>JAQFVV010006262.1:6214207-6808204 GCA_028023455.1 Epiperipatus broadwayi
ATGATAAAGAAAATCCCCTAATATACTTCCTTTTAACTTTTATATTAATAATTCCGCAATTCAATACTTTTACTAATTTCATAAAAAAATTATCTTTTAAATAATAAATGTATAAATAATCAAAATTGGCATCATAATTTTCAGGTTAAATGATGGTTTAAGATTTAATTTCTACCAAAACATATTTGATAAAACTATTAATTTTAATCACTTGCGTTAAAACTTTTGAATAATGACACACATAGGTTGATAATATAATAAATACTTTCTTTCTAATATGTCACAAAGATTAGATCATCAGAAATGAAACATTTTTTGGAAAATAAATTTCAGGTTAAAGTTGTGTGTTATAAAATTAACATGTTCAATAATAGATCTTCCAGTTTATATTTTATCTTCTCAAAAATAAACATGGTGAGTTTATTTCGTCTGATTTTTTGGTCATGTTCTTCTCTTCCTCTTTTCTATGGTAATTTGGCCCAGTAAATTTAATACTTGATTATTTATTAATATTATAAAAAGTGAATATATATATATTTTAATTTATTTACTTGGATATAAGTGGTTTTTCTTGTTTTTATGCCAAATATTAGAGGGAATGAGAACTAAATTGAATCAACAAAAGTTTTTGTTCAGAAGATTATGATTTTATCTTTCTACAGAAACATGGCTAAATAAATTATGATGGATACATTTAGATGATAGATATAAAGTTTTTCAGGCAGATAGATGTCATGAAGTAATTAAAAGAGGAGGCACTCTTATTGCCATCAGGAAAGAGATTCATAAATCTGTGCTTTTGAATTAGATTTTGTGAATCAACATGAAAAGAGTAAGCCCCTGATCATCACAAAAATTATTATTAGGGAACGTTTATATAAGGCCAGCCTTGTCTTTCTGCTTAATTTGGACAGCTGCTTTAACATTTCTTTAGCCACGAAGAAATTATCAATTATAAAACAATAATATTATTATTACTGAGATTTAACATCTTCTTCCTGAGTTGGTTTAATAATGTTTTCTTTGATATTTCTTCATTATCGGCTAACAAAGCCTATAGGATGCTGCAAATTTTCTACTTGAATTTGAAACAAAGCATAATTCTATTTAAATTTTTATAAATCTAATACTTGATTATGTTGTTCTGAGTAAATTTACCTGAGATTAAATGTTTTTGTGTTTCATTCTAATTTTCCTATATGATTACATCACCCACTATTGAATTTTTTGTTAAAAATAAATTATTTTATGGCATGTTCTTTGTAATATTAAAAGATGTTATGGGTGTGTATTTATATGGGTCTGTGTAAGACAATTTCTAATTTGATTGAGCCCATATATCTTTCAACAGATGCTAATTATGTTACACTTCTTTAATCCTATATTTTAATGATCTTAATTGATTTTTATATTTCAAAACGCAGACTTCTCATCTTTATTTTTATTCTTGATAACTTAAAAACATTACGAAATTAATATCATAAAGAAAAGATTAAAACTAAATATACTTTTTATCAATTTTATTAATTATAGAAGATTGGTTAAAGCTATTCAGAAAAATTGATTTTCAAAACTATATTAAAAATATGGAGCTCAATTTGTCAGATAATCCTAAAGAATTGGTCTTTTATTAAAACTTCTGTATTTACCAAAAGAAAATCTCAAATGATTATAATTCATCTTATGTGCTGATGACTTTTCTCAGTTCACTTCTTCTGAATAACATTGTACTCTCAACCGTCTGGGTTTAATTTGATCATGGATGCTTTAATGATAGCATTTCTATCGATTGTTTCAACAATAGTGATATTATATCAGCTATCAGTTAACTCAAAATGTTATTCCAGATAGCAGACAATATACCATTATAGTATATAGAATATATTGCTATACTTTATGTTATATTCCAATTGTTCCATTAAAATTGTATTTTTCCAAATTTTCAAAATCGTCGTTATACCTATTTTAAAATGTCTAAAAGATAAATTTTAATAATTATAGACCACTTTCGTGTCATTAGTTATAATGATATTTGAAAGATGTAGTTTATGTTAAAAATGTTAATGCGATATGCAATAAGATTTTAATTCAAAATAGTGGTTTTACCTGAAGCATCAACTAAATCAACTTAATACAATTTATCATATTGTTAATGCCTTTAGAATCAATGCTTAGATGTTATGTTTATATTGATTTATCCAAGGCATTTGATATGATCATTCCAGGTTGCTTTCAAAATGCATGTCTAGGTTTTTCCTTATAGTAATTTATTAAATAGTTTGAATCTTTATTACAAAGATAAATGGTTTTTATGTAAAAGTTACAGTCAATTCTTCTAATCCAATATTATTGCGTAATATAGGAGTACCTCAGGGCAGCAGTAATATCCAAATTGTCATTGTTTAACATTTTTATATTTATGACATATTTTTAGAAATTTTCATGATATTTATGTTGATAAGATGATTTTTGTAAAATTTTTATAATATAAACTAATTAATGATTGCATATTATTAGCATATCAATATTTTAGAAATGGAAAGAGATAATAAAATGGATATTAATGTTAGATGAAAAATCTTCAACAGCTTCACCTAAAAACTAAGTCGATTAATTTGTCCTTATTATATTAAAGATCATAATATAAAGTTGCGGATACTCAAAGACCTTAGAATTGATTTAAATAATTGTGATTGCTTCATCATTCATATTGAAATTACAGTAATAAAGCTAAAAATGGTAATAATTTATGATGGTGTAGACAATTAGTGTTTTACAAAATATAAATTGCTTTCTTGTTTTATTAATTTAGAATAGGATTCGTCGTTAATCCTGGTTCAACGAGAGCATTTTAAAATCTAATGTCTAAGGCGATACCTTCTTCTTAAGTACATTAAACAAAAGACTTATTATTCATCCTATCCATTAGAAGAAAAATAGATCTAAATATATATAAAATTTAATCAAAAATATATTAACTAACAAAATTTTCAAATATTATGCTTAATAAATTAGTTTACATAAAACACTATATTTAATTTTATTTTTATATAATAATGTTTCAAATGTTTTAGAATTAAACCTGTTTCGCTTTTTGCCTAATTTATGGATCTAACATTTTATTAATGAAAATATCATTTTTCAAATTTTGAAAACTCAGCTATTTACTTATGTAAAGTATAAGTGATAATTATGATTATTTTCATCATAGTTTTACTCATTTATGTATATTATTTATATATATATTATATAGTTATTATATAAGAAATTTTTGTAATTACATATTGTCTAGCTTCTATATCGTAAATAAATTGAACTGATTGAATTGAATTGAATTGAATTATTTTTGGGATTACTATTATTTTTATTTTTATTATTTATTATTCATTATTACTTTATTATTATTATTATTTATCCTATTATTATTATTATTATTATTATTATTATTATTATTATTATTATTAATATTATTATTATTATTATTATTATTATTATTATTATTATTATTATTATTATTATTATTATTATTATTATTATTATTATTATTATTATTATTAATATTATTATTATTATTATTATTATTATTATTAATATTATTATTATTATTATTATTATTATTATTATTATTATTATTGATTATTATTATTATTATTATTATTATTATTATTATTATTATTATTATTATTAGGTTTTTTCAGTGGTAAGAACGTAATAATTAGCATAATAATTGATCAAATGACTATTATATACCAATTAAAAGATAATAAAGATCTTTTAGAATTGAATCCAAATTATTTAATTGAACATTTGAAAAAAGAAGACTTTACTTATATATACTGTCAAATAGATTCTTACTGATAGCTGTAAATAGCATATTGAACCAACATCCAATTTGGATTGTTAATATGTACATCAAAGTATTTGAGGTAATAATATTATAATCCATCTAATTTTATTATTGAATGTTACACCTGTTGTCTCTTCAGGAGATATATAATTCTGATAATAATAAGTGGCTAAATTTTGTGATAATGTTCAAATATTACTGATAAAAATGTTTACTGTCAATAATATATAATACAATGTGATTTATTGGAAGGTCATATTTCTATATAATGATAATACCAATATTGTAATCTTTAGTATTGCAAACAAGTCCATCTTTAACTTCTGAAATGATAATTTTTTTTATATCCTACTTTGAGTAATAATAATAATGGTGATTATATTATTTGATAGTAATTTTCACATTATGGACTTATATGTTTAGTGACTTTGAAGTATTCCAAACCTTCTTTGTTTGATATTTCTGATTAAAATAAAATACTTTCCTGGTATTGACTATGGGAAAAATAATAATAATTTGTCTCCATTAAGTTAGAAATTTTGATAAAGACAAATAATGTAAAGAAATATTTAACTAAGATATTTCCTGTTATAGTGAAAATGTGTCTAAAGTTAATAGTTTACAAAGAATAATGAGAAAAAATGTTACCTAATCTATATGCTTAAATAATCAGCTAAACATCAACAATGATTATCGACAGGCTAATGATAAAGAAAATCCTAATAAGCTTCCCTCAAATTTTTACATACGACCTAAAATCGAATGTTTACTAATTTTCATAAAAAAATATCTTTAAATAATGTAGATAAATAAATCAAAATTTACAAAATTCTGCAATTTTCAGGTTAAATGATGGTTTAAGACTTTAATTTCACTGTAAAATGGTTTAATAAACCTATTAATGCACCAATTATAAACTTTTAACAATTAATAAACATAATAGAGGTTATGATAATATAATACTAAATACTTTCTTTCGACATGTCAAAAGATTGATCACTGTAAATTAAAACATTTTTGGAAATAAATTAAAGTTAAAGTGTGTTATAAAATTAACATGTTCAATAATAGATCTTCCAGTTTTATATTTTATTTCACAAATAACATGGTGAGTTTATTGTCTGATTTTTGGCCTCATGTTCTTCTTTCTTTTTCTTGCATTGGGTTCCGTAATTACTAATTTTGATCGATTTATTAATATTTATAAAAAAGGGGAATATATATTTTAATTTATTTTACTGATAGTGGTTTTTCTTGTTTTGCGCCAACATTAGAGGAATGAGAACTAAATCTGAACTAAATAAAAGTTTTTTTTGTTCAGGAAGATATGATTTTATCTTCACTGTTGATGTATATAATGGACCAAATAAAGGATGATATACTTTAGATGATATATAAAGTTTTTCAGATAGATGCTGAAGCAATTAAAAGCATATATGGGCAATTCTTATTGCCATCAGGAAAGTATAGATTGTTCCTCTATAAATTGTGCTTTTGAATTTTAGGGACTTGTGAATCATGGTGAGGTTCCCTTATCATCATAAAAATTATTAGGGAATGTTTATATATAAGGCCAAAATTTTGCTTTCTATGACTGGATGTTGATTGTACTTTTGAATAATTTTATTTGGGACTATAAAATGAATATTATTATTATTTTGAGATTTAAATATTCCTGAGTTATTAATAATGCTTCTTTGATATTTTCTTCATTACTTTCCACAAATATATTTATATATTTTTTCTTAATTTTAATTTTTTAATTGAAACATAATAATTTTGATGAATTTTTATAACTAATACTTTAATAGTTCTGAGTAACTTACCTGAGATTAAATGTTTTATGTTTCATCTCTTAATTTTCCTATAGATTTACATCACCCACCTATTTAAATTTTGTTAAAGAATATTTTAAGTGGCATGTTCCCTTTTAAATATTAAAAGATGTTATAAAAAAGGGGGATTATACATGTATCTGTGTAATATTACCTCAATTTGATTGGAGCCCATATATTCCTCAACAGATGCTAATTATAATATGGACTTTTTTAATCAAGTATTTAATGATCTAATTGATTTTTATATACCAAAAAACTGTGACTCTCACAATTTTTACTTCCCTTTTTGGTTCTCAGATAAACTTAAAAAAATTATTAGAAGGAAATTGTATCATCATAAGCAGTACATTAAAACACGAAATATACTTTTTTACAATAATTTTATTAATTATAGAAGATTGGTTAAAGCTATTCAGAAAATTGATTTTCAAAACTATATTAAAAATATGGAGCTCAATTTGTCAGATAATCCTAAAGAATTTTGGTCTTTTATTAAAACTTCTGGCATTACCAAAAGAAAATCTCAAATGGATTATAATTCATCTTTATGTGCTGATGACTTTTCAGTTCACTTTTCTGAATTATTTGATAATTCTCAACTGTCTGGGTTTAATTTGATCAAGGGATGTTTTAATGATAGCATTTCTATCGATTGTTTCAACAATAGTGATATTATATCAGCTGTCAAAGAACTCAAAATACATTCAAGTATAGGTTATGACAATATACCTTCTTTCATTTATAAAGGTTGTGTAGAATATATTGCTGCTCCTTTATGTTATATTCTTAATTGTTCCATTAAAAATTGTATTTTTCCTAACTCTCTAAAACTTGCCAAAGTTATACCTATTTTTAAAAATGGTTCAAAAGATAATGTTAATAATTATAGACCAATTTCTGTGCTTCATACAGTTGCACGCATATTTGAAAGATGTGTTTATAAGAAAATTGTTAATGACATAAATAAGATTTTGGTTCCTGTGCAACATGGTTTTTTACCTGGAAGATCAACTGAAACTAATCTTTTAACAATAACTGATCACATTGCTAATGCCTTTGAGAATCAATGTCGTTTAGATGTTGTTTATTTTGATTTATCCAAGGCATTTGATAAAGTGGATCATTCCAGGTTGCTTTTCAAAATGTATAAATTAGGTTTTTCCTATAATTTGGTTGCATGGTTTGAATCTTTTATTAAGAAGAGAACAGCTTATGTAAAGTTTAAGAATAATTCTTCTAATCCATATTATTGTAATATAGGAGTACCTCAGGGCAGTATCCTTGCACCATTATTGTTTAACATATTGATGATTTGGGAGAGAGTTTAGAATTTTCGCATATTTTATGTTATGCAGATGATTGTAAAATTTTTAGGAATATAAACTCAATGATTGCATATTATTACAAAAAGATATCAATAGTTTTGTGAAATGGTGTAGAGATAATAAAATGGATATTAATATGGATAAGTGTTCAACAGTTTCTTATTCCAAAAAATCTGAAATGATAATTTGTCCTTATTATATTGAAGATCATAATATAAAGTTTGTTGATACTCAGAAAGACCTTGGAATTATTTTTGCAAGCAATGGATCATTTCATCATCATATTGAAAATGTAGTAAATAAGGCTTTTAAAATTATGGGTGCAATTTTAAGGCATGGTAGACAATTTAGTAGTTTTACAAAATATAAATTGTTTCTCTCTTTGGTTTTGCCAATTTTAGAATATGGATCTGTCGTTTGGAATCCCAGTTCCAAACGAGATATTATCAAAATTCAATTGGTTTATGACAAATTTTCTAAGTACATTAAATTAAAAGACCATTATCTATCCCTATCCATTAGAAGAAAAATGAGAGATCTTAAAATTTTATATAATCTTGTGAATCAAAAAATTATATTAACTAACAAAATTTCAAATATTGCATTTAATAATTGTTTACATAAAACACGTACATTTACTTTATTTTATATTAAGGTTTGTCGCTCTAACGTATTAAAATTTTCACCTTTGCTTCGTTTGCCTAATACCTATAATCATGATTTTATTAATGAAAATATTTTTTCTTTAGACTTTAAAAAATTTGTTACTTATCTTGTAAAAAAGTATGGCATATAATTATATTATTTTCATCATTTTTACTCATTTATGTATATTATTTATGTATATTATTGTATAGTTATTATAGTGCAATTCTGTAATTGGTTTAATGCTGTAGTTTTGTACGGTAAATAAATTGAATTGAATTGAATTATTATTATTATTATTATTATTATTATTATTATTATTATTATTATTATTATTATTATTATTATTATTATTATTATTATTATTATTATTATTATTATTATTATTATTATTATTATTATTATTATTATTATTATTATTATTATTATTATTATTATTATTATTATTATTATTATTATTATTATTATTATTATTATTATTATTATTATTATTATTATTATTATTATTATTATTATTATTATTATTATTATTATTATTATTATTATTATTATTATTATTATTATTATTATTATTATTATTATTATTATTATTATTATTATTATTATTATTATTATTATTATTATTATTATTATTATTATTATTATTATTATTATTATTATTATTATTATTATTATTATTATTATTATTATTATTATTATTATTATTATTATTATTATTATTATTATTATTATTATTATTATTATTATTTGTTAAAGCCTTTTATTCCAAATAAAAATTGATCTTACCATGTCATCAGTATTTTGATTTTACTCTTTAAATGATTAAAAATAGATTTGAACCTTTTGAAAAGCATCATTGATTTATAGAACAGCTTATCCAGAGAGTTCAAGGCTTCATTTGTTGTACTTCTCTTGATTTCTTCTCCAGGTAGAATTATGATGATTGGTTAGGCTGAAAAAATCATGTGAAAAAATGATAAATACTACTTGTTCTAATTTTTTTATCCCAACATAATGTGATTTTGAGCTATTACATGGTTTTCCATATTAGCTGCTGTTAATAGTTTGCAAATTGATTGGTTCTTAAATAACTGAAAATGCCATTCTAATCAGTTTAATTTTTTGGAATGTTGTTAAACAAACTTTTTGTTGGCTGAAGTTAGGCAAAAGTACTTGACTGTGATGATGTTGTAACTTTCTTCTAACAAAAAAATTCTCTTGAAAAGCAAAAACTAAAAAAGCTGGCATCTATCACAATTTTTTTGTTTTTTAGCAATACTATTCGGGATTATATGTAACAAATCCAAATACCTTTTATAAATTAATTTTAATTAATGACATCTTTTTTTAAAAAAAAAAAAGGATCTTGCTGGTATGAAGGATAAATAAAGAAATAAATAGCTTGTGACTTTTATATATATAAATTTGACCTGGGTATTTAAATTCATATTATTTTTTATATATTATTTTTTATATACCTATATTAATGTTGG
This sequence comes from Epiperipatus broadwayi, assembly GCA_028023455.1. Lineage (NCBI taxonomy): Eukaryota > Metazoa > Onychophora > Udeonychophora > Euonychophora > Peripatidae > Epiperipatus > Epiperipatus broadwayi. The sequence continues at coordinate 6,223,356 of JAQFVV010006262.1, forward strand.
CTAGAAAGTTTATATGATCAGAACTTATTTATTTCTAAATGAAATCTGAATTTCTACAATATAGAAATACAAGCTAACAATTGTTATTTTCTGTTTTATAACTTTCAACAAAATTTTAATCATTTGACTTTTTCATATGTATGCAAACTTTTTTAAAAACTTAACTGGAAACCTTGCAATTTTTGATAAGTTTTTGAAAATTATTTTTTCAAATGCCAACTTTCTTTACTCTGATTGTTTTTTTAGTCTGTTTCATTAACATGTAATACACAATTAAATATGCATGCACTCAATACAATTACTTTGTTTTGTAACTTGATGTCTAGCTTTTCCAAATTCTCTTAATGACTTTTAAAGCATGTTTTTATTCTCGTTATTATTATTTTTTTTTTGTTTAACAATCAAGATTATTAGTAATTACATAATTCCATGATATATAAAATTCACTATTTTGTCTGATTCATTTTTATCAATTTATTTTTCCCCTTTCTATGTTTATTTAGCAACTAAAGTGGATTTTAGTATTTTTTTCATCTTAGATCATTACTATAACATTTGTATTATTTCATGCATTGATATTTTGCATTTTTATTTGTTCTTGTGCAATTACTCTTTATAGATGTATGATTAATATATTTAGTGAGTTTAGATCTCAAGTTATGAGCCTTTTCCAATTTTAAACCAATTTTCAGTTTCTCCATTTATTGTCACATCTTTTGAATTATGATAGATATTCTTTAGAAATTTAATTAATACTTACAAAGACTTTCTGGCAGCCAACAAAACACAGATGGCTCTTCAATCTTAAGATATTTATTAAGACTACCTAAAATAATAATTAATACTATGATTCTGCAATTTTAACATTCCATTTGCTTCCATTTTTACAGTTTAGCATTAATGATGATTTTAACCGCTTTAAATATTATTTTCTCTGCAATATTACAGAACCTTAAATTTCTTGAAGTTAGGTATCATCTTATCTGATCATTTCCACAAGTATTTCATCATTTTCTATTCTTTTTTGAATTTATTCATTACTGTTTTAACTTTTTCAAATAAAATATCTTTTCAATTATAAAATGATGATTTAATTTTGGTAAATTTGTTTACTAATTTTCTGATATATATATTAATTGGAGATTGCTTTATATAATTCACAACAGTTTATTAAAAAATAACAATCTTGAAATTATGTGAAATAGTAATTACTAAAATAAAATTGCAAAAAAAAATGTTTTACTTTTTTGCTGTTGTATGATTATTATATTACAAAATGTTGATTCTTAGCAAAAGGCCTTTTCTATTTTAAAGTTTTGAAAGCTGATTGATCTTTAATAATGCTGCCATGGAGATTTTGTTGATATTTCAGAATTGATTTATTAGCTAGTTTTGCATCAATTATTTGAAAATAGAAATATTTAACACAAAAGAAAAAGTATTGGTTGTAATCATATATTGCATTTAAAAGATCATGACCTGATTGAACAAACCTGCTTAGCAAAGTATAGAAAAATCAGGAATATGTCAACGTAGTTATGAGGTCAAGCAATCACAAATGAATTTGATTAACTTGGGTATTATATAACAAAGTGTGAATATTTTTTATATAATTTGAAAAAGTTGAAAATTTCAAAAAGTCTAAAAATTGTTGAATATCTTTTGTTATAGTTTTACTGATTATTTTGTAATAAAATGTAAAATTTATATTCTTTTTGAATTGTCTTGAGTAATGTGTACATACAATGCATGTAAAATGTCTAGCAATGCAAAGTTGGAAACATTTCTTTATTAACATTTTAAAACTTATATCCCAAACCAAATAAATAATAAGATTATTAACATTTTATTCTTATTATTTTCAACTTTTTTGGATCTTCATAGTTCTGTATATTGAATTAATATATATATAATTAAAAATATAGATTTATATGTATGTAAACTCATTTTCTAGTATACAATATCCACTATGCTCAAATGAAAAATGAATCTATTTTTACCATGCTGTCTAAGATTGTATATACAGTTAGAGGTAAGGCAATGATGATAAAGATAAATTTCTACTGAGATATAACTTCATTTAAATCAGTTTATATTTCAATTTAATGTGGAAATATCTTTAATGGTTTGAAATTTGCCCTTGTTACTGACTGATATGCATGTCTGTATAAGATCTTATGCATCAAGATGAAAGTGAATGTTTTTTTTTTTTATTTGGACATAGTAATCAGTATATAATATTATGAATGTTGCATTTATATAGTTTGCATTTTGGACGTTTCTCCAAGAGTATACATACTTAATATTAGGTGTTTTAACCATTTTATAAATTTAAATGTAAGCCAATTCAAATGAAGCTATAAGAATGATAGATTTGAAGTTCACTCTTCTTGTTTTTGATTTGTCTACATGTCAATATAAATGGACATTGTGTTTATATAATTAGTACTTTAGAGATTTATCTTCAAGAGTTAAATATTTATCAGACCTGTATTTTCTGCTATTTACATATATAAGATTTTTATTTTAAATTTTACTAATTGCAAATTGATTGTAGTATATTGTGCTGAATATGTAATTCAGTTCTTCTTTTACTCTTATTTAATATTATTATAATGACAAAAGCTGTCATCACATTATAATCTTCAATATTTTTAAAGAAATTATATTATGTAGTAATTAGTGTTTGGTATTGATGTATTAATTCAAATAAGATGTTATTTACGAAAGTAAACTATTGAATAATAATGATAAAATGAATAAAATATTTGTAATAATTAATTTTTTTCTTCCAGGTTGATTATTGAAGTTTAATAGAAAATCTAAATATTTTATCTTCAGCCAAATTTTTCTTTAGGATTTCCCAAATACTAAGGATGTATTCAGTCAAATCTTTATTTTCCTCCTCTATATCTTTCTATTGTATACATTTCTATCATATTTTTTCTTTGATGGTAATTCATCATTTTTTGGATCGTCTTTTTCAGCCACTTTATTTCGTAATCAAACATCATCTCTAATGTCCTTTGTTATTCATTTGCTTAATCTGAATATATTGTCTTAATCTTGCTTCTTTAATTAATGTTATTTTTATTTACTCCAGCCACTTCTCTGATTTCTTGAATTATCTTTTTCTCCAATCTTGATGCTCTTGTTGATGTACAATAATCCATTTTCATTGATAATAATTTGTTCATTTTTCTTACAGTGTACATGGTGGACTAGAATATTAGGTCTTTCATTTTCATTATGTATTACTGTTCCATAAAACTGAGTTGAGCATTCCTATTGTTTGCTTTAATTTATTAATTCTTCTTTAGATCTCTCCTTTTTTTTAGTCGTCTCCCCGTCCCCATGATTGTTATCCAAATATTGAAAACTATCTGGGTTTTTTTTTCCTTCATTAATGATTAATACATTTATTTACCAAATAATTTCGGTGTTTGCAAAATTTATATTTAATCATCACTTATGTATTTTTATACAAGTTTTTATCTTAATATATTCAATATCCTTTATATTAATTATCTGCAAATAACAAATTGAATAAATATCAATGCATAACTTTATTCCCAATTTTTCATGTTTGTTTGTTCATTCTTTTAAAGCCATAGCAATATATATATATATTGAATGGAATTGGCAACATAGGTCATTCCTGTAATAGTTGTTTTTCTATCTAGTTGTATGGTTAATTAGAAATTACTTCTCATTTATTTTTCAATGTAGTTGCTATTTAAATTTGTTTATAAAAATTAGTTGCACTGCCCCCTTAAAAGAAAGAAAAATTATTAATATAACATCAAAATTAAGATGCAAGTAAAATGAATAAATATCCAAATAGCAGATTATAGTATATTATAATTCTACATTACATGATATTTATAAAATTGATGTAAGTACTATAATTTGGGTTTAATTTATAAGCAGATAGTTGCTGAGATTGAATCTTACAATAAAGTTTCAGAATGTAGGATTAATGAATAACTCTTAGTAGTATGCTGTTTGTGGGTATATATTGTAACAAGCACATACGATGTTACATTATTTTTTTATTAGTAAACATGAAAAAAATAAAAGTTCGCCAATAAAAACTTCTTTTTTTAAGAATTAAAAATTGAAATTAAATATCATCTAAACTCAAATATATATAAAATCGCACAGATGAAAAAAATTATTAAAATAAAACTTTATTAAAAATAGAAAAGGTATTGTAAAAGCAAAAACTTAAAAAAGAATTAGAGATAAAAATATATCTTTAAGTTTGAAAACAAATTAATTAATGTTATTAGAAAATGGAAATGATTAATTTAATTAGTCAAATGTAAACTAGCCTTGGGCATTTAAATGTATAAGCAGCGGTCAGATAGGAAAACAATAGAAACTAATAGCAAATGAGAGAAATCCATCGGGAAATCGGACCTCAATGGAAGGATCATCATCATCGATGACATAATGTCAATTGAACCCTTAAAAATAATATAACAGGAAAAGTTTGAAATTATTAGTTAGTTATTGACGAGATGTGACTATATGTGTTAGTGCGGAGTTGAAGGAGAAGGGATTGAAAAGACGCACTCTTCAATCCCTTCAGTTATAAAAAAAAAAATGAAACATCGCTTTTCTTATACTGAGGACAACAGGATCATCAGGGGATTTAACGTGGATTCCAAACGGCATGCAATGGATAAAGTGGAACGTTTTAAAAATCGTAAGAACTTTAAAAACATTTTGAAACACTAAGAACTTTAAAATATAAACTTTCTCAGTCTTTAATTTATAAGAAATAGAATCCTATCTGACCAACATTATTTATTAATTAGTTATAATTTTATTTAATGTATTTCTTTTGTAAAATCATTTCCATTTTTTTTTTTTGTTCTTTAAGTTTATTTATGATTTTTGTTGTGCGATAAATTAAATTATATAAATGTTAAACTTAAGTCGGGCATGAATGGCTATATAGATTTGTAAAGTTATATTAGGGGAGGGTAATCTTAGGTTATTTGTTTCGTAGTTAAATTGGGTCAATGGATTGGATATATTGGTGTAATTAGTAGATGTAGTATGAGATCTGCTACGGGCAGGATTGCATATATACGCCACACACCTTCTGTTTGCCTATGGATGAGTTTGTAAGTCGGCAAAGGACCGCAGTCCATTCCTATAGAGTTTTTTGTTTATTGTTCTACTCGCCAACAGATGTAGCATTCTTGTTGGTAGAAAGACAATGTCTTCTTTAACTCTACTTACTGTTCAGATGTACATTCCTGACAGTATAGTATTTTGTGTTGTCATATTTTCATGCTACATTGAATACATAAATGTATCAGATGGATTGGAGCAGGTTTGACTGCAAACTTTTGGCCTAAGGTTAAATAAGGATAGAATATTTTTTTTCAAATGCAAATCTATGTAGTCTATTCATACTCGACACTCTAAATAAAGATGCATTAAATTTAAGTTGGGTATAGATGCTTGCATGGGTTCGTTATCGGTTAATTATGTTTTTGATTTTCATATTTGATCAAAATATACTAGGCATTCGGTAAATACTGATATCTTACGGTGAGTATCTAAGATGTATTTATGTCAGATGTCTTTTAAGTTATTGGTGTCTTGTGGCATCTTACGATGAATGCCATTGGGTTTCTTATAAATTTCCCTCTGCATTTCCATCAATGACTTTATATTTTGATCGTTTATGTTTACTTTGGAATGTTTTTGACCGTGTAATCTATGTAACCCATCTATACTCAACATTTATAAAACAAACTTTTATAAATCCATCTGTGCGAACTTATAATAGTATAAAAATTAAAATGTAAATTTAAATTTTAAAATCAAATTAAAATCTAAAATAAACATACTAAAATAAAAATGTTAAATTTTATATATATGTGCGTAAATAAATGTTTGTATATTAATTTCTGGCAGTGGCTTATTTTATTCTTTTTTTTAAATATTCTTAGATAAGAATTTATTGTAAATATAAATCTCTGCTGTTCCATTGAGCTAGTGACAATGGGCTAACGACCGGATATCAAAATATATAAAACAAAAAAAAAAAAATTTTTTTTTTGACTTACGTATCTGCCTACTTTATAAATTTTTCTAGGCTCAAATGCCTAGATGGCGCCCTGTAGTGCAGATGACGTTAAGCTAGCTTTCTCCGGATCATTATAATATATATGTATAAAATACAGGATCTTATGGCATAGTTATCACATTATTTGCCATGCCAATTACCTGTATTTGACTCCAGACTAAATTAAACAAACAAAAAAAAAAAAAAATGTAAGTTAAAGCAGGCTTAGTATTTTATTTTCAAATAATTAACAACCAGTCTAGCTAGCCATCCAATATTAGTTGGAAAATATATATCTAGATATTATCCAGAAAGCAAAACAAGAATGGAAAACTTAAAAACTTCACCATTTAGCAGTAGGAAAGCATGGTAATTTTTCTAAGTTATTTAAAAGCTGTTTATATGTATGTGTAATGTGATCATTACATGTACAGTATATCTATACTGATGTTTGTTTATGCATATATATATTATATTTAATGTTTTCATGGTTGTATGATGTCTATAGATAAATTAATAGTTGTTGGGCTGAACTGTGTATTATTTTTCATTACATACCGATATTTCGACGGACTAGCATCCGCCATAAAAAAAAAGTTAACCTTAATAATGGCGGGTGCTATTCCGTCGAAATATTGATATGTAATGGAAAATAATACACGGTTCAGCCCAAAAATTATTAATTTATCTATATATATATATATATACATACTGTGACAGTCAGATGATGTATGTTGATTTAACCCAGTTCGAATACTAGGCGAAAGTACCTCAAGGCCAACCATACGCGAGATATAAATCAAGAATACATATGACCTCTGCCCATTCGCCTGTTCTCGAGGCCTGATCACAAACAAACAACACTATCTGAGCCATGCATAAATTATTTTTCAACCGGCCACAAAGCTTAGCAACAGCGGTAGAGACATGGACGGGAAATCCTAAGGAGCTAAAAGCTAAATGTGTAAAGTACATAAAAAGATGTGGTGGTGTCTGCATTTTGCGTGCCTGGATCATTGAAAAGTAAAAATAAAGCATTTAATATAACTAAGAAACTCAAGTTTTGATGATTAAATAATGTTTAATTAATGGCTTTAAAATATGAATAAGGCTTTAATGGGCCTCCGCTATTCCCCTAAATTACTGCAACAAACTAATTAGACAATAAAAAGAAAACAAGTTAATAGGTTTGCGGTCAAATTCTTTTCTTCCCAATTTTATTAAAAAAATTCCAACTCGATCTTCTCGATAAAGTACGATAGATAATAAAAACCTTTCGCAAAGCATTTCTTATGGCTATGCGCTAACAACCGTGTTTAAAATTGACTTAGAACGTATATAGCTAAATCAAATATACGTGATAAGCAAATGGCGGACAAAAAGAGGTGTTATCAAAGAGATCAAGTTGGCACACAAAAGAAACTGACTTGGATTTAATTAACAACATAAATAAAACTGGAAAGAGATTTCAAATGACAAAAAGTTAACTATTAAATTTAACCGCAACGAAATACTAAATATTTACAATGGTTAGTAAGGAAGAATAGCGAAGGTAAAAAGGTTACATATAGCTAGATGATCCCAAAATATATTTAAGGTTAATTCATAAAATGTTTACATAGCAAAGACATATATTTCAATACAACAATAAAACAATATGAATCAAAAGTAGCATACGAGATAGTTTAATATAGGAGATACGATACCGTCCTTTTTCCGTGATATTCCCTACGACGTCCGTGGCTTGATCCGTCCGACGATAGGTGTTTGTCCGGACAATGAAAATATGAAGTATGGCTTCCATGAAAAGTTCTCCAGACACGGCATAGAGTTCATATGGTTATTGATTGGATGTTAAGGCATTTTGGATGGTATTTAGGAACCTCGGCGATAGGCAAAGCTATGATTTGCCTAGCCAAGCATATCCATTTTCCTCAAAATACGGTTGGTTTTAACTGGAGCAGGTTCCAACTTCTCCATTGTTTGAAAATGACAGCTGTATAACTTTTTGAAGCACAAGCTAAATGTGAAGCAAAATCTGACGGATTTCTCCCAAGAGAAATCTGAATGCACTTTCCAGAAAACTTGGAAATAAAACAGCAAGAAAAATCTTAATAAATCGCCTTCACAAGCAAAATCAGAATCAAATGACTCCTTCAAAAAGAAAAGTCTGAATAATTATCTCTTTTGTTCTCCCTACTATTTATACTTTCTCTGCCAGCTACCTTCCATTGTTTGTATGATCTGAGATCTTGATAAGCCTCCCCATGCTCCTTTGTTTCAAAGCAACACGTTCTAAAAATAACTTCAATTTTTTTACTCTAACTTTCTTACTTTAAAGTTGGAATTCTATTAATTAAAAAGCAAGAAAGAAAATGCCATCTTTAATTAGACTTGAACGGCTCACTAATTAAAATATACATTCTTTCAGAACTGTTGGTGGGCTTATCTCAAAATCAAATCATACTAAATATTTTAATAAAATTTGAACAACAATATATTATTATTTTACAATAGAATAAGCATTTTATTTCAGCAGAATTTTGCATTAACTCATATATATACGCTAGATGTATATATATGTTTGATTAATAGGTTAAGCAATTTTTATCAATAGAATGAAATTTATTTAAAATAAAATATTTAACTGTAATACACATTTAATAAGCATAATTATTTTTAACTCTAATGCAAAACCCTGCTGATATTGAACTATAAACTTAATTTAGGTCTACAATACTAATTAAGTTTATAGGAAGATGTGAAGCATGGATCGGACTTCAGATCCATTGCTTCAATACATAAACAAACATCAGCATATTCATAAATATTTTATTTTTAGCTTTCCTCAAATTTATAAAGAATACCATCAAACAATTGTTAATGCTGATGGCAGTAAAGATCTAAAATGGTGGTCAAATAATTTTGGTGTAGGAATGGCTATGAATTGGCCTGTTTTTGAAGTAAGTAACTTTGATTTATTTATTTATATTTGCAAAGTCATAATTAAATTATTTTTCATCACAATTATTCTAAAAAATGTTAATTTTAAATTATGTTTTTTTTTTATTCAACGTTTTTATTATGTAATTTTAATATTATATGAATTACATTAGTTTTTCTGTAACTACAATATTTGGTTCCAAATAGTCATGGATACTGAATTTGCAAACGATAATGAATTGTACGATATCATTTTTAACACACACATTTATAAATGTATGCACTGTGAACAAAAAAATTAAAATATAGAAAATGAAAAAAAAAATTTTTTTATTAATTTCTAAGTTTTTATTATTTTATTTACTTTTTTGTTTTGTTTGAGTCACAGATCCAGAGGGAATAATGCATTGAAAGTTTTCAGCTTTTGTTTGCACATACTTCATATTGTGTTACAAAATTCATAAATTAGTGAATGATATATGTAGTCTGAATGATTTAGCACATAATATAACTAAATTAATTAATAAAATAAAGTCATAATTAAATTTTTTAGTAATTCACTTCATTCTTGCACTTTTCACAATGCTTTTTATTAAAAATGACTTTATTTAATGCAAAACAAATATGAAAGAATATTGAATATCATGAAAATCATGATTATTAAATGAAAATCATTAGAAGTAAATTTCTGAATGTTAATTAATCTTGTGATAAAAGTTATTATGATTAAATTTATCATAAAATATATATATATATTTGTAAGCATTTGTATGCCATTAAAAATTGTGGTCTATATTTTATAGAAGTAATATAATTTATAAGCATGAAAAATTATGGACAAGCAAAAAAAACTAAGATTGATTCATGTGCATAATGAAATTAATTCTATAGGTTATTGACAAAGCATGCAAACCTTTTGTGTTTTCAAAAATTGTTTTATCAATAGCCCATGAGTAGAAAACATTACAGTTTGTTTAAAATAGAGATGTGAAACTAGACATATTACATTTGTATAACAATTAGACATAATGTCCTTGATATATCCTAAAGAGATTCACTTTTGTAGGTTTATTTTAGAAAGGTCTCCATTATTTTCTGAACTTGATAACTTATCTTTCATATTTTTTCTGTAATTAAATTTGTACATTAAATTTTTCCCAACATTTCAGAAAAGATTTTTTGACTTTGAAATGAATGGAAAAATCAATAGATACATATTAGGAATACATTGTCAGTTATGTAATTAGTACATATTGTCATTGCTCTGTTTTAAGATTTTTTTTAAAAGTGATGATTAATTGCAGTGAAACCTCAATTCATTATTTTTTAAGAGGATTGGAGAAAATAAATTCCAGATACAGAAAAAATAGTATTAGTAACTCATAAAAATGATAAATAAGAACAGTTTAATGAGTATTATTCACTGTTTCTAAATACTCAACACCTATTATATTCTAAGTGTATGATTGCCTTATCCATAGTTTCAATATCATTCCTGGATAATTTAAATATAGGATATAATCTATATTCTGAATACACACACAAATATATTTGTATATATCCATATAATACTTTTTAATTTAAAAATTATATATACATATTAAGATTAAAAACAAAAACAATTAATGTGTAATTTTTAACACACACACTTATATATAAACATACGGAATATATATTTAGTAATAATAAAACATTTAAAAAGTTATGTATATAATTTAAGATAAAAAGAAAGTAATAAAAAAAATTGTAATAGACAAGCAGTACATTTTTTATATTGTAATAGAATGGGTAAATAAGGGGGGCATGAGAGATAGGATAATGGAAATTCATCATCACTAAGTTAAAATATATTTCACATAATATTAAAGTTATTTATTAAAGTAAGATATTACAAAATATATAAGTGTAATATTTTAAACTAACGTTTAAGATATTAATATATATTATAAGAAATTTTATATATTAAAGAGAGCATGAGATCATCAGCCCAGTTAACTCTTTAGAGCAACTAAAAGTATCATTAACCATATACCAACCATCATTATCAATAAGTAAACGTAATACTAAAAAAAAAAAACCATTCATTATCATGAATGATCTACAATCAAAATAAATCAACAGTCAATCTTGTGATTGGATTTGAAATGGGTTTACTGTAGACCAGGCCAGCTATTTGGCCTTTGCTAGCTTGGGGGCAATTATTTAAAACAATTTGGATGCACCAACTTAAGTGCCAATCTATAGGATATATAATCATAAAAACAATATTGCTGGGATATTAAAACATGCTGATCATCATCATTGCTCTGGCCACTTAGTACCATTAATGTACTGGCCAACTAACTTAATTTCTAATATGACAATTAAAATTAAAATATACTACATGGACTTTGAAGAATATAATTCTCATGCCAAAATCAGGACAACATCATATTGGAATGCCCCTGCACTAATAATATACACCCCCCTTTATATATCAGACCATTATGCATGAATCTAGTTCAGTGAACATAAGCTCTATTACTGTTACAGTGATCAAGAAATGATGCAGAACATATTCTAAACTCTTTAGAATCAAGTCACTGGAATAATTTTAATAATTATATATAAGTTTATTAATAACAATAACAAAAATTGATATTAAGGTTCTATAGAATTCGGCTACATGTATAAGCCTTCTGATTTTGAGTACTATGTATAAATAAAACTTTCACACTTGTGATTTACAAAATTCAAGTTATTCCATTGATTTACAATACCTCTTAATGAGTTTACTTACAACATATACTTGACTAACATATATCTATGTGCACAGACACATGTTTTACTATACATGAATACATTTCAATTGACATTTAATAAAATAAAATTAAAAATTGATTAAATTTTACATATATGTTCTATTTGACAAGCATGTGCACGTTTAATTCCTGAACATATTTAACTTGTTACAAAATAAACATATATATAATTTGCACAGACAAGCGATATATTAATTTATTTACATAACATATTTGAATTTGTCAAAATCATAAGTGACATTATTTTTTTTTATAACATGTAATTACCATATATATTTGTGCACATAAAAATGTATGTGCACATTTTATTTTGTCAAAATAATAAAATTATTAAAATACATTTTTCCTAATTAATTTTATTTGGAAAATATACATAAATTTCATTATTTTATAATAAGTTCTACTCTTTATCGATTAGTTTTCTTTTTTCTTTCTCTTTAAAAAAAAGTATTATCAACTTTTTTTTACTTTTAAAAAATATAAAGTTAATGAATTAAATCTTTGCTCCTTAGATTTTTAATCCAAGCAAAATTATTTGTTTGTTTCAAAACCTTTTTAAATGACTCTCTCTCTCTCTCTTTTTTAATAAATGAAAAATAAAATCATTTTATATATGTCTAATTTATAAAATGTTACTTCAGACCAAAGAAATCATTTTAAAAATATCAGACTCTCTTTATATATATATATATCACCATCACAGGTCGCATTTAACTAATCTTAACATCTTTAAGTTCAATATAATATAGAAATTTAAAATGTCTTTTAAATGAATTATTTAAAAACAACTCACTTTTGTATATACGTTTATCGGTGCTTCTCTGTATTTAAACACAGCAGCATGCATATAACTACTTCATTAACCTGATGAAATTCTTTTGGTGAGTTGGTCAGTTCAGGATAGGCATAGTCCAAGGAAGTTGGTCTGCAATGATTTCCTTTCTGTCCAGGATTTGATGGACTTCAGGCCAGCAAGCTGAGTTTCTCTTGGTGAGCTATACAATTAGGAACAGGCAGTCAGGTAAATCATTGGCATTCCATTTGTTCCACTTGGTCTATGATTGTTCCAGGAAAGTGGTGGTCTGCAGTTGATTCCACTTAGATTTTAGGCAAGCTAGCTGTTTTGCCCTTATTTGTATAGACTAATGATTCCTTTAGAAGTGGGTCTGGCTTCATGTGAATCAAAACTCCTATAGTGAACTATAGAGCAACTGATGGACTTATTCTCCTTGCAATCTTTTATTTTTATTATAGTTTTTCTGTATTGATTTGGAGTACTCTGCTGGCTAGCTACTTGTGGCCAGCTATTATTTTCAACTACTTCTCAAAATATATAATTAGCCAAAACTAAACTAATCTTTTTATCAACTTTTATAATAGAGAGTGGAAAAAAGATTTCTTATAGGTGGAAATTTTGTTCAATTAATTAAGATTTCAAAATGGATAATAGAAAATTTTACACTTATCAGATTAACATGCTTGTTTTTTAATTTCAAAGTCAGATTAATAATAATACAATATTAATATTTATTTAGACCTTTTTTAAATGTTTTATTTTATAACAAAATTCTATTTTAAATCCAAAATTATTTAATCTTTTACTATGATTATTTTATTCCAGGATGTATAGAAAAATATCTACAAAAAATTTTAATCGTTTATTTTTACTTTTTTTTTCAACTATATATATTTGTGCACACACACTATGTTATTATGTGCCATATAACAGAACTGTTATAATATCTAATTAAAATTATATCAAATTTTAAAAGAAAATAACCATAAGAGTTCAAGTTAATATTAAAGTTATTGGTAAATTTTTAAACTCATTAGGACAACAACAAACATTAAGTTATTAATTTTTTCTTTTGATGAAAATTGATATTAATAGAATGCAAAAGATACAATATCTGATTTATATTAAATTATTTATAATTTTAAGCATAAGTTTTTTGTCCAGATATTTGTATCTATTTACTTTCTTTAGAATATGTTATTTTTTAAATTTGTATCATATAGAGTTGTATTGTAAACTAGAAAATTATAATTTATTTTTTTAATTAATTTTATATTATATTATATTTTTTTTGAATTGTGATTGAGTAAATGAATTTTGAAACAGGAAATAGAATATCATCATTATATTCAGAATGTATGTATATAATAATAATATTACAAAGTCAGATATATTTAAAAAAATTTAAATCAGAACCAATATTAGTTATAGTGATTAGATGTAGTGCATTTTTTTGGAACAATGTTTTTTTATTAAAAAAGTGTCAATCTTTTATTTGTATAAATAAACAAAATTTTAATAAAAAAAACTTTCATTAATATTTGCTTTATGCAAAAGTCACACCTCAATTCAAAATATGAATTTTATTGTGCTTGAAATCAATCCAAGATTTTGGCAATACTGACAAATTGTTTTCCAGGATAATTGGAAAGGTGTTGAATGCTAATTTAATGCAATTACAAATTTATTATTAAAAGTAAAAAAGAAGAAAAGTGGCTGGGAATATAGTTAGTTTGGTTTTAATTTTGAAAATAATATTGCAGCTGCTTTTTGAAAAATATAAGTAAAGCTCAATTATTTATATATTTATTTTGACAAGTCTAGTAAAATTCTAAAAGTAGAAGAAATTTAAAGGTAATTTATTAGCAAATCATAAAAAATTATTTGGAAAATTGTAAAATTAAATTAATTAGAATTTATGAAAATTTAATTTATCACATCATTCAAGCAAACCTAATCATAATAGGAATATATGTGTATGTGTATATATATAGCATTTGTCAATGATTGATGCAATGAAACGACAACGGTGGATTTAGAAAACTAAATATGGGGAATGATACTTTGAGATTTCAATATATAATAATTAGTACATTAGATTGTATGATAGATGAAATTTTTTTACAATAATAATCTGACCAATGTGAATAATATTATTGGAAACAGGTTTTTTTTAAAAAACAAATCATGGAATGTTTTTACAAATATTAATCTGGAAATTTTTTATTAAAGGAAAAGAAACCACTATTCATAAAGTTAAATCTTTTTCACCTGTCTATCTTCTTGGTTTTATTGAAGAACATGTATACCAAATATGATTAAAAGATGATCAAGATAACTAAATCAATTTTGTAGATAATAGGGAATTAATTTTTATATAGTGGTTACAATAAAGTTAGAATAAGTTTTTTTTATTTTATTTTCTAATTTATTTTAATATTACTTGCTAAATAATTCTGTTTAGGTTTTTTTTTAAAACTTAATTAGTTTATGTAAATTTAATTATTGTATATTTAATTTAACATATTTAAATTTAAGAATATTAAATACAGAAGTAATAGATTAAAAGTATAAGAAAAAACCATTTCATTATACACGTGTTATAAAACTATTTAACCCATCACTTTGATTAACCTATGCATATTTAAAGCTTTTGAAATCAAAAACTATTGTAAGAATAGATATGTAGATATTGCTACTATGAGGAAGCTGGAAAGATGTTAAAATTATTATCAAGATGAAAATAAGATAAAAACAACTTAATAATGTAGGACTCTATGAGACAATGCAGTGCAGTGAAAAGAATAAAGGTGTATGAATATATTATTTTGGATATAGAAATAGATTTATATACAAATAAAATGTCTATTAATTAAAAGTTATTGTAATAACAATGAAAATAATAAATATAATGATAATTAACTATTACATACAGCCTTTCAATCCGCAGAAGTATTTTTGGTTAATTCCTTAATCCCCCTCAACTACCATTAAATTCCAAAAACATAATGGAAGCAAACATCATCAACTCAAATCTTATGAATCTCAAATTTTAACATTAGCAGCTTTTCTATTAATTATATTCATTTTATTTCTATTTATTAAAGTTACCTCATTTTTTTAATTTAACGGCAGTTGAGGAGGGTTAAGGAATTAACCGAAAGTATTTCTGTGGATTGCAAGACTGTATATAATAGTAATTACCCTTATATTTATTATTTTTATTATTATTAAAATAGATATATATGTGTAGCTACTAGTCAGGTTTGAAAGAACTTGCAGAGAAACTAGCAATTATTTAAATGTTTATGCTATGAAGATGAAGAAGTAGAAATCATTTATGAAGAAATTGAAAAAGAATACATAAATAATTATATATTGGTTATGAAATATTGGAATACTGTAATTGTTCAGGAAAATGATAATAAAAGATAGAAGATTATGAATTAGGGTAACGAATGATAGAAGAAATGATTAAGAAGTTGTAAAGAAAATATTGTAAGAGAAGGATTTAAATACATAAAAGTTTAAATATTGATGAGAATAAATTTCAGTTCTAATATGTTTTTATACAGAATTGATGTATCAAGAACTAATATAGATTTGTATTATAAATTAACAGTGTTAGAATTAAAATTATTTTTAAGAGACTATATTGATAAATTAAAAGAACATCTTGCATAATATTTTTCAGATTTATTAGCTAAAAAAATAATTGTAATTAGTAGAAGGCTGATTAATTTAAAAGTAATTTCAAATAAAAAAAGATAGAGAATTATTCTAAGATTTCAAAATTGCAGCTGACTTACAAGCAGTTGTCCCGGGGTTCACTTCCCGGCCGACACTTTGACACATAAAATAAAAAAATTAAGATTAGGCTAGTAGTAAAGACCATTAAAAATAAGAATTCTATAGAAAATAGAAGTATATATGATTTTTAGTTAACAAGATAAAGATATATACAGAAAAGAAAGAATATGAAAATACAAATTAACTCATTTATAGATGAATATCTGAAATTCTAAAAAATATATGAAAAAAAAATCAATGTTGATGTAAGAAAAAGTGGCAAATGAAAGAGAATAAAAATCTCAGAATTATAAAATATTTTGATATTGAAAAAAAAGTTATTTCGGCAGTAATGGAATCTTGATCCTCTAGATACTCATTATTGACCAATATTTTAACTGGGAGAATGGATTTGCTATTTGAATAACTTAAAATTTATCTCACCTTGACTCTAGTCTTGGCCTCTTTTTACAAATATATAATCTTAGATCTTTTATCATTGCTGACATTTTAAACCTAAAAACATTTTATTCTTGTTTTCTTTGCCTTTTTTATGTTAAGCTCTCTCTCTCCAATAGAGAGTACTTTAAATTATAGTATTAGTTGAGAGGTAAGCATATTAAATTAATATCTTTTTTTCACAAAGTAGGATTTCCAATCTGTGATTAGTTAAACAAACATAAAAACTATTTTTTGATTTTTCGTGTTTATTCAAACTTGCAATTTATTATTTGTATGCCTAATTAACTTTTATTGACAGAAGAGCAAGTTAATTGTTTATTAATTTATAAATGACAAGGAGTAAATTCAAGCTAACTAAATGGCCAATTAAATGAAATCTATAGGGCATATATTATTTTAGATTCTCTGATTGTTTATAATAATTCAATTTGGAATACATGTTTGTTTTATCATCCACTTTGGTAAAAAAAATTTTTGATCAGTAGCAGTTTTTTTGTTTTGTTTTGTTTTTTTTTTTTTAAAAAAAAAAGAGATAATTGGTTAATTTCATGTTAATATGTACATTAGTTATGCATGTTCTGTTGTTTCATCAAATTACAAGAATTTTTTTAAAAATTTCTTTTTTGTTTTGATAAACTCATATAGAGCCATCATGTTCTTGATCTTTGTAGATAAATTAGTATCATATTGGAGATGCAGATTAATGATCATTTTATCTAAAATAATATCTACAAAAATTTTGGACATTGTAATAGACCATTTTCAATATTATAAATTAAATATTTCATTTATATTGTTGTTTTATGTCAAAAGAGTAAACAGTTATTTTTATATGTTTTAACAATGATAAATTTTCATAAATATGTTATTAAGTTGTGCAAAACTCTAGATTATAAAAAATAATGAAAATGAGTACGTATTAATATATTGAATAAAACTGGCAGATATATATTTTTTAGAATATTGACATTTATCTGATTCTATTCATATCATTTTGATTTTAATTTCTTTTTAAGATAGAAAATAGTTTTGGTAAGAGCTATAGTTAAAATATTGACAAACTCAGTATAGTAGGCTATCCTAAGATCTAGATGCAGTGCTCTCAGATCCAAAACTCCTCATTGATGAAAGCCACAAACTAGAAACTAGTCTGGGAATATTGGATGAGCAGACACTAGATGGGATTTTGTGCATAAACTTTCTTGCATCCATTGATTACTATGACTTTCACAGTTTGCATAAGCATAGGAAATGGTAATCATATGATATTTAGTGGTTTAAGACCTATAGTTGAAAATGGAAATGTTTTATAATTGCCCCCCCCCCTCACACAATGAAATGAAAGTTGTTAGTTTAGTTTTTGCCAGCTTCAGAAATGGAATTTATTTAAGAATAGGTTTCATATAAATTTTCCATCAAATCTTTTCATACAAAAATGAAAATATCTATAACTAAGATGGTTTAAGCAAGTTTTAACTAATTAGTCAATTATATTTTCTTTTTATTTCTTGGAATAACACTTTTGGTTATTCAGAGATATTAAATAGTAATTCTGCTCTTAAATTTTCATTGCAGTAGTTTTTCTCAAAATATGTTCTGTATGTGGATCAAACAGGAAAATCAATTATAACTTAGAAATAGTTTTCTCTATAACTATAATCTTAAGAAAAGATTAAAAAGTAAATTTGTTAATTACAATAAGGACTACAAAGAAGTATATAAAAACAATAATTGTTTCAACTTTAAATAGATTAAAACTAAAATATAAATCGTTATACAGTATAAAGAATTCTATGTAATCTATTCTTATCATAATAAGAAAAAAGAATATATTTATACTAGTAAATAACTAAAAAAGAAAAAAAATCAAATAGTGAGCACTGGTAAATGCTATATTTTTATTCAGCATTGCATTAATTTAATAAGTTGTGCAAATGCAAACACACACACACTAAATATGTACTTGTTTATACAGCACAATTAATTTCCATTAACTCAAAAAATGTTCCTAAAACAACCGAAATAAAACAGTGTGTATATGCATAGATCCTGAGAAAAATTTGTCTTAGGGAAATAATATATCAATAATGAGTTCTCTGATATTGGAAAATTATATTGTCAAAATGATAATATGTTAAAAAATTAAAAAATGGCATTAGTTTACAGAAAAAAAATTTGAAATTACAATATATATATATTAAATTGTCCTGATTTTTTTTCTATTTAAAATTTTTGTTTAATTATATTTTGAATAATGGAAAATGTTTTATTTTATTATTTGCTTATTTTTTAAAGAAATCATTTTGTTAACAAAAAAATGCTTCTGTTTATTTATAGTTCTAGATTTTACTTCTCACAAATTCGTATACTGTATTATGTATTATATGAGTTTTTCAAAATTACACAATAATGAATTATAACCAAAGAATTCGTAGTTTTGCCATTATTTAGCAGCATTTTAACTTAGTTTATTTTAGCTTTTCCTTTTTTTTTTTTTTTTTTTAAAGTTTAGTCATAAACATTACAGGACTCTCATAAGAATTAACTATGAAATAATGAAGTTTGTAACATAATTAAAATCTAATGAAGGAAGTGAAAAATAACTAATTAGTTTTTAATTAACTTTATAGAAGTTATTTTAAAAAAAATAAAGGTTATTCATTCTTAGATTCAGAAACTAAAAAATTAGGGCCAGCTACTTGTAGATGATTATTAAATACAAATTATTTTAAATATTAACATTTAATTTTTTAACATTCGAGTATGCCAGAAGGCCAGGAAATATCTAGTTTTGGATAACATAAAAATTATGTCACACATAAAAATGTTCTTCAAAGATAACTAGTAATAAATTAAACTGCTCTTCAAATAATGTTTTATAATTGTTTTTAAATGGGAGTATGTAGTTTGTAATTCACATTCTTATTGAATTGTTTTTCTTTCCAATGTTTTTTTTTTATTCTGAAAATGCCAACCAGAAGTTATTTATAAAATATCATGAATATAAAAAGATTACAGCTATTAAGTCTGGAAAGTGTTTCAAAGTAATCCTCATACTTCTGTGAATAATATATCCATAAAAAAGAAAGAAAAAATAGCATTATTTTTATAATAATAGATTATTATTCTTAGTCTAAGTTTATTAATAATTAAAATATAGTATTAATTAAATAAATATTTTCCTAACTTTTTAAAATGATTAGATGATGTTTTTTTTTTTTTTAAAACAACTACAATTATTTTTCTTACTATAAATCTTAACCAAAAAATTTTTGTTCATATTTGTAATGAAATATTATTAAATGAACTGTCTATATTTCAAAAAATTGATAATTATTATTTAACATTAACAATTTCCTAATTCCTCTTTTCCAAAATAAAATATTTTTTTAAAAAAATTGTGATGAACTTAAATCAGAATGTTTCTTATAAAAACTTTTTTTAAAAAATATATATTGGAAATTTAAAAAAAAAAAAAAAAAATTGCAATTACTTTCAATTGCTGTTAATTATATTTTATGTTAAAAATCATATAAAATGTATCATCCACTTGTTCAAAACAAAAACTGGAAGGAAAAAAAGAAGTAAATTGAATTTTAAAGTGTGACAAGCTTTGAAGTAAGTAAAATTATAAGTATATATTATTTGTATTTTTAAAAAATTATAAGTTTTAATTTAAAAAAAAACCAGACATTGATATTCACAAATAAATTTATTTGAAGGATTTTCCAGATATATATTTTCATAAATGATATAGACATAGCACATATTCCATGCACATACATACATAAATATTGTTATGAGTGGGTTTTTTTTTTCCAAAACAATTATTTAGAATTTATTTATAAAGAAAAATCCAATCAATAATTAGAATTCTTAAGATCTTGTGGCATTTTATATGATTAAATTCTCCAGTAATCTAGGTTGAAAGCCAATGTTGGCTTCTTTTTCAGGAATACTCAGAAGAGATGCGAGAAATTTCTCGGGGTGGTAAACGAGGCACCGTAGCAGACAGTAACATTCAGCTGATGGGAATCAACCAGCGATACACTGAGGAATTTTCTGTAATCATTATCTCACTTTTCACAGTAGTCATGCTCACTGTTTACTCACAGGGTTTTGGGGAAAAATATTATCGCCACTCATTGCATGCATGAACACTGCTGATGCAGTCCTGGCTTATCACATTGTACATGTAACTTAATCTTTACACACTTTCAGAAATCATTCTAAGTTTTTCTTTTTAATGAATTAATATTTTAAATTTATAGTTGTTTTTTTTTTTTTTTTCAATTTAAAAATTCAATTATTTTAATAATCCCCTCCCAATATGAAAAATGCAATATATTATTAAAAAAACTTTAATTTTGTTAAATGTCTTAGATTTATTCTGAAGTGTGCTCATTGCTTTGGTAGAGGGATTACATAGTGATCACTGCAGCACGCTGATTAATTTGCTTTGCACTTTTGCATGATGAAGAATAATTTTAACAGAGTGAATGTGTATGTCTGTGTGCGTATATATATACATAAAATGATGGATGTAATTTTTTTAGCATTTAAAAATCTTATACAAATTAATTATTAAAATATGTAAATAACATTTATTTATTGATATTATATTTAATCTATTTATTTGCAAAAAAAAAATTCTCATTTTTCATGCTATTATTATTTTCATTATTATTAATTTATCATATTTATGAAGCAGCAAAATTGCAGCATATATTAATATATATTTTATATTGCAAAATATTTTTTAATCTTATTTAATTAAAGTTAAGGTCTTCATCATTATTTATCTGCTTTTTTTAAAATTATTATTATTACTAATTTCAATGTCGTTTTTGTTATAAATGCACATGGAGTTATAGAAGAAATTAGTATTTTAAAAAGATGAATGTAATTTTGAATTTTGGAAACTTGACTAAAATGGAAAATATTTTTTAACTTGGCATCAAAAAAATTGAAATCTTTTACTTATCATTGCCAGAAAATTAAATATTTTTAAGTTTATAAGTATCAAAAATTATACATCTTTGAAATACTGATATTTTTTATGACTAATCTAAATGTTAACATAAATATTTGTTGTATGTAACTCTTGTATTTCAGTTTTTCACTTTTTATGTTTGTATACATACACAGAAATTGGAGAAAAGTAAAGGAATATTGTTAATACTTTTATATAATATATTGTAGACCACTATTTGCATAAATAATTTCTAGAATTCAGGTAAAATTGTACAAAATCTGAATAGTATCTGTAAGAATATTCATCATTCGCAGCAGCCATTTGTAAATGAGTACTGCTATTCCAATTCCAAGAGACAAAACAAAAGACATCAATAATAATACACTAGAGATGATTTTTGTAATAACTATACAAACCAATCTGTAAAACACAGATATATCTACACATAGAGCATGCTAATTTATTATTCTTGATATTTTGCAATGCTGTGTTTTAACTTTTTCTACAAAATTTTTTTTTTTTCTTAAATACTTTAGCACTGTATCTAATTATAGCATTCCAAAGTATTTATCATTCACCATATCTTTTCAATGAAACCAGTTAGGATTGCATTTCTTTACAATGTCTTTGAGATAATCTTTATAACATAAATAAGGTTCGCTTCTCCCATGAAATCCATGTTCATCATGAAACATCCTTTTATTGATATCTTGTATTATTCATTTAATTCATATATCCAATTCAACAGATGTGATTTCACAATTATAAGCTCTACAGTATCATATTCAACAAATGGAAAAATATAATGATGGGTCTAATGATCTTGCTATTATATTTTTAATATTTCATGGAATATAAATGACATTTTTCTAATGACTTTATGATATGTCAAATTAAATAAAATATTGGCTTTATGTGCACTTAATTTTGTTGTAGAGATTACAGAACTATTAAGCTGTGCTTAGTTATCATAGAAAAAAGTCTGAAAGATATCAATGAAATATATAGATGTTTTACTCATTATCAAAAATGACCCATAGAGGATCAATAGTATTTAAATTATGATAATTTATAAAGTCATAGGAGATATATAACATCATTTTGAATTCATCAAGCCAATATTTGACTGCAAGGAGTCATGAATTGAAGCGTTATCATTTTGGAAAATGTGAATGTTGTTTGGAAATGTAATGGATGAATCTTTGTCTGCTCCCTAACCATGCTACTATAGTTTACATCTATGCAATTGATTAGCTTGATATAATTTCATATGTCATCATTTTATCATCTTATTTTCTATGTGTGATAAAGCAATCTGATTGATAAAACTTTCTTTAATTAATCATTGCTTGGCATAAAATTTTCTATTAGTTGGGGGGAATAATGATTTATTCTGCCTGTATACCACACTTTCAGTCATTTTGTTATTTTTTTTATGTATACAACTCCATCACTTTTCTGTTTTTGCATTCACTTATGAAACCAATGGCATGGTCAAGCGCTGGTGGCCTAGCGGTTAGCATAGCTGCCTTCCAAGCAGCTGGTCCGGGTTTGCTTTCCAGTCAACGCTTTGACATATATATATAAAAGAGTGAATTATGTTGATAGATACTGGAAAATTTAGATATATGTTGATGTTTGCAGTGATTTATTCCACTATGCTTTTATATATTTTGGCTACAGTTTTTGACTGTTTACTGATCTGTTAATAAATATTGATTTTCAGTCTCAGTTGGTTTTTTCAAGTCTCTTTTTAATCATTAAGAGTGATTGCTATTATTCATTACTTTTGAGATTGTTGATTTTGATTTTGAAATATTAAATATTTTGATAGTTTTAGTCATTGATACTCCAGTTATTTGTCCATCAATAATTTGGTATCATTTTAAATTGACATCTAACTAAATTTTCATAAGCTTATGAAAATGATGTCATCTTTCTGTCAGTTAATACTTACCATCTCTTTAGTGTTCTACGTTTTTTCTATAATGTTTCAAGTCTTTATGTGATACTGAAATTTGTGGATTGTATTGAAGATTATATAATTTATATCCTTAGCACATTCATAAACCCTATAGATGTTCTTAACATGTTCATACGTGACTATAAGACAATTTAATTTAAAATTTTTACATATTAGCACATTGCCAAAATAGTTTTACAACAGAATAATGTGGTTATGAGATAAAACTGTAGATAAATAAATTGAGAGAGAGCATATTTTTATGTTTGTATTATAATCAAATCTAAGTACTTATTAGAAAATGTTCACTTGATTATTTTTTTTCTCTCTCTAAAACAAACAAATAAATAAATAATATAAAATTGCTGATACAAAAAATATAATATTTATATGATGTCAAATTTGTGAATTTCATGTACATTTGCCTGTACAGATAACAATTAGCCATTTTCTAGTGAAATTTTTGTGATCACAGCACCTAAGAGAAGCCATGAAATGTTTCATTTATAAATTTATACCAATTTCTGAATCTATACAACCATTTTAGGTGCAGTAAATATTTTGATATCACTTTTTTATGAATGCTTGGCTAAAGTCTCTCATAGACTCAAAACTTTAAACAATATGTTATTGTCTGTTAGATCTTTTTTTGCATATTTGCTTATCCACTATGTACAAATTTAATGCTTTTAGACTTCACTGAATATTTAATATTTACTGTGAGTTTAACTTTAACAATTTCAGAAACTCGAGTAATTCTAGTATGAAATCTTTTTATTATTTGATAATTTGTTCTTAATGAATATCCTGTCAGCGTTTGACCTTTATTTTATTATTATTCAAAGCTAAATTTTCATTTTATCATATAAAACAATTATTCATTGACTTCTATTGCAACCTTTAACTTTATTGGTGCCATTTAAAATGAAATTTTAGGTTTTAAATTCACAATAATAATAAACTTTCACGAATGCAAATACTCGCTTTGCAATTGCAGCCTCATTGATCAGCTGCTGCTATATATGCAAATAATTTAAGCAGAAATTTATGAATGTCTACTTTTTTATTTAGTATTTTGTTTTAAAACACAAACTGTTGAATCAACCTGTCTTGAGAAAGCAGATGTTGCTGTTGAACTGAATTTATATTTTTAAAAATCAAGATGGTTAATGCTATTAGCTTATTTAATTTATATGTCAATAATATTAAAAATTACTTAATTGAAAATGTAAAATGTTTCTTTTATTTAGATATTCAAATGATATATGATATAAAATTGGTGTGTTTTGAAAAAAATTTCATGTTGTCAGACTATTATAAGACTTAAAAATCAAAAATGTTCAGAGATGAAATGATCAGAGTACATAAAATGTACAAATTTTATTTTAAATTATGTTTATGATTTTTCAAATTTGTTTTTGTTATGTTGTTTTACTAAAATTTGTTTACAAATTAAATTAAACATTTTAAGTGGAGATTATATTAAACTTTTTTATTTTATTTGTCTTTTTAAGTTTTTTTTATTTATTTTAGTTTGCTTAATAATTTTAGACTTTTGTTTTCACATTTCCATTTCATTCTTGTAAGCCAGTGAATATAAAACTTTATTTGTGACATCTTTTAATTTATATAAAAAGGGAGAAGAAGAAAACTGCCATACTTTATGATTATATTTTATCAGTATACTGTCTAGCTGAAAAATAAAATGAATTTCTTATGATTTGCCTGAACAACAAAATGATAAATGCTGTAAAAATCTGACATAACAAAAATTTATGCATAAAAATATGTGGAAAATTTTTAAAAAAAGAAGAAATTGTTTGACATTTTATAAAGATTAAGTTAAAAAAAGTTTTTTTTTTTTTTTTATTACTGTTTATAAATATATCAGTATTCTGCTTGCAATGAACCTTTATCTGAGAATTCACTATTATGATTTTTAAAAAATAAAAACAATCAGTATTTTTCCAAAATATCAATCAAAAAATAGTGATCATTTTGTAAAATTGATGATATAATAGAATAGTGACTTTGGCAACATTCATGCTAAAAATGTACAAGTGATTTTATTCATATATAGTATATAATATTTTTATCATATAATTAATTTTCATCCAATGTCTTTGCAAGACAATCAGTGCTTGCATTTATGATATATCCTCAGTAAAAAACAATTTTCACCTTTAACATCTACAAAATATATATAAAAAAAAAACAACGCCAATTTCATTCAGCACAGTAAGTAATCAAAAACTTAACGTTGATCATTTACAACAACAAAATGTATTAATATTTATTGATAATATATATATATTAGCTAAACTGTATTCATTCTATCAATATTTGCCATTGAAGAATTTTATTGCTTAGAAATTCTAATTAAACATTTAAAGTGTGCATTCTGTTAATTTTTTTTTTTTTTTCAATTTTAAAATTTGCATTGTGGTTTGTTTGTTTTTTTTTTTTTGGGGGGGGGGGGTATTTTAATTCAATAAATCATGATTCAGAAAATATTCTGAACTACATAAGAAGCAAAATGGTGAATCATCAATAGAAAAATTATAATTTTTTTCTTTCAAAATTATATCTATTGAACAGTTTTTATATACTATATTTATCCAAAAGTTAAAATTTTTTTTCAATAATGTGCTTAATAAAATGTTCATAAATGGTGAATTATCAGTGGGAAAATTATATTTTTTTCTTTCAAAGTTATATCTATTGAACTGTTTTTATATACTATATTTACCCACAAGTTAAAATTTTTTTTTAATAATGTGCTTAGTAAAATGTTCTTTCATCAATTAACATTTTTTCTAATTTAAATTAACAAATTAAATTTTATCCCATAAGAATTCATTCATTTATTTTTTATGCAAGACTTTATTTTATGAGTCATTTTGAATACTAATTGGTCCTTGTTAACCAGAGTAAAAGTTGATTAAATGAGATTTTTTTAATTAGATAAAAACTGCATTTTAATATATGTAATACTTTGATGGAAAATATCAGAATGAGAAATTATTGACAGTTGTTTGTGAATTGGGGAATAATATTTGAATAGGCCAACTGACGAGTGCTGGTTCAGCACGAAATGCATCGTGGGGATCATTTGTCTTTTATTATATCTTTATTTATATGAATTTAAAAAGAATGGAGAAGTATGGAGGTGTTTGTTATATCTTTAAAAATATTACATACGGGACAGAGAAAGGTGAATAACTCCGTGTGTGTAAATTAAAAAAAAAAAAAATCAGATATACTTTAACTGAGGTTTAAAGTTTATGTCTGTGCTAGCGATAATCTCTAGGTTCAAAAATGATTAGTAATAATCATTAGTGTATTTATCTGAAATGGATGGCGTCAAAGCTGTGAGTGGAGGGAGTTTGACAGTGGTAAATGAAAATGTAACAATTTACTCTAGATAAATACTTTGCATATAATATATATATATATGAGAGATAGTGACCTGGGCCAACTGACGAGTGCTGGTTCAGCACGAAATGCATCTTGGGGGTCATTTATTTTTTATTATATCTTTATTTATATGAATTTAAAAAGAATAGTGAAGTATGGAGGTGTTTGTTATATCTTTAAATTATTGTTATGGTATTTTTTGATTAATTTATTATTATTTATCAATATTTTTTGATTTTAAATGAAGGAAGATTATGGATTATTCAAAGCACTACCTAATTTTCAATATTTTTTTTGTTCAAATTAAAGTAGTAATACTGTATTTTTATTTCTGTGCTACTTAATATATATATATAAAATTTAGTGCTAATAATGTTATTTATTTTGACTCTTATATATACATATGTATATACTTAATGCATTTAACTTTTATTAATAATCAAATCATTATATTTTTTATATTATATTTTTTCTTCTTTATATTGATGAAATCATTCTCATAATGCAATTTTTTTGTTGTTGATTTCATATTTCTAACATTTGTAAAATTTCTTCATGATAAAAAAGGGGTATCTTTTATGAAATATTAGTTCTATTTTTTTTTTTCTCAGTCATCAATAATTAGCATCACTTTATTAATTCTAATTTTGGCATTTCATGGTTTCCTTTTCTTCAAATAGCTATTTTTGCTTTTTCAATTTTTTTATTTATTGTATATGATTTTAGGATGAGAATAAATGACTCCTAGATCAATTCCAAATTGAAGAAAATGAAATAAAATCTTAGACTGGCCAATTCAATAAAACATTTGCATCTTATATTTCATTAAACAAAATTTGATTTTTTCAGCAGCTGACCATATCATAATTACTTTCCATTTTGTTCCTACTTTCTATATAGTCCATATTTCAAATGCATTTTTTATCATTGTCACTAGCTCATTGAGACGCAGAGATAATAATAAATAACTTGTTTAATTTGTATCTTAAATATATATATAAAATAAAAGCCACTGCCAGTAAATAACACGCAAACATTTATTTACGCATATATAAATTTTGAATCATTTTAAATTTTGAGGAATAATATTTATTATTTTAGATTTTAATATTCTTTGAATTTAACTTATTATTTTAAAATTTTAAATCATCTACACAGATGAATTTTATATTTATTTTAAGATTGTCACGCATGTATGCTTCTTAAAATATCATTATTCATTTTTAATATTTTTTGTTAATTCTGATTTTATAGGTTTATATATTATTATTTTTAGTTTATTATATTAAATTTGTTGATTTAAAATAAAAGAGGTTTAATTTTAACTTGATACTACATTTTATTTAAAACAACTATATATATTTAAACTACTAAGTTCCTATGGCCTTTTGTTTTAAAACCCATATAAAGAGCATCAGAGATTCCTGTGTTTAATTATATATATATTAGTTAGAATAAAATATTGGGGATTAGAAGATTTAAAATTACAGAAATATAATTTATATATATGAAAAATATTTATATATATTGTACCGGGTTCAAACCGAGGATCTCTCACTTAGTCTGTATTTGGTTCTGGCTGGGTTCAACCTTATTTCTAATAAATTTATAATCTTATTTAATTATAAATATTACATGAACGAACCGGCACATTAGAGCAAAGTGGAAAATATTATTGATAGCTTTAACTGTCAATAATACCCACGATCATATCGAGCTATGCAATGCATAACACGATCACATTTCCAGATCGTGACCCACCTCGGCTGCTAGATTCAAACCCCTATTATCCAAACACTTTATTTGTTTCGGAGTAAACCCAGGGCACCAGCTAGTCTAAGACTAACATGTTCGGACAGTAGGCCCATAATCCAGCGCTCGAAAAATCCCTTAACTAGCTTAGCTATTTGTAATCAATAACAAATTAGTTTCAGTTAGTGGGGAAAAGAATTGACCGACAAATAAAGCTTTAAGTTTAAAGACAATTTATTTTAATTAACATTTACTAAATTAATTTTAAATATTTTATAAATCTTATTTAACTAATATAACACATGTACATTTATAATTTACACACTATAATATCTTAGGAGAAAGCATTAAATAATATTTGAAATTTAAAATACAATGACATCAATATACTAACGCATGAACACACACAACATTTTAAACACACATATTAATAGTTCGTCTATGGCTGCTATAGAGGTTCTTAAACTTGACTCTTGAGGCTTTACGAATGCGATGGCTACTTTAGAAATGAATATAAGAAAATGTTATTACCTAGGATTTTGAACGTGGATACTTTTTGCTATTTTCTGCTTCTAATGAAGTATTTCTAACCGGTTAGATTTGAAGTTTTCTTGTGGAGATTTGATGCTGATTATTCCGAGGCATTTTCTATAAGATAATTAGATATTGAGCGGCTTCAGGTTGTTACGCAATCATTACTTTTATCAGGTAGATTGGCTGTTTTCATCGGACTTCAGGCTGGAGAAAGTTGTATGTTTTCCAAGGTTTTAACACTGCATTCTTAATTCTGTATCCATAATAAACTGACTGATATAACTCTGACAGATTGTACTGCTGTTATCTCAAACGCCACTAACTCGACTGATTGTCCATTAAAAAATTGGCTATTTATACATGAGGCGTGTTGCCGAAGTTCTTTTCATTAGTAGCTAATCCTTGGGAGATAAGCTTTTTAATCCTGTTGTCAAAATTCCTTTGATAATCTTTTAATTCCGTGTTTTTGAAGATCGTTTAATTAGTAGCCATGCAAACGTGTTGTTTTTATATTTTTATTAATAGCCACCGCTGAGTGTTTTTTAATTTTTTAACTTTCATTTATTTTTCAATATAATTTTAACATGCACATATACACGCATTTATCATTTCTTTGTTTACTCTCGCACATATATATTTTATTACAAGCTTGCATTTATGCACATGTATAATTTAAGATCAATTCATTATTTAGTTTTTAAGATTACTTTTTTCTTTAACTCGAATAAAAAGAGCTTTATATTTTTAAACTTTTAACTTATATTTCAATTAATAATAATAATAAAACTCTTTACTTTTTTTATAAAACTTTTAACTTGATGTTTCTAAAAGAAACCCCCCTCCCCTTTTATTTAAATAACTGAAACTTTTATTTCAAAACTCTTAAACTTTTACGTTTTCTTTTACGAAAGATTTTTATTTTAATAATTTTTTAAACAAAAGTATTATGTGCAAACACAATGTTGGTACAATATATTGTACCAACATTGTGTTGGCAAATAATAATTTTGTCTAAAAATTATTAAAATAAAAAATTATTCGTTAAAAGAAATAGTATGTAAAAGTTTAAGAGTTTTTTTTTATTGCAGTTTGTTAAAATGTGAAATTAAAAGTCAAAGAGTTTTTTGAAATAAAAGTTACAATTAATTAAAAGCGGGAAGGGGGTTTGCTTTAGAAACGTCAAGTTAAAAGTTTATAAAAGAAGTTTATAAGAGTTTTTGCTAAAAACTATTAATTCATAGTCAAGTTAAAACTTTATAAAAGAAGTTTATGAAGAGTTTTTGCTAAAAACTAATTATAATTAATTCATAGTTTTACAGGGAAAATTAAAAGAAGTTGATTTTCAAATAAGTTATAAATGATTGATTAGAAAAAAGGGGGAAGAAAGAAAAGGGTTTAAACTAAAAGTTTAAAAATATAAATCTCTTTTTATTTAAGTTAAAGAAAAAAAGTTTTCTTAAAAACTAAATAGTGAATTGATCTTAAATTATATATGTACGAAAATGACGAATTAATATAAATTTTGTTAGTAAAATATATATGTGCAATTGTAAATATAATAAATGTATGTGTAGTAAATATTAAAAAAATGATATAGAAAATTATCATTAAAAAAACAGCGATGATTACTAATTAAAAATGTAAAAATAACATGTGTGCGATGGCTGCTAATTAACATCTCCAACAACAGGATTAAAAGCTTATCTCAAGGAATGCAATTAAAAACAGAAAGGAATTTCGACAACAGATATTGCTGGAGACATCAAAACGACAACAGGCATAAATAGTCCAATTTTTCCGGACGAGCAATTGAGATTACAATTTAGATTGTGCAGTTGAGATTACAATTGAGATTGTGCAATTGAGATTAAATCAGTCAACAATGCAGTGTTAAAAAAATGTCAGAAACGTATGACTTTCTTCAGTCTGAGTTCCAGTGGAACAGCAATCTGCCCAGAATAGAAAAATGCCTGCATAACAACTTGAAGAATCGCCATCAATGTTTAACTGTCTCCAAGAATAATACCAATGAATAAGTGATTAAACCTCCTCAAGAAACTTTAAATCTAACCGGTTAGAAATATTTCATTAGAAGTAACATACAGAAGTATCCACGTTCTAAAATCCTAGGTAATAACATTTTTCTTTTACTCATTTCTAAAGTAGCCATTGCATTCGTAAAGCCTCCAAGAGTCAAGTAATATGAACTCTATAGTATATATAGATGAACTATTAATGTGTGTGTTTAAAATGTTGTGTATGTTCATGTGTTAGTATATATTGATTTCATTGTATTTTAAATTTCAAATATTATTTAATGCTTTCTTATATGATATTATAGTGTGTGAATTAAGAATGTGCGTGATCATTATACCAGTGTTATATTAATTAAATAAGATTTATAAAAGTATTTAAAATTAGTTTAATAAATGTTAATTAAAATAAATTGTCTTTTAAACTTAAGCTTAATTTTGTCGGTCAGTTCTTTGCCAGTAGTTAAGGAATAAGTTGTTGTTGAATTAAAAATAGACTGAGCTAGTTAAGGGATTTTTCGAGCACTGGATTATGGGCCTACTATCCGAACATGTTAGTTTCTGAAACTAGCTGGCACCCGGGGTTTACTCCAAAACAAATAAAGTGTTTGGATAGTGGGAGTTTGAATTTAGCAGCCAAGGTGGGCCATGATAATGTGATCGTGTTATGCGTTGCATAGCTCGGTCTGTTCGTGAGTATTATTGATGGCCCTGCCATCAATAGTATTCT
Organism: Epiperipatus broadwayi; assembly: GCA_028023455.1. Taxonomy (NCBI): domain Eukaryota; kingdom Metazoa; phylum Onychophora; class Udeonychophora; order Euonychophora; family Peripatidae; genus Epiperipatus; species Epiperipatus broadwayi. The sequence goes on from JAQFVV010006262.1 coordinate 6,255,639, forward strand.
CCACTCTTCTCGAACGTGCCGGTTCGTTCACGTCATATTTCATATTTATAATATAAGATTATAAATGTATTATAAATAAGGTTTAAACTCAGCTAAACCAAGCCGGAAGAGTAAGTGAAGATTCCTAGGTTCAAACCCAGTACAATATAATGGACATGGAATTTGTGAGGATTTGGAGAAGAAATAGTTACCTTTTATAAGAAAAAAAAAAGCTCAGAGAAATAGAAATAATTTAATAAAAAAAGTTAAATTTGTTAAAGAGGATAAGAATAGAATAGTTGAAGTATGTTAATATTTATCATAGATTAATTATATCCAAAATAGAATAATAATATAAAACTATATTTGAAGGTATTATACCATACGTGTGTTATTTATGTCACACATATATATATACATTAGTGCTTAAGAAATAGTTGTCTGTAGTATCATTATATAATTTAATGGAGATGTATGTAGAAATATTTTAATAATAATATTTAAGGGAAGAAAGATATTAGAGAAAACATAATCATGCTATGACTTATAGTAAAATTAAACAATATTAGAAATAAGTATTTCAAATGATAAATTGTATAAAATTCTAGAGAGAACTTTTTAAAAAAAAAAATTGATTAAATTATATTACAATTTTTAAGAAAATAAATAAATTGCTATAAAATCATGTTGATAATATGCTGATAAAACAGGATAATTAAGCAAATTAATATAGTTTAAAAAAGTTCATAATGGGAAAAGCTATTGTGTTAATTTAAAAGACAGTGACTTGATTTGATGTCAGTATAATAAATTAACTATGACATAAGTTAGAGTCTATTTTTGGTTTGTGGAAGGACTTCTTAACTTTTAAAGTTAATTATATCTTAGTTCATCTAAGTCTAATAAAAATTATTTGGAAAGCAGCTGTTTGAAAATTAGTTATATTTTAGTCAAATGAAATAGTCAAGAAGAAGCATTAAGTTTGCCAAAAGCTACGTTGTTTAATAGTTGTAATATAGCTGACATAAACAGCATAACTTGCTAAGTCAGACTAATATTTGACTTGGAAGTTTTTTCCCCAATCATGTAAGGCCAAAAAGACAAAGAAAATCATACAGTTAAAAGTTATGTAAAGACGTCTATAGACTCTAATGAAATTGTTAGACTGATTATTGATATTTAAACTGAAAAGTTAAATTGCTGTCATTTGATTCAAGAAGTTGGCACTAAATGTAGTTTAGTTAAGGAAATCCAGCAAAAATAGGAAAACACTATTATTACAAGTGTTATGAAATTTTAAAGTTTCTTAAAACACCATCAAAATTAAGACATCAAACAATAAAGAATGTGATAGCTAAATTCTAATATCGTAGAAAGTATTTGAAAATTTATTAATATTCATGTAAATTTATACAATTATTAAGATTGATAAAACTAATTAAAATTTTTATAGTTTATTATGAAAGTGCCAAACTTAATTGCATGCCTAACTATGACAATATTCTTCTCAGATAAATACTTTAATGATTATTACCAATCATTTTTTGGATTATACACTGGGTTTCGTTTTATGCGGTAGATAGGTTTCTCAGAAAACACGCACTAAAGAAATCGCACAAAAATAGACTTAACTTACCTTCAAAAATGGGGGATACATACTTTAATTTTCCAAAAATTGCATAAAAGCAAAGCAACAACGTAAAATTACTTTAGAATTCGCATTAAAAAAAAATAAGAAAATAAAATATGATTAATAAACAATTTCAAATTTGAAAAAAATTGATACAAGAACTACAATATTTAATTTTATTCAAAACAATATATTTTTATGTGTAATTTACATTTTTTTCATACATGTACAGTATTTTAATCATTATCGCTATTTGAGACAACAGAATCATCACAAGAGGAAATACAACTAGCGCCAACTTCATTTTTTAAATTGGTCTTATAGTGGACTCGCCCAAACTAAAATGTTTTCAAATTGCTGTTGATCCTTCCCATTTTGCTAAGTGATCCAAAATTGAAATTTTTGTTTCCAAAGAAATTCATTTTCTTGGGTGTTTTTTCTTTCCATTAGGGCAAACTAAAAGTTTAAAATAAATAAATAAGAACTTAGATTTACAATAATAAAAAGACAGCGGCTCACTACTGTTGGGCAAAATTTAATTAAAACTAACAATTAAAAATTAAATTCTTATCTTTGTCTTTAGTTTTTTAATTTTCAATTCCGTTTTAAAATCAAATTTCATCATTTCACATCACATTAATTTCAGATCACGTTACGTAATTTTTAAATTGTTAATTGCAATTAAAAATCAGATTTTAATTGTCAAATTTAATTGTGCTCACTGCTGTTACTCACCTTTTAAAAAATAAACTTGTGAACACTAAATGATTAATTGATTACGTACTTTTTTTTTATAAAAAAAAGCAAAAATAGAACGTAATTTAAAATGCAAAATTTGAAAAGATTTACATTTTAATCTTGTAAAATTTATTACTTGCGGAACTAAATGATTAATTGATTGCATACTTTTTTAAAAAGCAAAAATAGAATGTGATTTAAAATGCAAAAACAACAACATGGGTAGTATAGGCATCTATAATGTTTGAACAGATTTACATTATAATCTTGTAAAATTTAATGTGTGTATATAAAATGGGGAAATCCTGATTTTAAGTGAATTATGAACTTTTTTATTGCATAAAATCTATTACAGTACTATTATAAAGTGCTGAAAATATTGAAATTATTAGATGATGTCAAACTCCGATAATACGCTATTACTTTAAATATGATGTGAGTGCACAAAATTTATAATATTTAAAGTAATAGCACATTATTGGAGCTCGACTTCTGATCTAATAATTTTTATCGCATAAAAAGACATTAAGAAGAAACATGAATCGCATAACTTCAAAATTGCAGTAAATAAATCCGCATAAAATGAGACCCAGGTGTATATCAATGTGAAATTAATATAGTTTATTGTGAAGAGGTCAAAGTTATTGCACACTCATAGAAACTGAACAAAGGTAATAATTACACATGAGTTATTGTGATTTGGGCCAACTGATGAATGCTAGTTTGGTATTGCATCTTGGGGTCATTTACCTTTTTCATATCTTTATTCATGTGTTTAAAGAATAAATAGTAAATTAAATATTAATAAGTATATTATTACACTATAAAAATATGAAATATAATTGAATTAATTTTTCCATATAGTTGTGTTCATTATTAATAAATATATCTTACTTATTAGTAAATATATTTCTTAAAATTTAAGTTTAAATATATATATCTGGACTAAAAATCATATGATAATTTCTAGCCTGAAAAATTAGTAATAATCACTAAGGATTATAAAGATATATTAAAAGTTCTGACTTGGACTAACTGATGATTTCTGGTTCAGCATGAAATGTGTCTTGAAGGTCATTTATCTTTTTTAGATATCTTTATTCATATATTTAAAGTATATGAGTAAAACTAATTCACTGTAATATTTATTTATTTTTAAATATTACTGTCTTATTTGTGCATGTTTTTTGATAAGTTTATGTTTTGCATTAGCTATATATACAGGAAGTTTGTGACCAATTTATGTCCTATATATACCTTAAATCCGTTTAGTAGTAAAAGTTAATAATAATAATTTATTAATAAAGTAGAATTTGTGCACAAGAATCATTCTATTTTATGATATGTATGACTAAAGATGTACATTCTTCTTCAATAATTTTAATTTACCTTAAATTATAATTTATTTATTTTTGATTTATTAAAATTATTAATTTACTGTAATAAATAGTTGAGTTTATTTTTATTTGTTTTTGTGGATACTTCCTACTTCAGGCTAAAGACTATTTATATTTGTGTGGTTGTTGGTCACCTAAACTTATGATCTTCAAATGAGTTAAGTTTAAATCTGCTGTTATGATAAGTGATTGGTAGTAATTCATTAGGTTAAGATTAATATTTTTTCAAAACAAAATATATTTTTTGGATGAATCTATATTATTATTACATAGTTTGGGTATCAAGATGTTTCCAAATATATGAACCAGCAGTTACTCCTAAACAAAGATTTAAGGCTAGTACAATTTTAATCCATTCCTACTATAAGGGTGACTTACAACTAACAGACCACCTGCACTAATTTACATCATACTAAGCCTAACCAAGTAATTGTCAATTAACAGTTATCCTTTGTCAAACACATATACATATATATGCAAAACATCGCAATAAGGAAATTTTTTTAAAAAAAAAAAAAAAGCTAAAAGATTTCTACATTAAAAAAAAGAATACACTCACATGTATACATAATATGACTAACCACTAGTGTCATTAGCTAACTGACATTATTACATGAGCATAGATAAAATCTAAAAGATAATGATATAATGTCAAGCATATTGCTAAGCAATCAGGCTTGAAAATGAAAAGATAATTCTAATAAATAATTATCTTAATAATATTATATTGATACACATTACACATCAATAAGCAAATACTGCAAGCACAGGAAATGAAAGCTATCACATGGTTCTATCACAATTAAAACAAAATAATGGTCATATATACCACTTTTGTTTTTATAATTGCATGAGAAAGTCAACATCTTGTTAGCAGTATTTTTAGAACTAAACAATATGGATGTGTATGTTTGATTCTAGAACAAATTTTAATCAAACAAGATTAAAAGGAATTTGTTTTGTCCACTAATATAAATCAAAACATAAATACGGCTAAATTATAAAAGCAAACAGTGATTTAAACAGAAAAGAAATAACAGCTTGCAATAGTCAAGAATAATTTTTTTTTAATTACACCATTTCCCTATGCAAAGAAACAACCAAGGGTATTACAATGTAGTCTGGCTAAAGGAATTATTCATAGGTTGACTGCCAGGTCTTCATGTTCATAGAATTGTTATGATATATGGAATGCCTATCTTATTAAATACTGATCAAGAATGATGATCTTCAGTGGATCTTTTACACTTTCTTCCAAGGAAACAACTGGACAGTACTGATGATTTACAATCCTGGAGTGAGTGCATGTCTACTAAACCTGTAAACAATATACCGCCCGAGGAGATCTACATCCAGGAAGAAGAGGCTGTGAACACAATGGACAATGCTTGACAGATTTCCGGAATTTATTTTATTAATCCAATTGATTTGTATCTTTTTTATAATTTGTTATTTATCATCTTATTTTTACTTTTCATTTTGTCTTTGTTTTCACATTTAGAAGCTTATGCTTTGGAAAATGCAAGAGTTTATTTTAAGTGTAAAGGGAGTAAAAATTACATTAAGTAAATGTTTTATGATATTAAATAAAATTTAGGTTTATTTACCCTGCCAGTAAATTTACACCATCAGCCTGGATATGGTATAAGCTATAATTTTGATGATGTTCCACATTAAGAGCATACTATAGTGACAACAGAATTTTTATTATTTGTTGAATGTTTTAGTAATATTTGTTATATATTTGTTTTTCTATGTGTATGACTAACTTTCCAGAGTGGAAGATCTTTTCTATCAACATTAAGGAATTACACATAGGTATAGGGGGTCCTCTTCTCCAAGAAGGATGATCATAATCATCATAAATTAGATACCAAGTGCCACTCTATAATGTGACTAAATATATTAATTAGTAAGTCAGGTTCACGATCTTCTGAAATATTTTTTTATATATTATTTTAAACTTTGTAAATAAAGATTGTCAGGGTGCAGACTTCTATCACAGGATTTGGGATTAGGGTATACATTGTATTTAGCTCTTAAGTGATAGAGTCATCTTTGACTTATACAATTACATATCTTAATATTGTTAAATTAGATTTGTTATTTAATAAATGTTATGTTATTTCAATCAATTTGGTCTCTGCCTTGTCATCATCATCATGCATTTATACCACTAAAAATATATGCTAAACATTAATATTCACATATCTATTCTTATATGTATACTGATATTACGACTATTCTGGGAGTGTGGGTTAATTGATCCATGCTTATATAGAGGCACAGTAGTTGTTAACCTGAGTAAGCCCATTCCTGAAGAGAGCCTGAATTTGAATATTTAGATACAATGGACCCAGAAAGGGGGTGAGATGTGCAAGAACTAAACCAAATTACATCTAGATTTAATGAGTAAACATTGAGCTAGCTCATTGAAGATAGATGTGATCAATGGCTAAGCATTTCATCATGCCATCACCAGCATGCTACTCAAAGACACCCAGGACTGACCATAGATGCACTCCCTGTTTCTTGTGATGACTGGCCTATTACATCTGGTGCCCTAACTTTACAGTCATAAAACAAGAAGTTTCCAGGGAATTTTTTTGAATTTTCCTTCACCTTCAAACATTAAATGTTTATAACCACTTTGGACTTACACAATGGACCAATGTGTTCAACAGCAATGAGAATGGATAAACATGACAATTTTTATGAGCTTGAATATGCACATTAAAAGATAATGTTTGGTGAATGCACATATAGTGATAGAACATCATGATGAGCAGAGACCAATAATTAAATAAATAATTAACTAATAAATCATGTCTAAAATAGGTGATTCAGACAAGTAGAACACAGGCTTAAAGATAGGCAATAAAACACACAAAGTCATAAATAACCGCAAAGTTGCATTGAGCGGCAAGGAACCCTACTGTATACCATCTTGATATCTATAGAAAAATAGAAACTTTGTAAACATAAATAAAACAAGTCGATGATAACGAGAAGTGGAAGGAAACTTAAAAGAATGAATGAAAAAGTTTTATAAGAAATTATAAATAGTAGTAGTGAGATAAAGTGCTTTATTTTTAACAATAAAGAAGAGTCTGCATTAGTACAAGTACCTGGTGGGTTGTGACAAAAACTGATCACTCTCCACAGAGATGGTGAACCAAACAGCTCAAATTCAAGAGGCTCTTACCAATGAAATGATTCAAACAACCAGAGTCAATGTAGCATAGGCTCCAGGAGATGTGGTAACCATGGAACAAATATTCCATGTGCCCATGATGATGAGAGCAGATCTAAATAGAATGGTCACAAATATGAAGAGCTGGGGTGTAAAAATTTATAGAATGGACACATATGAACAGCTTGAAAGAAGATCTGAAAACTGAAATGATAGACATTGAAAGTGTATTATCTGCTAGTATGGAGGAGCTGTCTCTGAGTGTCAATAATGTTCAGAGAGAGAGAACCGGGAATTGAGACAAGGATTAGGAGAAAGAAAGATGGAAAAAAAGAACACGATGCCAGCAAAGATCCAAAGACTTTGGATGCACTATTTCAAATTAGATAAACATCAAGTTCTGTGAGATGACTCAAGGCTATGAAGTCTTCAAGAGCGAAGTGCGCAAAGGCCAAAAGAAGAACCGAGAACAAATCACTCCACTATATAGAAGATAATTAAAATATGGAAAGCCATTGGATCATGGTAGAAAATACCACACCACAAACCAATAAACAGAAAGGCCCCATGTTCCATAAACTATGCAATACGTATGAAGGCCCCTTCACCTTCATCGAGTATATAAGTACTACTGCTTAAGAAGGTAATATCAAGAATAGACCTCTAGTACTGTGACCAACTACACGTAAACCGGATGGCCCAAAATGGATAAACTCAACTATGATATTAAATTATTCCAAAAAGAAAAAAAGAACTGATAATGACACATAGGCAAGAGAAAAAAGTTCAAAGATGATAGAGCATGAATAGATCCCCTTGTGCTATTCACTCAGCCCCAGCCCATTATCACCCAATTGAATATAAGGTATAGGCTAGCATACACAGAGCTAGAGAAAGCTAGTTATCTGAAACTGGTTCATAGATTTGTTTAGTATTCCCCTGTGGAATCCATCAGCTAGTCAATTGTAGTAAATACCAACCTATGGCTATTCAAACTTAAGCTTAAGTAGATGAAAAGGATATATACTAAAGACTTATGAATGACTCACCACAATGGCAAGTCATAGGAACCAAATACAAGGAAGCCCCCACACAAATTTATTGTTGGGGATAAAATTCTGATAAAAAACTTCATACCCAAGTAGACTGCAGAAAAATAAATATCATAAGTTCTATATGTATGAAGGACCATATATCCCCATTAAGCAAACAGGTTCCAGTGCATTTTGGATAAATCAGGAAGGAGAGATTCGGGACGTATAATGCCTACATCTTAAGACTACTTTGGCTGCTCATAATAATCTATGGTAATTCCATCAAATTAATCATACAGCTAAAGAATAGAAGTAACCACCAAGCAAAGTATTAAAGCCAAATAAATTATATCAAAGAAAAAATAAAATCAACAGGTGATCAATGCAAAAAAATACATGACTAGGGATATTAAGTTTGATGAGGTTATTCCCCAGTTAATACTCAAACGCAATCACTGGGATACCTTGAGACAAACTAAGACAAAGGAGTCAATCCCAATAGATGGATGCTCTGATATTTAACTAGATCTTCATGAATCCAGTAAGTCTCAAAAAGAGCAGGAAGAAGGCTAGTAAATAGATTTATGTGCCCTCTGTGACAGACACATTAACGGGTAAGTCTCAACTGTCAAAACCCCTAAGTTTAGATCACCCTCACAAATGATATGGCTTAGCCTAAGGCAGATGGTTAAAATGCTCCCAATCAGCTGTAATAAAAAATAAGGCAATCAAGAAATAGGTGGAACAACTCTTCATCCAATCCAAAAATAGCCTTGCATCAGACCCAACACACTTATGAGTGTTAAAATTTCAAATATAAATAAAAATTTTAACCCAGTAACCATCATCCACCTTCACTAATCTACACCATACTAAGCCTAACCAAGTAATATATCATATATCTTTTGTCAAACACACACATATATATTTATGCAAAATATTGTGATAAGCAAATTATTATTTTTTTAAAAAAAAAGATAAAATCTTAGATTTCTACATTAAAATATATATATATATGTACATAATATGACTAACCACAAGTGTCACTAACTAACTGACATTATGACATGAGCATAGATAAAATGTAAAAGATGATGACCTAACATCAAGCATATTGCTAAATGACCAGGCTTGAAAACGAAAAGATAATTCCAATAAAAATTATATTACTAATATTATATTGATGTACTTTACACAACAATAAACAAATACTGCAAGCATAGGACATGAAAACTATCACACAGTCATATCATCGTTAAAGCAAAACAAAGGTCATATATACCACTTTCATTTTTATAATTGCAAAGATTGCATGAGAAATTCAACATCTTGATAGCCATATTTTTAAAACTAAACAAGATGGATATATATGTTCAATTCTAGAACGAATTTCAATCACACAGAATTAAAAGTAATTTGTTTCATAAATATGTCTTAGTTATAAAAGCAAACAATCATTTAAACAAATAGTAAAGAACTCCAAGTTTTAATAAAATCATGTGAAAAGAAATAAACAACAGCTAGCAATCATCAAGAATAGTTATTTTTTTTATTACGCCACTTCTCTATGCAAAGAAACAATCCTATAAAAATTATATATACTAACGAGGGTATTGCAATGTGGTCTGGCTAAAGTAACTATGCGATAGGAGATTATAAACCAACTATTTATGCCTATAGAAGCGTTATAATATATGAATGCTTTTCTTAATAAATACTGGTCAAGAACAATGATTTCAGTGGATCTTCTATGCTTTCTTCCAAGAAAACAACTGGACAATGCTGATGATTTACAATCCAGGAGTGAGTGCATGTCTATTAAACCTACGGACAGTACAGCACCCAAGGAGATTTGCTACAATACTTGCCAGCAGGAATTTATTTTATTAATCCAACTGACAAGTATTTTTTTTTATAATTTATTATTTATCATCTTTTTTTTTTTTTTTGCTGTTTTCACGTTTGGAAGCTTATGCTTTGGAAAATGGAAGTTTTTTTTTTTTAAATGTAAAGAGGGTAAGCATTAGATTGAGTAAATGTTTTACAGTATTAAATAAAATTTAGGTTTATTTACCCCTTCATTAACTCGATACTATCAGCGTGTATGTGGAATAAGTTAACATTTTGATGATGTTCCACATTAAGAGCAGACATGACAGAACAGAGTTTTTGTTATTTGTTGAATGTTTTTCTAATATTTGTTATATATTTGTTTTTCTGTGTATATGACTAACTTTTTTGAGTGGATGATCTTTCCTATCAACATTAAGGAATTACACATAGGTATAGGGGGGTCCTCTCCTCCAAGAAGGATGATCATAATCATTGTGAATTAGACTCCAAATGCTACTCTATAAGGTGACTAAATATATTAATTAGTAAATCAGATTCACAATCGAAATATTTTTTTATATTTATTTGAAACATTGTAAACAAGGATTGCCAGAGTATGGACTTCTATCATGGGATTTGGGATTAGGGTATCCATTGTATTTAGTTCTTAAGTGATAGAAAGTCATCTTTGATTCATACAATTATATATATTTAATAGTATAGGGGGGTCCTCTTCTCCAAGAAGGATGATCATAATCATTGTGAATTAGACTCCAAATGCTACTCTATAAGGTGATTAAATATAATAATTATTAAGTCAGATTCACAATCAAAATATTTTTTTATATTTATTTGAAATATTGTAAACAAGGATTGCCAGAGTATGGACTTCTATCATAGGATTTGGGATTAGGGTATCCATTGTATTTAGTTCTTAAGTGATAGAAAGCCATCTTTGACTCATACAATTATATATATTTAATATTGTTGAATTAGACTTGTTATTTAGTAAATGTTATTAAGTTATTTCAATCAACTTGATCTCTGTCTTGTCATCATCATCATGCATTAATATCCACACATCTCTTCTTATATGTATACTGATATTAGGAATATTTTGGGAGAGTGCGTTAATTGATCCTCTCTTATATAGAGGCACAGTAGTTGTTAACCTGAGTAATCCCATCCCTGAAGAGAGCCAAGTGTGAATTCTCCCTGAGTTCAAATACTGAGGCATAATGGAGCCAGAAAAGGGGGGGTGAGATGTGCATGAACTAGTCCAAACTACATCTAGATTTAATGAATAAACAGTGAATTAGCCCATTGAAGATAGATGTGATCATAGGCTAAACATTTCATTATGCCATCACCCGCATCCTACCTGAAGACCCCAGGACCAACATAGTTAAATGTGCTCCCTCTTTTTTGTGACAATGACTGGCCCATTATACTATACACACACAAATTGCCATAATTAAATCCTAAATATATAATGAAAAATAAATAAAATCATGAAGAATATACAAATGCTATTCATAAATTGAAATATGAAAATTAAGTTCATCATACACACAAATTTACTTTTTAGTACAATTCCAATAAATTTATTTTTATATTTATTTTATTCTTTTGGAAAATAATTATACATTGAAATAAAATAACAATAGTTAAAAGAGTGTTCATAACAATTTCAAAATGATTACAGAATTTATTTTTTTTTGTGGAGAAAACACTTCATAAATATCTTATATCTAATGATAATTGTTGAAATTTGTTATATAGTCTATTTTTCATTTTTGATAGTCTTTGACATTTCAATTTTATTTTTAAAATGATAACAGGGAATCTCTCCATCTGAGCTTTATCTTTTGATTGTTTTGTAATAAATTTAAATCTTTCTACTAATAAATTATAGTAAATATATTCTAGTTGATAGTTTAAGAAATTACAATGATTTAAAAAGATTTACAATATCATCCACATGAATATCTTGGAGATGATCTTCGGTAATTAACAGTTAAGAAAATGAATATTTTTTTCTAATTATTCAGAAAAATAGTTACTTTCCTCTTTGATTTTTGCTACTTTTCATGATGTTTCCTATTATTGTTGTTATTGTTGCTGCAAGTTTAGACATTTAAGCAATTTAATTTTCTTTGCTATATATATATTTTACAATATTGATTTTTTTCTGGTACCATTTTTAAGAGTCTAATTTATGTGAATTTATCTAAAAAATTATTTTATATATTGTTATAAATGTTTTTAAAAAGACTTAATACTTTAGTGACGATGATGCTTTCTAAACTTAGAACTTGAGCTAGATGAAATTTTTATCTGTTCAGAAAAGTAATATTAAAAAAAGTGCTTACTTTTAAACATATGGTTTTTTTTATTGTCAGAGATTGGTTAATGCTGATTTAATTGAAAGGTAGCCAATGAAGTGTTTGCTGTTTGAGAAAAATGACACAATATGTTGTTTTTTTTTAAAAAAAAAAAAAAAATTAATTTTGTGTTTTGTTAAGAGTGAAAGCAATTACTGTGACTCCATTTCCAGTTAATGAAATAGTAAAAACAATTATGGAATGCACAATGTCATTGCTCTGCCTGTTACATTTTCACACAACAATACCAATCTATTATTTCTAGCCAAGATCTATATATATATAAAAATGACTATATAACAAAATGTAAATGGCATATATTATTAAATAAACCTATTCATAGAACAAACAAGTTCAAATATGCCAGTAAGCGAATTCACATGTGAGATTATCAAAGAATCACTTTAAATTAATTTATAAATAATGCCCATCTTTTTGTTATACCAATTTTTAATCTACTTTGTTAGATAAAAGGTGGATATTATTTACAAGTTCGATTCTTTGAAAATTAATTTGTAAATTATCTTAGTAATATATTTGGACTTATTAGTTCTGTGAATAAGTTTGTATTGTTAGCATTACATAATTGATAAGACAAAATAATTTACTTGCACATTAAAATTATTAGGATTGTTAAATAAAAATTATCAAATGAAATGTTTTCCCTTATTTGTAACATTATATTTAAAACTTAAATATTTTTGATATAATAATAAAGAATTATTACTTAATATTTTTTATATTATGTTATTAGAGGAGATTTGAACCCAGATTTTCAAGTTCCCTTCAGTGATCCATTCCATCTTGTATAACTGATACATGTGATCTCATATATGTGATAAAGATAAATGATCTCCAATATATACTGTACTTGTATTTAAAATATTAATATTATATGTTTAAAATTATAATTTTATGGGGTTTTTTTTTCTATTTAATAAAATGTTAAAATAGGTTGATATAATAATAGTTTGGATATACACATATATTCTTGCAACAGTTCAATAAATAATAAAAACATTAGTCATATTATCAGTATATTTTTGAGTTCATGTAGCATAGAAATGAAAACATATTAACATTTTAAAAAAAAATAATTTTTTTTTTTTTTTACAGATTTGATGATGTTGAGGAATATTTGACAAAAATTTTATTTTGGTACAAACTTATGGGAATAATATCAGATGTGTTTTAAGTTTTAAAAGGGAATCAAGTTGTTTATGCTAAAAAGTTAGAACATTAAGTCCAAAATTGCTATAATGTTTCAAGTCTCAAAATCAACAGTCTCAATGGTAGAGACTGCATTTTTTAAATATGGTGGAATAGAACCTATTAAAACCAACTATGATTGAAATTATAACTTACATTATAAATGAATGTAGTCAAAATACACAAATAATGCAGAGATTAATAATCTTACGCTCAACAAATTGCAACCAACACAAATGACATATGATGCAGCAATAGCCATTTATAATTGAAAACTTTTATGGTTAGACAATCATCATTTGTATGTGTCTTATCAACATGAAGAGTTTTATATTCAGTGATCATCTGTTGAGGTCTACTGTCAAATTGCTCTTTAGATATGCTTAAGCACAATGATAAAACTGTAGTGATTTGGTTCAGCAATATAATTGTTTTCTTTTGGTCTAATCACTTCTGTATTATATGTATCAGTTCTGAAACCACTTGGACAATTTGGGGATTATGTTCATCACATAGTATAAATATTGTTTCCAGATATTATTGACAAAAATACTAAATGATAATGCTCCAATTCACACAGTCTCCATATACCATTCTTGAAATAGTAAATGAGAAACCAATATTCTTCATTGATATTTCCTAAGAAAAGTTGAGGCATTTTTTATGACTCTCTATAGTTTCTCTTTCAAGCGCTTCACACACTTGTAATTTTATACATTATGAAGAATATATAATAAATATTTTTTCAAATGCTATGTAATTTCATCCTGCATGGATTATAAAATATTTTTGCTGTGAATGGTGGGCTATATTTTATTAACAAAGATGGCACAGGGTTTTTATATTATTTTATCAATCCTTTATACATATTGAAGTTGGCACAGTTAGTTAGAGCGTTATTCCAATATTCAAGAATCTAAAGGTCCCGGTTTTATTCTCACGCTAGTACTATCACTAGTCAGACTATGAACACCTGAAGAATAGATGAGAATAATACCACTCTAAACATTATGCATATACTAATCTATGTACTATTACTAACAGTTGAATGTTATTGGAAAATTTAAATAAAGTTAATGATGGAAATAGTCCAGTATATAAATATACAGAGTTAGTTTGATTTTTGTCTCGAGTTCAGAAATAAGAAAATATGAAAGTAAATCATAAGTAACTTTATATTATTCTCTCTCAAAGATTGGTTCACCAAACTAATTACCACATTTGTTTTGATGTTGATTTAGAAAGCTATTTGGTGAGTGAATTGTATTATTTTAAAAAATATTTTGAAAATGATAAAAAATGTATATATTAAAGAATTTCAAAAACAATGTTTATAGGTTGATTGTTAGGTAGGATTATTATTTGACAATTTTTCAGTTGAGCTATTAAGCGAATGTGTATTGCCAAAGATAAAATTAGAATTATCAGGAAGGAGATTTTTTTGCATATGATTTCTAGTAGGTAATATAATAATATGATTGATAAAAAAAGTATACTTGGAGGAAAATTCAGGAAAAGATCACTGTTAAGGGTAGTTATGTAGGAAGTCAAGAGCTTTTCAATGACTAGAAAATTAATTAGTTGATTTTAAAGGTAAAGAAAAAAAAGAAATTAGAATGAGAATGCTTAAATAAGCAGACTTTTAATAATCAAGACCATTGAAATTGTGATTAACAATTTATACTAAATGATTTTTTTTGGAATATAGATTTCAGTGGAGCAGAAATTTGGGTGATTAATAAGATGGAAACATATTGAATATTTGTGAAATATTGTGGTTGAAAGATAATTAAGGAAATGGGTATAAAATTTGAAAATTGATTGAGAAATCTAGTTGCTTGGAAATACTCTAGAACACATATAGAATCTATGTAAAGAATATAACTAACAAATGTTGATGTTAAAAAAAAAAAAAATTAAATTAACTTTCAGTGTCAGAGCATAACAAATTCTATTTATTATTTTTAGTTAAGTTAAATCTTGCAACAGATATGTTTGATTTTCTTTGCATTATTTTT
Organism: Epiperipatus broadwayi; assembly: GCA_028023455.1. Classification (NCBI taxonomy): domain Eukaryota; kingdom Metazoa; phylum Onychophora; class Udeonychophora; order Euonychophora; family Peripatidae; genus Epiperipatus; species Epiperipatus broadwayi. The sequence continues at coordinate 6,271,054 of JAQFVV010006262.1, forward strand.
GGCATAGTAAATCTAGATAGAATGCTGTTAAAGAATAAATGATTCCACTTGACAAGCACAGGTCCAGGTAAGCAGTTTTAAATAAGCAAATATTTACAGTTTGTTTTAAAGAAAAGAAATAAGAAGTGCCATTTAATGTTAAAACATTGAATATAATATATGTTTAAAATATGTTTTCAGCTTTTTAATTGGTCACTTTGAAGAGTAATTTTTCAATAAAAAAGTTGTTTTTTATAATAAATTATACAGAATTCTATGCTTTTATACATGTTCATTTAACTAATCAGTTGGCTATTATGATCAAATGATCTTGTATTTAGTTTAGCGCAGTAATAAAATGGCAGACTCAAGAATGATAAATGTTTAATTGAGGAACATAAAATTTTTTTATTTTGGTCAGCTCAATTCATCCTTTTGATGATGCTTGATTATGTTATCCCAAACAACAAACTATACAATTATTTTTATGCTCAATAATAGTCTTTGATAATAATAACCACATTACTATCTTTGTTATTTTGCAATTTTTAAATATGGATTTGTTATAATGGTAGTTCTGGTTAGTTGCTTTAAATTCTATCATCTATTATTTTTTAGTAATTAATTATGAGAAACATGATAATTTAACATTACTAGTATTTTTCATTCAAAATTTTGCAATACATTTTAGCAATGCATTGTGGTCTATGTGCAATGAGAATGTAGAACATAGATATTTACACTTCTTACTAGAAAGTCAATTGAAAATAATGTTATTGAAGATATTTTTTAACTAATTTTGGTAATTTGTCATTATTCTTGTAGGAATATTCTCCAGAACTTAAAACTATTTCCAGAAAAAGCAATAAGGAAACTTCTAATGATGCTATCACACTGACTAGTATTCATCAACCGAAGAATGATGCAATAAAAAGTCAAAATAACAAAAAGTCTGAACCACGAGCAACTCAACGAGATTCCATTTCACAAAGGTAAATATAAATATATTTAAATTATTTAATTTCAGAAAATTGTGAGAGTTAGGTGCACAAATGGGAATTTATATCGAAACAAAGACAAAATACTATATATTAATTAATCTAGTTTATAATTTAATAATTATTCATTTAGAATAGTATATTCATACATATATTGCAATGAAAATATCAAATGCATTTCATTCTGCATGACATTCATCAAAAGAAGTGCTTAGTACTAAAATTTTTATTATTTATTTATATACATAAAAACACCAAAATATGCACAAACAAATATGATTTTTTGAATATGAGTTAGCTGACCAGATTTGAAAAAGTTATTTTAAAAAAAAAAATATCTAAAACTTATTATATTCTGTCTTTAGCTCTATGTTTTCAAGTTATTAGACTTATTTTTTCATTTTAGCACATTATCATTTTAAATATTTTTGTCTTAATTATTGGTTTATGTTTACAAAATTGTTGAACAAATATTGAATTTACAAAATTGTTGGACAAATATTGAATTTTTTAAACAAAATCTTGACATATTATGAAATGATTTGATATTTAAGAAGATTAGATAGATCAAAGGCTACTTTGAAATAATTTTATAATGGTATTGCAGTTTTTATTAATAAGTTACTACATTTTTATTCACAAATTAAAATTATTAGTTGAACAGTTGAAAAAGAATTTTCATAATTTTTTATATAATATTAAAAATATTTATATAAATTGAGTAGCTATTTGCTTAGCTAAATTTCCATGTGTGCTATTAAACATACTCCCTTCCTGAGCAAGGTTTTATGTTAATTTATCTTTTTCATTTTATCTGTAAGGAGATCTTAGGTCAAAACTTATTGTATCCATGTGAAATGGAAAGTGTGCCTTTCATATGAACAATATTTATTAAAAGATAATAGTTGTATCCCCCCCCCCCCAAAAAAAATGTACTAGGAAAAAATGAATAATTTAACTTTATTTTTTTATTTTCATTTTACCTTTTTTTTTTTTTTTTTTGAAAGAAATAATTAAGGATCCTACTATGTTCTGAAATAATGAAATTATTTTAGAAGCAAACTTTTAATGTTTCAAACATTATATCTAGAAATTGCATCTTAATTTTTTATATAACAATCAAAATCATAAATCTTATTGACATTTGCCATCTATTCCCAATGTAATTTGAATTTACTTTTTTATTTTCATCTTACTTTGCTTTTGAAAAATGAATATGGTTCATTTGTGGCATGAATAAAAATTGTGTTAGTATTTCTATCATTATAAACCATTTAGGTAGATTATAACTCAGAAAGTATCTTTTTTCATATATATTCATGATTCTTTCTCTCTTTATCAAGTAAGGCATTCCTATTATAATGGTCGGGGTGGATCAGAGGTCTCACCGTATCTGCCATACAGGGCACCACCAGGCCATTGGAACCTGGAAAATTTGTATAGTAGGCAGATACGCGCTGGTAAAGATCCAACTTTTACATATATATTTTATTACGACTGTCAGCTCATGTCACTAGCTCATGAAGTAGCAGAGGTTTAAAACATATTTATTAAAATATATTTTTAATAAAGATTAAAAAAATAATAAACTAGATCACTGCCAGTACTAATAACACAAAATTTTTTATTTACGTATATATAGGTGTACTATAAAAAAAAAAATTATGCTTTGTTTTATTATTATTATTTTTTTTCAACTTTAATTTTTAATCTTAGAATGTTGAGCATAGATAGGCCACCTAGATGATGCACTTAAAAGATTTTCAAAATATTTGACTCCAGGCTAAAAGTCCACAGCCACACCAACGCTCGCTTCCCGATATATATCTGCAACCAATGCAATGTGAACGTGTTAGCATAAAACCACTCTGACAGGAGTATGCATCTGACAGTGTGATATTATTTGAAGAACATGACCTTCGTCTAGTATAGGAATATACATCTGTCTGGCGAAGGAATCGTGCATATAAAATAATAAAGAGAAAATGCTACGTATGGATGGGAGAGTGGTCTATCTTGCCGACTTATAGTCCTTATCCATAGAGCTGAAAGGGATCAATGTTGTGGGAAGTACTCCACATCCATTTCAACACCATGATTATCTCTTTGGGGTCATGCATTCAGTTGGGCATGTTGCCCTGTATGCTAACACACTTCACATTACATTGATATAAACATCCATATATCCCTCCACCAGCATTGACACAACTACGAAACAAATAGTCCGAAATCAAAACCCCTTTAAACTAACATATACTTAAACGAGTCTAAACAGCCATATACACCCAACTTATATTTGAGTCAATTTGCTAATTTAATTCTTTTTAAAAAAAATCTTTTGTTTAGGGTTTTTAATTTATTTTAAAATCACACATTGTATTCAACTTATTTTTACCACAAGTAATATATTTGACCTATTTTTAAAATCTAATAATGCACAAATAATGATACGTGTTTGATTTTATCTTTAAATTCGTTTGCAGTCGCAAACTCCTGCCTATTACAAACAGACCTTATACCAAGCTGTAATATCCGCACTTACGACTGTGCCAATGTTATAACTGCAAGTCATACTGTGCGGTCAGCAAATAACATTCGCTACTGTTCAACTGCATATGCTCTCCAACGAATGGTCTGCAACGAATGCTCTGAATATTCTCTGTGTTCTCTGCAATGGATGCTCTCCAAACGAATGGTCTGCACTGAATGCTGTGCCATGGATGCTTTCCAACGAATGGTCTGCACCGACTGCTCTCCAATGAATGGTCTGCAAGTGGATGCTCTCCAAACGAATGGTCTGCAACGATCTATTTCTACAGTTTGCTAAAGTTCAATTCCCACAATGTTCTTTCAGGCTGGCTGCTACAAAACGGTTCACAATGGGCCTACTTTATCCCCAGTCCAGTGTAGCTGTACAAGAACTCTTCGTAGTAAGCACTGTGACTGCCGTCAGCTATCTCCTACTGGAATTGAACAATAACTTTACTGTAGATGCAATCCATACTGTCTGCTACTCGCTACTGCGCGACTGCTCTCTGCTACTCTCTACATTACACTGCTTGATGTTACCCAGTCTTCTTATCGCTCTCTGACAACTGCAACGATCAATCAATGCACTGACCAATAAGGTAACGTCTCTTATCTAGAAACATTTGTAATTAGCAAATATTTCTAGGAATTGTCGATCGCCATTACGTCAATGCACTAATTAAATTCCTCAGCTATCAGAGTGCGATCTAAAAACAGTCTTACGAATAAATTCTAGTTTTTTCTGGTGTGCACAACATGTCTGCCATTTTTACAAACACTACACAAGCATAAATAAAAAAAAAATGTCATACATTTTTTTTAAAAAGATTACGTTTAAACTTTAGATAGTTTATAAAAAATAAAGTTCAGGTTTGATCAGGCGAGAAAGTCTAAAGTTCATATTTAAAGGAAAATAAAGTTCGAAGATTTTAAATTAAAGAGAGGTTATATTTCATTTTTATCACTTATAATTTATACTTTTCTTTCTCCGGGCTCGTTTTTTCACAACGAAGATCTCAGTTTACGCAAGGGCCATTTTTTGCGGACGATGATTTCTGAAGACGTTACCAGTGGCTCGATCCTGGGATCCATGGAGATGAAAGCTGCCTTCAGCCAGCCACTCTGAGGGAAGCGTGATTAAACAGATTACATTATTGGTAACAGCGACAATAACTTTTTTTTACTTTTCAGCAATGACAAACGAATTCAAAACTCTAATCTTCTAATTAATTATTTATTTTGAATTTTTCTTTTTATAGTCCTGAAGCGTCTTATCTGGGAATGTGAGGATCCATCTAACATATTAAGTAGATTTTCCTCTGGTGTCTGTGTATATATCTTGGGCGGGAAAAGCAAGTCTTTTGTTTCTATTTCTTGACTCGTCTATTTCGTAATAATTTTTTTAATGATCATTTTGCCCTAAGGATCTGTTTGTAATTTTATTTTTGTTAAAAACTCACTTTGTTATTTTTAAAATTAAAAGGTTTTTATTATATTTATTAAAACATTAGAATCTTTGCTTCAATTCTATAATTTTTTTTAAGCTTATTTTATTTCAATATTTAAATGAAACTTACTAATAAATTAATAACTCATTATTTGTGCATTTTGAATGTCTGTGCTTTTAATTTATTATTAGATATTTACAAAAAAAAATAATTAAGTATTAAAATTTAAATGTAACATATATATATCCCGTTACACTGTGGACAAAACATGCCAGAAGCAAACCATAGATAACTATATTTAAAAGTAGCATTTGTTCAATTAGCTAAAGCAGTCCACAAGAAATTAAGTACGTCTGCTAGATAAATATATGTAAATATAAAGTAATGACAATTGAAATAAATTATTACATTAATGGGATTTATGCTAATATTTTTTTTTTATAAATATTACCAACAATTTAGAAAGTCTTTACATTTATATATATATGTACACTATTGTATTTTAGTAGATGATCTTGATGTGTAGGAAATATCTGATTTCCTTAAGTACTAAGTTTGATAATTGATTTCTATGACATTTTATTTTGACATCTTTTGTTTTTTTTTTTGTATTTGTGAATGTACATTCTCATTCTCTGAAACACATTTTGACTTTGATTAATTTTAATTTTTTTTTTTTTCAGGCAATTTATGTGAAACCATGATTAATTAAATCAAAAATTTGTGTTTCTATCATGGAATTAATGTAACAGACACCTCAAATATAAATGAAGTGTTTGGAAAGTATGTGCTAATGCAGTGGTAGTCAACCTGGTCCCTACCACCCACTAGTGGGCGTTCTAGCCTTCATGGTGGGCAGTAGGGGTTTTGTCCGACACTGAAGCATTTTCTTTTTTTTTTTTTAATTTAATAGACTTTTTTAAAAAAATTCATAGAGATTTATATGCTTTAGCTTGCTGTAACTCTGCTTTATAAATTCTATAAAGTAAAATTACTTCCCTACTTTATAAATCACCATTACTGTGAACCAGTGGGCAGTTAGAAAATTTTACTATTAACAGAGATACAAAAGTGGGTGGTAGCTATAAAAAGGTTGACTATCCCTGTGCTAATGAATGCACTGTTTTTTGATGGTTTTATAAGTTTCATTCTGGGCTTTAAAATGAGTGATGTAGGTGGCCTGAGACTAACATGAATAATGATATACTGAAAGCTATAGTGGAAGCAAATTCATCTCAAATTATGCATGAATTAGCAGCAAGGTTTGATATTACTATTCTAACAGTTTTGGAGAATTGGAGTATTTGAAACATATTGGCATTATAAAGAAGCTGGATAGGTGGCTTCCACATAACTAGTTACTGGTCCTGGTGCCATATTGAATTTTTAAAAAAAACTGACTTGAGACACAATTTTCATAATAATTTCAGTTTTAATAATGTTAGAGGAAAAAGCTTCATATTGAAAGAAACTAGAAAAACTAAGTAAAACAATAAGGCTAAGACAAATAGTGATTACCATTAAAAAAATAAGAAAAAAAAAAGAAATTTCAATATCCAAAATAATTATTACTTTATTGTTTGTTAATAATTTCTAATTTATCATTAATTAAGTTTAATTACATCTTCATTGATAATTTCTTTGTATTCCTCACAAAATTCTCATTCAAACCATCTTCTTACCTGAGATAATCCATGCATTCAGAATTCACAAAGTCGCATAAGAATTTTTCATTTTTATCTTGTACCCCAAAAGTTAACAAATCTCAAGGTGTCTATAAGAAAAAGAGTCATTCTATTAAAAGATACAAAATAAATCATTTCCAGAAGGTGAATATGTGTTTGTCATCATAGAAATTGGCTTCTTGTGTATCCGAAACTAGAAATTAAGGGCTACTGCCTGTCTCAACGATAAAATGAGTTTCATCCCTTCATTTTATATTTTTTGATTCTTTGTGCACACCAGTGATGCTATCTTGTTATATTTATTGTCCTACAGAGATATAATTTATTTGCATGTAGCTGATTTGCTAGCTATAGATTGAAAATAATGTGATACAAGATGCAGTAAAACTAATGACTCCACTGTAGGAGTACCAAGCCATAGGCAAGAATCAGGATTGGATTCTTTGCTTGCATACAGTTCCATAGGGTATACATAATCATTGTGGCTATCACCACACATATCACTTGAAACCTTTTTTTATTGATTTTAAGAGTTTATATTTTCACATGGTACTATGCCCAGTAAAGTGTCTGATTGCTTTATCAACTACAACCTTTCTGTACACCTGATAATCAATCTTAAAATTAACATTCCACTGCTCTATAATACCTTAATTATATATATAAAAAATTATTACTTGTTAAACAATAATCGCAGATATGCAAACACAAACACACTAATACATATATAAACATACTAATAAATTATTAAACCTTTTGAGAATCATTATGTCTATAAAATATGATTGCCTCAAACTTGGATAAGAACCCCAAAATTACATTGTACACAAACCACTACGTTATATTGGAATACAATTATAATTTATATATTATTCGCACTAACACAAACACATTAGTAAATTATAATTTATAAAAATAATAAAACTATGCAAATAATAGAAAAATTTAAAATACTACGCAAATGATAATAAAAATTTAATTGAAGACTTACGAGCCCCAAAATTACATTATATTTGATTACAAAGTACAATTTATATACTATACACACTGATGCAAATTATAATTTATCAAATAATAAAAAAAAACTAAAATAATACTATGCAAATAATAGAAAAATTTAAAATACCAAAAAAAAAAAATTGAATACTTTTGTTTTTATTGGGATGAAGGCTTTGAATCATCGAGACATTATTAATCCATTTTACTTCAGAGTCTTGCTGAAATGAAAATTGTACCATTCTAGTAAACTAAATAGAAAAGAAAAAAATTAAATGAGCCTACTAAGAAAAATATTAATAAAAAATTAAATTTTGTGCAATTTTAACATATGATATGCCATTTTAAAGGGAAATTTAAATATCAATGAATGCTGGGATTTCTGCTGACATCATGCTTAAATAGTTTTCATGCAATTTTAAAAAGAACACAAAATTTCAATGAATCAGCTGTCGCTAGCAGGGATCACACTTCAAATGCTCAAGCCGATAAACAAGTATCAGAAGAGAAATTATCTCAAGACTTCCTTTTCTTTGCTGTCATAATGTAAAAGTGAACCATTTCTACATTATATTGTTACAAGTAATGAAAAATTGATATTTTCACAATTGCAAGCATTCAGCATAATGATTATATAAAGATGAAATGCCGAAACATTCCAAAAATGAATAGTGCCCAAAAAAGTTAGTGGTATTTGTTTGGTGATTTAGTGCTGGTATTATCCAATAAATCTATGAAATTAGATCAATCAATTACAACAAATACTGCAACTAATTGGACAAAATGATGAAAATGCTTTTGCTTAAACAACCAAAATTGGTCAATAGAGAAAGCCATTCTTCTTTCAAGACCACATATCACAGAAATAACTGTTCAAACTACAGGAGCTCGACTTAGGAACTCATCCATGATATTTATCAAACCCTTGCACCACCTAAGTAGCTTTTTTTCCAGGCTTTGGATCATTTCTTGTGAGAAAAATTATTCCAATTCTCAACCTTTGGACATTCCCATTTTCTATTTCACTGCCACTTATTCTACAGTCCACTGCTGAAATAAACAAACTATCATTAAAATGATAAAACTGTGTTAATCGTTTAGGTACATAATTTGATTAATTACACTATTTCTTGTTTGAAATATAATAAACTAAACTTTGAATTCAAAGTCAAACAATTTATATCTAATGACACAAATAATCAAAGAATACTTAAATATGCAAAGTCAATTATGATAAGTACAGTTTTTAAGATTGTAGAAATTTATATATGATCTTAATGAAAATAATAGTTTTTATTTTATTTTTAAATTGAGATTGAATAAAGTCATTCATAGCAAATTACTTATAATTTAATGAAATTGAAAAATAAGTGGTTATAGTAAGATATAGCATAGGGTTGTTAATTATTTTTATCAAAACCAAATAATTAATCAAACTGTGAAATTAATAAAAAATTTAAATTTTGACGACTGATTAGTAAATTTATGTATTATATAATCATTATGTAGGTATGAAATGAAAAATTGATAAAAGGATGATCAAAAATATATGGAATATTTATGATAAAATAGAGTAAGGTAAATATGGCTCTTATTTTTTTGTCAGATATTGCAAAAGTGAAAGATAGTACTTATGCTAATTTATAATTGTTCAGAATACTACAAATTTAAATGATGAAAAAAGATATTTATTAAAATATATATTATAGTTTGATGGAAGCACTTATCAGCAAATTTTAAATTAAATACTTTTGAAGTAACACAACTTTTAATTACAGTTTTGCAATGATTATGACTTTCTGTGTTTATTTCCAGAAAACAACAAAAATAGGCTTGGAGTTTTTTAAATCTATTAATTATTTTTATATATGTAATTATTTATCATTAATATTGTTGTGTGAATCTAAATTTAACTTCTAACTTATTTTTTAACTTTACTACCATAAATTATTGTCATAGTTTTTTTCCTCAATTTTTTCACAATGTTTAGAAAGTTATTCATTACCAGGCAGTAGAGTATTATCTTTGTGGTAGAGGTAGATTTATGAAAGAAAATCGTATTCATTTCATCATATGTTTATAAGCTGATTATTATTTTTCATCTGAAAAACTTTTTTGAGCATTAACTTTTTACATTTTTTAAAAATATTTACACTCACATTATTTTATCATATTGTCAAGATATCATAGAATTTCAATGTGAGAATGAGTATTAAACACCCCCCCCTCCATTTTTTCTACATTCAGTTATTGTATTTTTAACATATAGCTTTTCTTTTGTGATTTTTCTTCTTTTTTGTTAATGTTTTGACTAATAATTATTAAATTGTATATATTTTTATTATTATGAATGCCCTTCTTAAGCAATTATGTCTGAATCATCATAAAAATACCTGGTGATAATGTGAGTGTCATTGTTTATTTTTAAATTTCAACATAATATATGGGTATAAATGACGATTGCTTTCTCCATAGTTTGGAGTGATTTTTTTTCAATTAATAATGTGACTGATCAGCTTTCAATGACGTTATTCTATATTGCTGCTGACCAATATAATAAGTATTAATAATAAAATTAAAAAAAATAGCAAAGAAGGAATGAGGCAGAATAAAAGAACAAGAAAATGAAAAAAAGGAGATATGACTTTTTTTGTGAAAAATTGTTAGTAAAGGGTATATGAAACTGAATGTAGGTTTTAGTAAAAAGCTAGAAGTATAATCAATATATGAAATGATTTATGTAAATGTTCAATTTTTTTTTTTCTCAAGATTCTGTGAAAAATATTTTGGGAATGTTACTTGCTATATAAGAATTTGAAATTCTAGGAATATATATATATATTGTAACTTGCTTTATTTTTTAAAACTTAGTCTCAATTTATAATTGGATTGCTAAATTTGCAGCTTTTGATTTTGTTGCTCATATAAACTTTTATAATCTTTGCACTAAATTTTCTATCACAAAAAAATAAAATTGAGAAAGTTCTTTGTCATGGTTTATTACAGTTTATCTTGCATATTATTTTTTTTGTATTCTTATTATCATTATTTGTTTTTAAATTTGTAATTTGTTGTTTTGCATTTAATTATATGTAATCATTATTTTATTTCACTATCAGTTCAGCCAAGTTTTTTTTTCCTAGAAATTTTCACATTTTTTATTTAATTTCTGCCTGTTGGTTTTATAGTTATATAATTGGGTTTTTTTATTATTATTATTGCTTTTAGTATCTTGATTTTTAAAACTTGCTTTTTTGATATTTTTATGGTAGAATATGGATTTTTTTTTTTTTTTTAGTTGTTTGAGTTTTATATAATTTATCGTGACTTAAATTTAGTCATTAATATTTATTTCTGCTTATTCTGTGAATTTTAGTTGTACTTAATGTTATATGTTTATATTTTTTCATATATATAAGCTTACTTGCTTAACTAAATGTAAGATATGTAAAGATTAAATAAGATTTGTTTGATGATGAAATCATTAGATGAAGATTAAAAGCATTAAATTGATTTATATATTTTAGAACCATAAATATTGAATATATAGAAGATTTACACTCATTAAAACACACACACACCTTTGGCATCTATAATATTTTATAACATGTAAACATGAAAACCTAATATATAATCAAATTCATATCATTTATAACTCTAATTTTGAATATAATATATTGATTGATATCAGAAGAATCAGCTTTCCTACTTTATCATTTCTTCCAGCCCAAAGAAACCTTATAATCCTTTTGAAGAAGATGATGATGAGGAAGAAGAGAAAGATCAGGAGAAAAAGTAAAGTCATATTGCAAGAAACTTGTGCTTTTTTAATTTTGATTATAATTGCACAAGTTCTGTTAAAGACTTGCTTTTATTTTGCAGGAATTTTTTCTTGTTTATACTGCATGAAGTATGACACCTGAGACACTTTTCTGCACATACGCTTTCAGTTTTCATGGTGTCAGCATGTGCTTGCATGGCTAATGTCTTTATTTTAAACCATATTATATTTTTAGAACTTACGTTTTTATTTATTTACTTTGCACTCTTACTCATTTTTCATTTAGGTCTTTTTTTAAAATTATTATTTTTTTTTTACATGTATTGAAATTTTTTTTTTAAAAAAGAGACTTGAAATTTTTAATTTTGTGATTAATTTTAACATTATTCATTTAAATATTCTTTAGAGAGCTTTAGATATATATATGATTTTACATGTTTAAGTGTGAAAGTTTATAATGCAATGGCATATATGTGATGATTGGAACACCAATTTATTCAACAGAAATAAATATAATGGGCAAAATCTAAATCATGTGAGCACCAAATTATGTAACTGAAGTAGATCAAGTCATATAATGTGATTTAATGATGGGAATCAATTTATGTAATTAAAATTCAGTTGATGGATCTAGCCATAATTAAATCAAATAACTACAACTATCAAACTTGACTAACAGTTATAAAATTTAGATAATGAAAAATATATGCGAGTAACAAGTTGGTCTCCAATTACAATCATGACAGAGTTAATGTTTAATTACCATCTATAAATACTGATTCCACATTTATTTATATAAAGCAGGGGTGGCTAAGACATTGAATGCAATTGTCCAGTCAACTGCAAAGCTGGTGTGAACATTGACAAATTATAGTGATAAATTCAGAACTGATTTGAATATAAAAAATTCAAAAAGTTAAGTTTAAAATAACATCTGTTATTGTCGATCTCAAAAATAAACCCAGCTTAGAAGAAGCTGAAAAGAATTAAGTTATATTTGTGTAATCCTAGAGCTAAAATTATTAAAAATATTTAATTGCCATTTTCCTGGGGAGAAATGAAAATAACATGTCCTGGAGAAACGATTTTAATGAACTGATTTTAAAATAAGGTTGTTGGGAACTTTTTAAAACACTTTGTCTATCTAGCAAATAATCCCCAAGGAGATTTAAAAAGAAAACAGGACTTTTTCCTATCTACAAAAGAAAATAGGTGAACTTTATGTTTAATTATTATAAAGACTGTTAGCAGAGAAAATGTGGGGATTTTCCATGGCACAGAAATAGAGGACTTTTGTAAAATATTTTTATAGTTGTTATGTATTTTTCCCCTCTAGCAAAGTGTCATCAAAATAAAATATATATATATTTTTACTTTATAATTTTTTTTTGTAAAATTTGCATCTAATTTATTTTAATACAATTATTTTTTTTAAAAAAAAAAATTCAGGATCAGTTCTAGAAAATAATTATTTGTAGGTAATTTAATAATTGTAATTTTATAAAGTGACATGGACAAATTGTAATACTAGTGGGAGCTGAGATAATTTAATAGTAGTCATAGTAAAATCAGTTCATAAGTATCTTCTAAAAATGTCACCAATATTTGTGAATACCTAAAAAAAAACCTTATAAAAAAATCACCAATTCATAAGTATATTCTAAAAAAACCAGGTCCTCAAACTATTATTTTTTTCCATTCCCATTTTCATTCCAGTAAATTTTTTTCTCGTTCAAAACCCTGAAAAAAACGTGGTTGTGTTCACCAATAAAATCACTTCCAACATCTAAAAGTTTGGCCATCCCTGATGTAGAAGATAACAGAATACAATAATGCTGATTGGTGAATTACATAGACATATTTTATAAATACTAGTTAATAAATTTCAGCATAGAAAAGTTGTGATTGCTGTTATCAGTATAATCCAAATTTTGATCCAAAGAAAATAAAAAAAAAATTAATAAAATAATATTTAATTAATCAATAACTCAAAAGATAAACAGTCTCCTAAGCTTCACTCTCAAATTGTTTACAAAATTAAATGTCAAAATACTTGTTGCCATTCTGTTTATTATGGTAAGTCCTGAGTCAACTTATCCATCTGCTTAACTCAACATAAATATTTTTACAACCAAGCTAAAATTCGTACTGATGCAAAGTTCATATTTTTCGACCATTTCTCTAAATTGCCTCATAGTTTTGAGCCTACATCGTTTAATTTACACTGACCACAACAATGCCATGTGTAGTCAAGGAGGCTTGGCATATCCCTGGGGATGATAAACACCCATCAATCTAAAGAATCCTTTGTTCCTCTTTCCAAGAAATGGTCCCTTCTAACCATTTAATTTACAATGCAAACAATATGCAAATTGTTTCACTTGTTTTTTGGATTACTTAATGTACCCTCCCATTTCTGTTAGATTCATTACTATGTCTATAACTAAATCCAGTTGAAAGCATGCTCAGCACTTCATAATTGTCTGCACTAATAAAGCTTTTCTCTCATTATGTTTTGTATCTTTTACTTATATTTTATTACTAGCAAAAAAGAATAATTATATAAGAACTGACCATTTGCAATTTGATTACAAATAAAATCAAATAATATTATTACAGTATTGTTGCAAATTTTAATATTAATATGGTTATTGTAAATATTCAAGTACTATTTAGAATGGCAATGAGACTAAATTAACCTGCGGCTATAGAGATGCTCATATTTAATATTTATTATTATCATATAAGATTAACTAAGAAAATATTAAGACAATAATAATTACATAATCTAAAATTAAAGAAAATAGTTTTGTACATACATTTGGTTAATATGGAAAAGATATCTGTGTAAAGTTCTCTTGGCTTTAATCTTATGTTGCCCCAAATGTATATAGAGTACCTTGGAATGTGAAATGCATATTCTTTACTAACTCTTTGTTAATAATTCTTCATAGAAGTTTTATGTCACTTCTATTTTTAAACCAACTTAGTAAATTTTGTTAGGAGTCTGAAATATAGATGATAACATTCTGTAGATGTGTTATATATATGTATCATTTAATTCAAAACTAAACGTAATTTCTTTAGAGTAGTTATACGTAGTAGTTCTATATTCAAAGTGATGAATTTTGATGCATGAGAGGCAATAAACATGAATAAGAATAGTAATGCAAACAACTCAAGAGAATTTGGCTTAGACCAGGGGTCACCAAACTTTTTTGATCATGGACTCCTATATAATTTTTCGAAATCTCCATCGACCCCCATAAAAATAATTTTCAGTTAATTAAAATAAAATTATCTATTAGGTACTGTGTTTGTACATTTATTTTATGATTTTAAACATTTATTAAAGTAATTTTACATTGTGTAACAATAGTTTTATGAAAAATATCTTAATGTTGAAATTTAAATACCTTAATATTTATTAAATAATAAGTAATTATAAATAAGTAAAAATAATAAGTAAAGTAACTACAGTATTGCTTCTTAATTAATGAGATGGGTGGTGTTTCTTTGCAAGGTTTGCTATTGTACCGGGTTCGCTCCGCAGAAGATCTTACTTACCCTGCAAATGTTTTGGCTGGTTTCAAACGTCTTTATAATACATTTATAATCTTATTGAATTATAACTGTTACGTGAAAGAACCGGCACGTTCGAGCAAAGTGAGAAATATTGATAGCTTTAACTATCAACAATACCCACGATCAGATCGTGGCCCACCTTGGCTGCTAGATTCAAACCCCTACTATCCAAACATTTTATTTGTTTCAGAGTAAACCCCGGGTACCAGCTAGTCTAAGACTAACGTATTCGGACAGTAGACTCATAACCCAGCACTCAAAACATTCCCAAAACTAGATCAGTCCGATTTTTAATCATTCAATAACAACACATTGTTTCATAATAGTGGTGAAAGGAATTGATAAGAGAATTGGTAAAAAGAATTGACCGACAAAATAAGGCTTAAATTTAAAGACAATTTATTAACATTAATTATACTAAATTTAAATATCTTTATAAATTTTAACTAAAATAATAGTGGTATTTTTATCATGCTCATATTTAACTCATACACTCACATATATAATAATAAATCATTAAATAGTATTTGAAACTTAAACACACATATCAATAGTTCATTTTATGTATGATATAGAGTTCATATCCTTGACTCTTGGAGGATTCACACGAATGCAATGGCTACTGTATAAATGAAAATAAGAAAATGTTTTACCTTGGGTTTTGAACGTAGATTTAGAATTTTGTTTTCTTCTTGGTTGCTGTTTCCATTACGAATATTTCCAGCCGGCTGGGACGTTTCCTTGAGGAGTTTCATTATTATTCATTTTATTATTATTGGAGACAATTAAACATTGACGGGGGATTTCCAAGCTACACAGACATTATTTCACAGGCGGATCTTGCTGATCTTATTAGACTAAGGGCTGAAGTAAGATCATATGTTCCCAAAAGCTGCTCAGCACTGCATTTCTGTTTCTGGATATATAATAAACTGCACTGTTATCTCTAGACTAGATTGAATGTCCGATAAAAATTTGGCTATTTATATATGCGAAGTGTTTTTGTTTTGATATCCTCTGGCATTATGTGTTGTCAAAATTCCTTTGATAATCTCATGTTTTTGAAGATCGTTTAATTTAGTAGCAGCCATGCAAACGTGTTGTTTTTACATTTTAATTAATAGCCATCGCGGAATGTTTTTTAACTTTCATTTATTATTTTTTATTTCTTTAATACGGATATAGTTATTTTACATTTGCACGCACATATATAATTTTATTGTACACATCAAAACTAGTTTTAAGATTACTTTTTCTTTAATTCGAATGAGAAGAGATTTATATTTTGAAATTTTTAACTATTTATTTTTACGAAAACTAATAAGAAAAACTTTACTTCCTTTTATAAAACTTTTAGTTTAATTTTCTAAAGAAAACCCCTTCCTACTTTTAATCAATTATTTTCCAACTTTTATTTCAAACTCTTTTACAAAAGATTTTTATTTTAATAATTTTTTTAGACAAAATTATTTTATATACATGTGCCAATTCGGCCTTGGCACATTACACCCCCTCCGTTTGAGAATAAAATGCGTCATTTTTGACCATTTTATCTCTGACAACTTTAATTTTTAATTGTAAATTTTCATTAATTTTCTAAATTTGCTTTTTATATCTTTCACTTTACATACTAAGGGCAATCTGTTTTGACTAACCTTTCCTTCTACCTATGCCGAATACATTTCTTACAATGATCTAAATCCTGGATAATGAGCACTGGGACAAACTAATTTTGTGGCACGGGGATCTTTTGGAAACGAAGCGGAAGCAGATTCACTGTCTTATACCGACTTACACATATATAAAATTGAAGCTTCATTTGCCGGGTTTTTACCGGACTTGAAAAAAAAAGGTCGCTGCGAATGGCAGGAATTTTTAACTGTCTATTTCCGTCTTACGCTTTGGAAAACTAGGAATGATCCCTGATAAGTTAGTTACAGGTACTAAAATTTATCCAGTCAGCAGCTTTAACTTATCCTTAACTAAACTTATTTTAACACTACCCTCATTCCCTTTTGCTATAGATAAATTCCTACACATGTGTATACGTGCAGCACAATTATACACTTACTAATATTCTAAATATCAAGTTATGACTGGACTTGCTTACAGGGAATCTATAATAAATAAATCCCTTCTTGCACGCTTCATGAAGTGCAGCAGTGACAAAAAATAACTTAAAAGGATATCTGGATAAATACATTTCAGATACGCAACATGAGGTATCGTATTTACCGAATATTACCAGTGTACGTGCGTGTATATATACATGTATACTTATACATTTAGATTGACTTTATATTTTTATTATTAATCTTACAACATTATTCTAAACTCTTACGAATATTATTTATATTACAATATTATTTTTAAACCATTTGTTTACCTTATATATTAACGTGCATATATTTAGAAAAAACTTTTTACTTTATTACGATTCATTCTTCATTATTTTACTAGAGATTTTTTTTTTTGATTATTTTAAACAATTTATTTACATCCTACGTATTTCCATTATCTTACTCATTTATTTAAACCTACAAACTTTATTTTTAAATCCTTAATTTGACCCATTTATTTAACTTGATTTTCTTGATTTTTTATTTTATTTGAACTGTTTATTTACGAGCATTTGTTCTTAATATGTGCGTGGAGAAAAAAAATCTTTTATTTTACAAATCCTCCGTTATTATTACTTTAAACCATTTCATTTATCATTGTTCATTTATTTTTAATTTATTATTTTAGTGTTAAATAGAAGTTTCAGATTTAAAATTCTCAGATTTATTTACATTAGAATAATCATATTCATGCTCATTGTCCATTTCCGGTTCTCATTGTTTCCGTTTCCTTTACTATTCCGTCCCTATTACTAACTTTTAAACTTTATCAGGCGGTTCCTTCTTTCTACATACTAACTATAATATAAACTAACTTTCCTCTCTTGTAATTTATTACTTTATCTCTTTCTCGTTCCATTCTATTTTCTGCCTTGTAAATTAGAAAACCTTTAAGCTTCGCAGACCTCCGTATTTTTCCTAACCGTGAATATTTTTTCCTATTCTTTCTCTTCGTTTTGAATCTCCGTTTAAAACGAACACGAACTTTTACTTTAACCTTTTTAAATTTTTGTAATAACTTTTCTACACGATCTTCTACCTTGAACTTATGTCTCTTTTATTTTTTAATCTACATTTGTTTCTACTTCCTCTATTGCATCGCTTTCTGATTCTAATTCAATTTTCACATCTTTTATCACCTCAACTTCCTGACTTTCTTTAACAGAATCTAACTCTATAACTTCTTGGTTCTTCTCTACTTTTCCTGTAATTTTACATCTTATTTCCTTCATTTCTCTAATCATTTCTACTTTGACCTGATTAATTTCTTTCTTCAATTCTAGCTGGCTTTGTTTGATTTCTTGTCGTATTTCCGCTTTGAGCTTTTGTTGGCTTTGTTCAAATTTCTGACACAATTCTTTAAACTCTTGCATCATATTCATCACCATTTGCGTCTCAGATACTTCTTTTTTCTCTTTTTCCACTAACTGTGGATTTTTAAAATATATTGGGCTTTCTTTCGGCTCCATTTCTTTATTCATAGTTACGCTATTACTTTTTATTTTTTAAAATTATTTTTTGCATTAACAAATCAAATATTGTTTATTTTTCTTACTAAGACGGAAACACGCTGACTCCACCCCCTTTGTTCTTTTCTCTACCTGTTCTAATGCCTTAACTCCGCCCAAACATCTAATTCTCTCTGATTTAACAGAATGATTTATTTTAACTAACGTGAATAGCATAAATCTCTTTTCATTTAAAGAAAAAAAAGTTTTCGGTCAATTCTTTTTTTTGAAATTCAACCACTTTAAGTATGTAATTTTGCTTTTCTATAAAAAAAATTTCAAACAAGAAACACAGTATTTAATTACTATTGTTTCTTAGGTCCAGCCCCAAGTTGGGTATAGCCATTTATGTACCGGGTTCGCTCCGCAGATCTTACTTACCCTGCAAATGTTTTGGCTGATTTCAAACTTCTTTATAATACATTTATAATCTTATTGAATTATAAATGTTAAGTGAATGAACCAGCACGTTCGAGCAAAGTGGGAAATATTATTGATAGCTTTAATTATCAACAATACCCACGATCAGATCATGGCCCACCTCAGCTGCTAGATTCAAACCCCTACTATCCAAGCACTTTATTTGTTTTGGAGTAAACCCCGGGCGCCAGCTAGTCTAAGACTAACGTATTCGGACTATAGGCTCATAACCCAGCGCTCGAAACATTCCCAAAACTAGCTCAATCTGATTTTTAATCATTCAATAACAACACATTGTTTCATAATAGTGGTGAAAGGAATTGATAAGAGAATTGGTAAAAAGAATTGACTGACAAAATAAGGCTTAAATTTAAAGACAATTTATTAACATTAATTATAATAAATTTAAATGTCTTTATAAATTTTAATGGTATTCGTCGAAGAGCCTTCACATCCCATTGGATGGCGCCGTTTTCGCGGCCGACACGTTCGAACCCGCATTTTCTATAATACAACTTTTTTGTTGTACTACAGATTGCTGGCCGCTATGATGCGTCACAGTATAGCATGTATGTTTTATGCAGCAAATACATTTTCCGAATTCGCACAGTTTATAAAATGGTTACGGCTTGGGGAGAGGGTGTGTTTTTTTTAATTGGATGGAAATGTTGTTTTCATTGGATTTTATTTTTATTTTAAAGTATTGAAATGTTCAGATTTTGTAAAGTAATAATTAACAGACTTTTTACACCATAGTGTGTTGAAGTTTTAAGTAATAAATGTTGACGAGATATATGTATAAAGTGAGTTGTAATTAGGTACTGAGTCAAGTAACATACTGTTCGTAACATTCCACGAGATAAAGAAGTTGTACGGTATGTATATTTTTGAAATAAAAAAGAGCGTTAACATAAAAATATCCCGTAAGAAAAGTAGAATTGTACACGGTTTTTTTTAAATGTCATAAAAAACATATAAACATTTTATATATATGTCGTTGTTTAAAAAGGTTTTAGTTTCTTTCTTTTCTCCAACTACTGTTATACTTTGTTGAATATAGTTTACGTTTATTGTTACCATTTATTTTATAGATGTTAGTAAAAAAAAATATTTACAAAAATACGATTTTGATATTTTTTATTTTAGCATTACAAACAACAGAAAAATAACCCTAAACCTAACCGTAACAACTTTTACTTTTAGTTGTCATTCTATTTGAAATAAAAAATAGCTGTAAACACCAAAAAAAAAAAAAAGCCGTAACCCCAGTAAAAAAATCCCCGATAGAAAATTGATTTTTCTAATAAAAAGCAAACTAAAAAAGACAAATCAAATTGTAATTTGTTTATTTTATTTTACATTTATTATTATCATTTAATTTGTATACATTAATAAAAACTAATATTTAAAATTAAATAATATTTAAAAAAGACGATTTTCTTTTGTTTTTATTTTCGCATTACAAAAAACACATCAAAATGATTATAATTAACGGCCCGGGAATGATCATATTTTATAGTTTAAGCGTGAAAACTGCGCCATCGAGTGGAATATAGTAGCTATTCGTTCACAACCATTTTAACTAACATAATAGTGGTATTTTTATCATGCTCATATTTAACTCATACACTCGCATATATAATAATAAATCATTAAATAATATTTGAAACTTAAACACACATATCAATAGTTCATTTTATGTATGATATAAAGTTCATTTCCTTGACTCTTGGAGGATTCACACGAATGCAATGGCTACTGTATAAATGAAAATAAGAAAATGTTTTACCTAGGGTTTTGAATGTAGATTTAGAACTTTGTTTTCTTCTTGGTTGCTGCTTCCATTACGAATATTTCCAGCTGGCTGGGACGTTTCCTTGAGAAGTTTCATTATTATTCATTTTATTATTATTGGAGACAATTAAACATTGACGGAGGATTTTCAAGCTGTTACGCAGACATTATTTCACGGGCAGATCTTGCTGATCTTATTAGACTAAGGGCTGAAGTAAAATCGTATGTTCCCAAAAGCTGCTCAGCATTGCATTTCTGTTTCTGGATACATAATAAATTGCACTGTTATCTCTAGACGACTGAATGTCCGATAAAAATTTGGCTATTTATATATGCAAAGTGTTTTTGTTTTGATATCCTCTGGCATTATGTGTTGTCGAAATTCCTTTGATAATCTCATGTTTTTGAAGATCGTTTAATTTAGTAGCAGCCATGCAAACGTGTTGTTTTTATATTTTAATTAATAGCCATCGCGGAATGTTTTTAATTTTTAACTTTCATTTTTTATTTTTTTAATACGGATATATTTATTTTACATTTACCCGCACATATATAATTTTATTCTACACATCAAAACTAGTTTTAAGATTACTTTTTCTTTAATTTGAATGAGAAGAGATTTATATTTTGAAACTTTTAACTATTTATTTTTACGAATACTAATAAGAAAAACTTTAGTTCCTTTTATAAAACTTTTAGTTTAACTTTCTAAAGAGAACCCCTTCCTACTTTTAATCAATTATTTTCCAACTTTTATTTCAAATTCTTTTACGAAAGATTTTTATTTTAATAATTTTTTTAGGCAAAATTATTTTATATACATGTGCCAATTCGGCCTTGGCACACTATATTGGGTTCGAAATTGGTCAATTGTAATCTTAAATCCTCTCGAAACTCCATATTTAATTTATTTCTGTACTTAGTTAAGATTGAATTTACGTGACTGAAACCGGCTTCAACCATATAGGAACTTGGAAATGCCAGCATAAATGGCTGAACTATTTCGTAGTTTTACATATTTTTGCATTATATTTATATTTGTCCAAAATTTGCTTATTTTTAAGAAGCGTCTTTGCTTCAAGAACCGATAATAATTCAGCAACCTCATCTTGCAGGTTGATGTCCACATTTTTAATTTGAGTGGAAAATGGCGCAATAATCCATTCAGGGATGTCACTGTTTTCCAAATCAACAAAGCTCAGTTTAAAATCGTTGCTTAATTTTTGAAGATGACTTGGATATATTTTCAAGTCTTTTTCTTTTATTTCTAATTGTGGCAGATTTGAAAAATATTGATAATCCTTACATAGCAATAAAGATGTAAATAAATTTAATTTTACTTGGAAGCCTAACAGTATTGTCCAAACTTGGATAATTGTTACATCTTTTTCTTGCAGCTTTGTTTGGACGTCATTAAATTTTCCAAATAAGTCCGCTAAATAAAAAATGTGGTTCTTATTATTTTGGAGTTCATCACTCAGAACAGGATTTATTTCACTGAGAAATTCTGTCGTGAAATCAAATAACTCTGTGAACTGTTGCAAGCATACACCTCTAGACAAGCATCTAACTTCGGTGTGCAGAAATAATTGGTTAAATACCTTGTCGTTTTCCTCACAAAGTTTGGAAAAGAATCTTGATGATTTAAGAGGTTGGGCTTTAATTTGATTGATACACTTAATACAAAACTAAAGGTTTATGTAACTCTGGATTCAGATATTTTGCTACTAAGTTGATTCTATGCAACACACAAATAGTATGTATACCGGGCACTTTTTTCTTTGAAAAATTTAGCAAAACCTCGGTAATGCCCTACCATAGCAGGTGCGCCATCCGTGGCTACTGCTATTATAATTTCAACCGGAATATCATTTATTTAAATATTCTTGTAAACATCTAAAAATTGTCACTCCTTTTCCATCAGTTTCAAGTTATTTAGCAAATAAAAATTCATCAATGACTTGTCCTTTCATTTTACTGAAATATTTAATGTATACTATAAGAATAGCAGAAACGCCAAAAACAGATTCATCAAGTTGAATAGAGAACTTGCAATATTTTAGCTCCGAAACTACCATATTTTCTATTTCTTCTGCCATTTCGGCAATACGCCGTTTTACAGAATTTGCACTTAATGACAAGGACTTTAAAATATTAACGGAGTCTTTTTTCATTACATTCTCAATGACATCTTTAATTGCAGGTATAACAATTTCTTCAGCGAGTGTGTGTGGTTTTTCCCTCTTTGTTATATTAAGCAAAATTTTGTACGAAGCTATTAATCCTCCTTCAGTTTCAACTTCAGTAGACTGCTTCATAAAACTTTTTATAGTTGGTCGACATGTGATTTTTTTTTTTAAGTTTTTTGAAAAATTCAAGTTCTTTACTTTTTTTATCTGAGTGAACCCTTTCAAGATGATCTTTCATTTTTGTCGGTTTCATGTAGTCATTTCCAAAAGTTTTTCCACATAGAAGACACATAGGAATCGTTTCATTTGTCGGTGAACAAATAAATCCAAATTTCAAATAATCCAATGAATAATACTGACATTTCTTTTTAGAAACAAGCTGCCATTTTTTAATTAGGGTTCTATAAATAAGTTAAAAATAAGTTAGTATACTATACTAATCCATATTATTAATACTTACCTTCTTTTTTACATGTATTGATAATTAAAATTGATATCTAAACTAAACGAGTAGTTTTATAGAAACTATAACTAATTATCCAATACTATAAAAGTAGTAATAATGACACTGCAAATATTTAACACTGTTCACAATTTGCAAAGATAGCTGAAACTGCGTATGATATTTGGACAAGCGCACATATGCACATGACTCATAAGCCAGAAGTGCAGAGTTCGCGCCGCTCCATGCTGGTACGTAAATACTTGTTTCACCTGAATAAATATGCGTTTATTAATTTATTTTCTATAAAGAAACTGATATTAAGTCAATTATAAAAACATCCACAAATTTTGCATACGCAGTTAGGTATGTGTGATTTGCATATTAAGAATTGTTTTTCCTTCGACCCTCGGGCTCAGATCGACCCCTACTTTTATTTAATAGACCCCTGGGGGTCTATATAGACCACTTTGATGACCTCAGGCTTAGACAATCAATTCAAAATCTGTGTAATATTGCTAAGTGGTGCAAATCTCATCTGTACAACTTAAGTTTATCACTTGCTACAATTTCAGATAATTTAAAATAAACAAGAGGATAGATGGATGTTTTTCTATTTATAAAAATATTTACTAACATATTATGTTGACTTTCACAAGCACAGTTTAAAAAATATATATATATTAATTAAAGGTAATGTGAATAACTATTTTTAGAGATTAAAATATGTTTATAAAAACGTATTTAGAAATATTTTAAAAATCAAATAGAAAGAAAGTATGTTATGCCAATGCTTATTTACTTACATTTTCTTATAATTATTTTAGGCAATAAATAAATATTTTGTTTTAAAATAAAATATAAAACCATATAAATTTGTTGTCCATATATTGTCTCAATATATATGTTATCAAAATATTAAAATGCATTATTCTGGAATTTTAATAAGTTATTTAATATTTGTAATTTTAAATAGAAAAATTGCTACTGTTTTTTTTTTTTTTGAGATAGATTTACTGAATCTATTTAAAAAATTCAAAAAACTGAATTTATAATGAAAGACTGCAATTTATGTATTCCTGATCAATTTGGTTAGAAAAAATAGATCACAATTATAATTTTCTCAAATTTTAATTTTAGTTCAAATCCCCTATATTTACAAGTAGGCTCCAGGTATATGAAGATTGCCTGTATTTCAAATATTTACACATTAAGCCTGCATCCTGCCCATCCCTCTTTTATGTATTTAAATGGACATGGTCCTATACATGAGGGATCAGAGTGACTTGAGATTAACATGGGCATGGCAATAATATTGGCTTCAGCATGGTATTTTAGTTTTCCACCGTCAGATTTCAATGGTATGGATGGCTGAAGAGTTGGAGGTTGGAGTAGATTGAAGCCTGTCCATTTATGAGGGTTTGCTATCTTAATGTAAACTGAGCACTGATTATATGTGTGTGTGGGAGATGATAATCTGGACCAACATATGAGTGCTGGTTCAGCACGAAATACATATATTGGTGATTATTTATCTTTTCTATATATTTGTTGGTCATGTGTATCAGTGGTATGAGATAGTGTGGATTGTTGAAGGGTGCTTGAAAGTCTGAGTTCAAATCCCTTATATTTACCATTATAGACATTTAAAATATGAGCGAAATAAAAATTTTATAGAAGAAAAATTATTTGTTATTTTGTTTAATAAAAACTTCAAAGTTTAGACTTCATTTTTTTACACATTCTTTTTTAATGCTGTTTTATTGCAGTGTTTGTTTTATTTTTTATTAAAACAAATAAAATATACTGATCAAATCTCTGTTTAATTATAAATGCTTTTTTGATTATTGATTATATTTTTTTGATTGATATAACTTTTTACCAATAAACATAATTATTCATTTCACATTTCTCGTTTAATTTAAATACTTTTTTATGTGAAATAAATACCTTTAATACTGTTTTTAATTTATTTAAATTTATTTGCTAATTTTCTTTAATATTTAAATACAAGTATAATATATATATTAAGCTAGATGTAATTAGATGGTATTTGAACTCAGACTTTCAAGCTTCTTTAGTCATCCACTCCATCTTATACAATGGATACACATGACCACATAGATTTGGAAAAAATAAATGATCTCCAATATTTGTATTTCATGCTGAACACAACACTCATCAGTTGGTCTGGATTATCATCTCCCACACAATATATAACAGTGCTTGGTTTATATTAAGTTCGTCAAACTTTAATGGACTGGATTCAATCTTCTCCACTCTCCAACTCTTCATCCATTCATATTATTGAAAATCTGCTGATGGCATATTCAAATCCCTTGTTTGCCAGGTTTTTTTTTATTGTCATACCCATATTGACTGCAAGTTATTCTGACCTCTTTATGTAGGACCTTAAGCCCATTTAAATACATAGCAGAGGAATGGACAGAATGCAGGCAGAGTATGTAATATTTAAATATAAATATAATATATATACTTTAAGCTAGATGAAATTAGAGGGTATTTGAACTCAGACTTTCAAGCTCTCTTTAGTCATCCACTCTATAGCCTTCTTTAAATAAACTGAGTTTTTTTCTAATTGCTTGCAGTTCATATGTATATAAAAAAACAAAAGAAAATTTGTAGAATTATCTTTCATTGTAGAAAATATTGCTCAGAGTTTTGACTTTTTTTTTTTTTGGCTGAAGTAAATCAGTTATGTTTTTTTAATATTCTATACAAATTGTATTGAAGAGGGTATAAAAATAAATAAACTTATATGTCTTGTATGTACAACTTTTATGTATGTTATCTATATAATGATCATTAGTATATTTACAGCCAGTTTAAGAACATGAAATATCAACACTAGAGTAAACTGTTAATATAAGCAGTAATATTATATTTCTATTAAGAAATCTGATCATGATTTGAATCTTTTGCCATTCATTTATCTTCATTGATTTTCAAACAATTTCTATACATGCGGTATAGTCTACAGATAGTTTTACTTATTTAATTGAATTAATAGAGAAATTTTTTTGAGATCTCTTACAGAACCCTTTATATTTTAGTTTTATTCTACTGACCAAAAAACATCTGTTTAGCAATGTAGTTGTCATCTATTTTATTTTTACCTATTCCAACCATCTTAGTCTTTTATTATAGAATATTGCCACATAGATATAATCCTGGTATTCTACAATATCTCTTTTAATTTTTTTATTCTGCTTCATATTTATTTATAATTTTTTTAAGACAATTAAATAAAGCTGTTAAATGTAGGCCGATGTATGATTATCTTTTAAATGTTAATTTGTGGATTGTTTTATATTCTTTTTGATAGCTTGCTGAATGATAGATGATTTTCCCATTCATAGATTTATTATTAAAGAGAAAGAGTATTTGTGTCTATGGAACCAAGGTAGTTGGAAAACTATGTAGTAACAAATCTGTATCTATTTATAAAAATTGTCCTTTGACAAGCATCAGCATCTGACAGTTACAGAAAGTTATCATTTTTAGTTATTTAGCAATTATTGCAGAATAGCTTCTTTGTAAATCCCAAGAGCTCATATCAGCAGAGAGGTATTTCCTGTTGAGATTTATTGTATTTGGTGCAAAATTTAGTAGTGTGCCATTAGACCTAATGAGAAGAAAATACTGCTATTGATATTTTAATCTAGTTCATTGTCTCATGACTTTATAGGTAGCTTGCAAGTGTAAATCTAGTTCATCTTAAAATTTTTGTGAGAAAGTCTCTATTTTGTTTTTTGTTATAGGGACTCTTATTATTTCACTATGCAGTGAACCCATTTTAATCATTTGATATTAACTTCTAATTTTTGTTCAATAGGTAAATAAGATAATGCTAAGAATATAGACTTCATAGATTATTATCAATTGGGATTACTTTTTAATGCACTTTGTAAATTTTATACATATGATGACTAAAATAATAATATATCTATATATTGATTTTTTTACAGTTTGAATTTTATTGTTTAGATGTAATAGCATATAAAAGCGATTTACTCGCTGACAAAGAAGCTGCAAAAACCAAAACAATTAAATCAGCCGAGTACTTTCGAGGTTTTCCCTCATATTCATGGCCAACATGGTCTGAGGAGCTGCTCTTTGTGAAACTTGTCTTTTTAAGGAAGAAATGTTAATTTATATATAGTTACAGGTTTTTGAAAGGTCAGATCTTTAAGTAAAAGAAGATTGGTTGGTGATGAATTTACTGTAAGATTTATTTGAGTATTTTCTATTTTTGGAATTTTCAGATGCGTCAATGAAAGGCTAATATATTAAAAATTGTTTTGATCAATGTATTTATGTTCATTTTATCAGTGCTTTTGTTCAATCATTAAATTTAAGAAAATTTTAAATGAAAAATAACTTATTTTTTTCTGAATAGTGTTGTTCATCAATACCTTTCATATAACATTTTTTTTTTTTTTTTAGGAATTTTAATGCATATGTTGAAAAAATAATAAACTTTAACCCAAAATTATTAGAAATAATGGTTTTATCTTTGTGAAATCTAATAGTCTGCTGTTATTAAATTTTTGAACACAAACAATTTGTGATTAAGCAGAAAAATCATTGAAAAATAACTTGGATGCAGACATGCACCAAACAATAACATTTTATGAATATTTTATACATAGGACTCAGTATGAAAAAAGAAAATATTATTTTACAGACACTTATAAGTGTAGCTTGTTGAACAGATTGAAGTCATTATGCTCTCAAGTTAAAATAATAACTGCATTGCAGAATCGGTTTAAACATATTAATACAATATTTATTTATTTATTTTTCTAAAAGCAACTACACATGGAAAATTTCAATAGTTATTGAATACTAAAACTGCTAATTTGGATTTTGAAGTATGTATATTATTGGGACATGGAATTTTCTTAAGCTATGTGTTATTATAGTTAGATCTTTTTTTGGCTTCATTAAAAAGAAGTCTTCTCACTGGTTCTCTGAACAACAATTGTATTATTTGTGACTTTATTTAAAGAAAATTGGGCATTTTCTTCTTGGAATAATAGCAAATTAAATACAAAGTTTTATAATCAATGTAGAGATTTAAAGCAAAAATTTGATAATTAACAAAATTATTTAAAGTTAATTAGTTGATCATGAACACTTAATATCTTTTTTGATGTAAAAAAAAGTATTTTCACTGCTTCTCTGAGTAACAATTGTATTATTTGTGACTTTATTTAAAGAAAATTGGGCATTCTCTTTTTGGAACAATAGCTAATTGAATATGGAGTTTCATAATCAATGTAGAGATTTAAAGCAAAAATTTGATCATTAACAAAAATATTTAAAGTTGATTAATTGGTCATGAACTCTTTGACATCTTTTTTGATGCTATGAAAGTAATATTTCACTATAAACTCATCAACACTCCTTTAACACTTTAAGCAAATACTTTTATTTATTATAACAGTTTCGACTGTACTAGCAGTCTTCGTCAGATCTACAACATAAAAAATTAGACAAATATTATATCAATACAACCAAAATTTTTATTCTTCATATTCTCATATAAAATTATAATAAAACAAAATAATATAAAGCAAAAACAACTCAATCCAAAAACTTTTCAAACAAAATTTTTTTCCAAATCTTTTAAAAACCCAAAACATAAAAACTAAACTATAAAAAATTAATAAAAATAATTAAAAAAATAATAACAAAAAAATTAATAACAAAAATATAAAAATTTCTTTAAAATCATTTTTAAATTATTTTTGAAGATTACAAGCAAATAAATGTATTAAAACAATTCAAATTTTATCATCAAACCATTAAAAACAAAACCCTTAAAACCCATTAAAACATTAATCTAAAAATTAATACCAAAAATTATCATTTTTAACATGGATCTGAAAAATATTATTATAATCCTATTAAATGATATTCTTATATGATAATGATAATCTTTCCAAAAAGTGGATTGAGTATTTTGATCACTTTTTTTTTTTAATATTGATATATTCATCTTAACTCATTTAGATTTCAACATGCATATACAGCTTAGAAAAGTAAAATGTCTATAATATTAAACATAAAATTGCTAGAGAAGTTTTTAAATATAGTGATGATAAGTTAGCCTCAAACCTATTAGAGGTTTTTTTAAAGAAATGTGTGGATCCCTGAAATTACCCATCAGATATAGAAAAACCCTCAGTAATTATCATAGAATATTGTTATTCACCTCAACAAAAGTTGTTTTGAGGGATTTTGTTGATTAAGTTGTTTCCAGTCATATATTAATAGTTATCAGAGATTCTGTGTTATTTTAGAGAATGAAGAGGCATTACAGCTATAGTTTTCATTGTTAGGAAAATGCAAGAAAGATATCATGAGCAAAAGTGAGATTTATATATTCTTTTTGATCAAGGCATTTAACTCATTTTAATAAAGTTTTATGTTAATGTTTGAAGTTAGCTTTCAAATGCTTTTATATTAACTTTCCCTGTCTATGTTTCTGTCAAGATGTCCATCCACATTTTTGAATTTTTATCAATGGAAAAAAAGTTATTCTTATTTAGAACTCGAATTTACATCTTTACCTTTCTCAGGAAAAATCCTTAATGACTGAGCCAATGGAAATATTGCATTTGTAGAATAAAATTTTGTTAATATTGATTTATTTATTTAATTATAAATAAATATTTTCTATTAAAATCTGAATTATTCTTCTGAAATAATTATGTCATAAATATTTTATGAAAAAAATAATAAATGTGTAAAAAAAAAAGGTTAGAGAATTAATTATATATACACCTGGGTCTCGTTTTATGCGGTAGATAGGTTCCTCAGAAAATGCGCACAAAAGAAATCACATAAAAATAGACTTAACTTACCTTGAAAAATGGGGGATATGTACTGACATTTTCCAAAAATCGCGTAAAAGCAAAGCAACAACGTAAAATTATTTTAAAATTCGCATAAAAAATAAAATAAAATATGACTAATAAAAAATTTCAAATTTGAAAAAAATTGATACAAGACAAACTTTTTTTACTTTTTTTATTAACTACAGTATTTAATTTTATTCAAAACAATATATTTTTATGCATAATTTACATTTTTTTCATACATGTACGGTATTTTAATTATTATCGCTATTTGAGACATCAGATTCTTGTAATGATGTGATGTGAGGTACTGTAGCTTCTCCTAAATGAAGTCAAGAGGAAACACAAGTAAAACATTTTCCAATCACTATTGATCCTTCCCATTTCACTAAGCGATCTAAAACTGAAATTTTTGTTTCCAAAGAAATTCATTTTCTTGGGTGTTTTTTTCTCTCTCCATTAGAGTAAACTAAAAGTTTGAAATAAAAATAAGAACTTAGACTTAAGATAATAAAAAGACACAGACTCACTACTATTGGACAAAATTTAATTAAAACTAACAAAAAATAAATTCTTATTTTTGTCTTTAATTTTCAATTCCGTTTAAAAATCAAATTTCATCGTTTCACATCACCTCATTACGTAATTTTTAAATTGTTAATTACAATTAAAAATCAAATTTTAATTGCCAAATTTAATTGTGCCCATCGCTGTTACTCACCTTTTAAAAATAAACTTGCAGACACTAAATGATTAATTGATTACGTACTTGTTTTATAAAAAGCAAAAATTGAATGCGATTTAAAATGCAAAAACAACAACATACTTCATATAGGCATCTATAACGTTTGAACAGATTTACATTATAATCTTGTAAAATTTATTACTTGCGGACACTAAATGATTAATTAATTATGTACTCTTTTTATAAAAAGTAAAAATAAAATGTGATTTAAAATGCAAAAACAACAACAAACATCTATAACGTTTGAACAGATTTACATTACAGTCTTGTAAAATTTAATGTGTGTATATAAAATGGGGAAATTCTGATTTTAAGTTAATTATGAACTTATTTATTACATAAAATCTATTACAATACTATTATAAAGCGCTGAAAATATTGAAATTATTAGATGGAAGTCAAACTCCAATAATGCGCTATTACTTTAAATATGACGTGAGTGCATGAAATTTATAATATTTAAAGTAATAGTGCATTATCGGAGCTCGACTTCTGATCTAATAATTTTTATCGCATAAAAGAAAACCGCATACAACGATATTAAGAAGAATCATAAATTTTATAACTTCAAAATCGCATTAAATAAATCCGCATAAAACGAGATCCGGGTTATATATTTTTCATTTCTAAAATCAAAACGAAGAAATACAACAGGTACTCTCTTATAGAAAGAATAAGAAACATAATAAAAAAGATAATCAAAAGAGACTGATGTAGAAAATTATTTTATTTAAATTGAAATTATGTTATATTTATAACTATAAAGTAAAAAAATAAGATAATATTAAAAAAAATTTTTTTTTAAAATAATGCTTTTATGTAACCAGCAGACTAAAAAGTAAAAAAAAAAAAAAGTAATTTGACTAAAAAACATGCATCATTTCATTAAAGCATTTGAGGCCATAAAAATAAAAAAAACCTCAAATGCTTTAATGAAATGAGACATGTTTTATTCAGATTACTTTATTTTTTTTTACATTTTAGTTGGTGATTTACATAAAAGCAATATTTAAAACATTTATTTACATTATATGGCTTTTGCATGATATAATGAAAAAAAAAGAGTAGTATTGCTGCTGGCGATATATGTGATGATTTGAAATGAAAACTAAAGTTAAATAATGATATGCATTAATTTCAACTTGTATGTGTGTGTGTTTTTTTATGATAGTAGTCTTTGCAAGATTTTATTGACAAGTTCACAAAGTAGGCATTTAAACATAATATATGTTTAAATAATAGATTAAATGTGGAGTTTTAAAATAAATATAAAGATCTGGAGATAGTTCAATGACTGATAAAAAGGCTTAAAATGAATGGTGGATTAAAACTGCAAAGAACATACAGCTAGTTGCTGATTGTGATCATCCTAGATCTTTTTTTGATGCTTGAAAGCAACATATGGACTTGAGAAACAGTATCACAATCCTATCAAATCCAGCAGTGTTTTAAACAAGAGAAAAGAGTATTTTGGTCATCTTCTGAATAATTAAACAAGTATTGATATGATGAATTTTGAAGATGTGTTCATTTTATCTGGTTATTTAGATTTGGTCAAAGATATCCAGTTTAATGTAGTCAAAACAGCTCTTTGTAATTTAAAAATACAAAGGCTGCAGATCCTGATGAAACATTCTGGAGAAGTTTTAAAATATGGTGGTGATATATTTGTTTTTAAAACCACTGCAATTTTTTAGGAATATCTGGTCCCATAAAGTTGTGCCATCCAATCTTAATGATGCTTTTATTGTTCTAATTTTTAAAAACATGGGAATAAACAAGATTGTGATAATGATTGTAGAATATTATTATTATTTACAATAACAAAAGTACTTGTAAAAAATTTGTTACAAGAGACTCAATGTGGTTTTAGGAAAGCAGGAAGCACTATAGGCATGATTTTTATTGCCTAACAAATGCAAGAAAAGTTTCTGGAATAAAGGAATGATTTATATATTGCTTCTATTGATGTGGGCGAGGCATTTGATTTAAGTAATAGGACAAGACTATGGCATTGTTTGAAATTAATTTATTGTCCACTAAAATTTATTCATATACATTTTCTACATGATGAAGGAATGAGAGGAGGTGAAAAATCTAAGGCATTTGAAATGAAAACTGATATTAGACAAGTTATTTACTTCAACTTCGTTTTTACTTCTTTTGACAGTGGTCTTTGGAATTGTTGTAGACAGATTAATGAGACAGAAATCAAGATACAATACAGATTTGATGGGGAAATTTACAAGAACTTCAGCTTAGATTCTGGATTTACAGTATGCTGATGATTGTGCTACTTTTGCCAATTCAAAAGACCATTTTCAAAATGTTGTTAATGGTTTATTGCAACTTATAAAGATCTCGGTTTATCCATTAATGGTCGAATTTCAAGTTTTTTTTTTTATTTGGAATCAAAGTAATGCAGAGAAAGTCAAAAGATGGATTTTTGTTAGATTTTCTATCTCAGGCTTCTATATTTTCATGTTGACACTCTTAGGCAATCGAGAACTTCTTTGATGTATATTTTGCTTAGCATCAATTCTTTTAACTATCCACAAGCCAGAAAGTTGGCAGAATATTAATAGTAAAGTAACTTGACTTAGAATTAACCAATTTTAAGATCTAAGACATCATTACGCATAAGTAAAGTTTAAGTGTATATCAACCCATTAAATAATTAAAATATTTCATTTTTTAAGCAGTATAATTATCTGTAATGAATACGCAATGAAAATCACAATTCAACATAATAGCTGTTGTAAGAAACAAATCTGGACAAAAACTGAAAATGTCGAAGTATTACAAAAAAAAAAAAAAGATTGGGTCTATAAACAAAAACAAGTTTTGTCTCGTATACTCACAGGGATTGTTTCTTTCATTTTGATGTCATCGCGACATTACACATTTTTTGTGGGTGTGGAAAGGTCTCCTATCTCCCCTATGCTGCAACTTTAATACCAAAGTACTATATATATAATGTAGAAATAAATATGTAATGAATTTTAAGAGAAGTAATTCAAAAATAGTGTAGTCCAATGTTATTTTGTGCATCTTTAGAATGATTGACTTGTGAACTAAAAGTGATCAAACTTCAAATGTCATATGATTTCTAGCATTTGATTATAAAAATAATATTTATTTTATATATAATAATATAAATGCATTTTATAACAAATGTGATTTAATTTTTCAGCATTGGCTTTAACCATTTTTATACTGCATTTGAAATAACTTTTTCAAATTTACTCAAACAGTATTTTGAATTTTTTTTTCTTTCAGATTTTAATTATTTTAGAACATATAAAAAGTTTCATTTTTGTGTGACAAGTTTCTCAATTTGCCTATAGTCTTGTTAATTTTTTTTTTTCATTTGTTTAATGCTGAAGATCTTCAGCTCAAATTTAATCTTTTTTAAAAAAAAAAAAATTTGCTACCTATGTTATTTTTTATTTTTACTTTTTTCATATGTCAAATGTGTTGATCGGGAAGGGAACCCAGGCCAGCTGCTTGGAAGGCAGCTATGCTAAACAGGCCACTTTTAAAATAAATTAGCATTTATCTTTTCTGAAATTAAATATCCCTTCCCCATTCTTCACATTCTATAATAATGTTCTCTTTCTGATTTTTTTTTTTTTTTTGACTTCTTAATTAGCACTATATACAGAAATATATTATGTGAATGTTAATCCAGTGTATATGTGAAATTGAACATATAGAGAGAAATTGTTTAACTGGGCTGCCTATAGTTTCTATTATTAAGAGTTCAGATCCTGGTAAAAGTTTGATTTTTTTTTTCCAGATAACTGATCAGTAGTGGTAGTCATTCTGTTATTGTTTAGTAAACGAATTTTCTAAATGTTTTTAGTTAAAAGATAATCCAAAATGGAAGACTATTAAAATCTTCACTACCAGATAGTTGATAAATCTAGTGGATAAAGTCTTGATTATTATGCCTGTTGAAGATTGTTGGAAAGATCTTTTCCTTGAAATGAGCTTTTGAAAGGCTATTTTATCATTATTTATCTGTGTAAAATTATAAAAAATTAAAAAAAAACTATATTTGAAGTACATATTTTAAAATGTAATTGAATGAAGAAGTAGAGCATAACTAATCAAACTATTTGTTTAATTTGCATATTGGGTTTATTATATTTTGTTAATAAAAATATATATTACTAAACTGATATTTGTTTGCTTGAAAATGTAATCCATATAATATTTTAAGTTTGTTGTTGAATTATTCATAAAACTATAGTTTTATTATTTCATTTTTGATATATGATATTTTTATCATTATATATTCATTTCATATTTGCAGATTTGCTTTATTTAATTCTACTAAACATAAAATGCTAACTAATCTGTTAACCTTTCAATAGCAATTTTATTTTGCTACTAATGCTAACAATAATACACATAATAAGTAGACACAACAATATTAATTAAATAATTTAAATTAAATATTTATTGTTAAGTAATAAATATTTGAAATATATTAATAGATAAGAATACATATGTAAACAGTTTATATATTTATGTGTTTTGTAGATGTTTATTGTAATACTTTATTCACATTTAGTAAATATAAGTATATAAAATATCTTTAATTTTATAAAGTATTGATTCTGGTGGAGCTAATCCATTTGAAGATGAACATGATGATTGGGATGAATATTCTCATGACACAGGAGAACCTGGTATTCCTGTTCGAGCACTTTATGACTATGAAGGAGCAGAAAGTGATGAATTATCTTTTAAACAAGGTTAGTTTTAATATTATTTTTCTTCACTTCTTTATCTTTTATCAGTGATTGTTTATGTTATAATAGCATTTGATTGTTTCTGTTGATATATTAGCTTTTAATGCACTTCCTTTATTCTTTTTATACATTTTATTCCTTGTTAATATTTCTTTACAGGTTGACCAGCAGTTTTCATCAGAGCTACACTATTCAAACATATATGGCACATACTTTTAAAATATAACTATGCATATAATCAAATGTTTAATATATATAATACCCTACATATCTACACTGGACATTATATGTAATGCAATTATATTTTAATAAACCCAATAAATATATATATAATTTTTTATAATATTATAAATAATAACCTTATTGGGTTTTTTAATTTTTTTTATTTAAATCTTTATATATTTTTTATACTTTACATTTATATAATTTTTAATCTTTTATTTATTAATTTTTATTTATTCATTATCTAATTATAATACAATTTCATGTATAATTTTATTCTTTATATACATTTAATCTTTCTTTTTCTAAATTCTCAAATTTTGTAATTCTTTAAAATTTTATTTGTATACTAATTTCCTTTTGGAGTATTTTCTGTAACTACTCTTTATTTTTTAAATTTATCATAGAGATTTGAACACAGGATTTGAAGTTCCCTTTAGCTATTCATTATCTCATACAACCAGTACACATGACCGCGCACATGTGAAAAAGATAAAATGATTTCCAATATATATATATTTCATGCTGGACTAGCACTCATCATCTCCCATACACATACGTAATCAGTGCTCCATTTATATTAATATAGTAAATCTTCTAACTTTAATGAACAGACTTCAATCTACTTCATCTTTCAATACTTCAGCCATCATACCATTGAAAATCTGATGATAGAACACCCACATCCCTTGTTGATTTCAATATTATTAACATAGCCATGTTGACTTTCAAATATATTGATCATTTATCTTTTTCACATGCGTGTGATCATGTGTATTGGTTGTATGAGATAGATGGAATAGCTGAAGGGATCTTGAAAGTCTGTGTTCGAATCTTCTATAATTACATCTAAATTCCAAGTATATAAATTATACTTGGATTTAAATATTCTTAAATTTATATATATATTAAATTTTTATAAATGTAATGTTTTCAATCCTAAATCTTTATTTAAACTTGGTCTGATATTTTTTTATATCTTTTATTATTAGTATAATGAATTATTTTTACACTACCTTTTTCACATTTATGCCCTATCTCTGTTGAATGTAAATAAATAGATGATATTTTAAAGTAAGAAATAAAAAAATATTCTTAATATATTAGATAATAAATATATTGAAAATATAGAAAATTGCATAAATGGAATATATGAAATCAAATGTAAAAAATACCATAAAAAATAAATACATTTTAAGTGAGACAAAAAATTCCATTTATAAAAGATTAATACAACACAAATGTGATATAACATCATCCTTTTGCCTATATTCAATAGAGACAGGGCATAAATTTGAAAAAAGATAGCATAAAAATGATTCATATTATAAAAGTGATAGAAAATTTAAAGAAATGCATGAATAAAATTATAATAAAATAGTTAAAATGAGAAAAATAAATTAATGTAATAATACATAAAAGATTAAAAGTTATATAAATTTAAAGTATAATATATATATATAAATATTTAGCTTAAAAATGAAAAACAATAAGATTAATATTTATGAAGTTGTTAAAAAGTTATATATATATTGTAACCTTTGTTTTTGATCAAAGATGGCTGAGTTCAGGGCAGATGCTGTTCTTTAATAAATAAAAAAAATTTTCTCATAGAAGAAAAACTAATTAAGTAAAAAAAATTATAAATAACAGTAATTTTAAATAATCAGAGGAATCCAAAAGTTTCTGGTAGTTGTACAATGTATAAGAGTATCATATCTGTAAAATGTTTGAAAGAAAATTAATATATAAGTTTGTCTTAAGGGTGTGGAGATAATTTTGAAGTCTAGCACACAGTAAATTTAGGTATGCTTTAATTGTTAAGAGTTAAATGTTGAGATCAACAAGTAATATTTATTTCTTGAATTTTTGATAAAAGAAAGTAAATAATCGGAAAAGATCAATATAGATTTAGATCATAAAATTTAGCTTATTTTATAATAGTACTCATTACAATAGTCAATTTGTAAGGTAATAGCTGTAGAAATTTTAAGAATTGTGCAATAGACTTAGTGCTAGTTGGAATTTCTATCATTAGCTAGCAAAGTTATTAGTATGTGAGTAAGCGTGCATGTGGTATAAATGAAATTTAAATTATTGGGACAATTATAGGATTTTTTGTCTCATGTAAGATATCATTTGATAGCAAATTGAAAGAACAATAATTTTATACCAGTTTCAGATAAATCCTTAATAATATTCAGTCATAAATCTTAATTTAAAACTTAGTCTATTAGTTCCTATTATAAAATTTTATTTCAATTTGCTACAGATTTTTTTTTGTACAGTGTAAAACCGGGAATTTTTCAAGCAAACCATGTGATTGTTAACAATGTGAATAATTAATATTAAAATTGTGTTGAATAGCCAATCAAAAATTTAATATCTAGGGTGAATGTTCAAAGGAATGAGTGAAGTTGATTAACAACCAGAGATTATAAAAGGAACACACATTTTGGGAGGGCTCTTTTCATTGTTCTTATTGGTCTTAATCCACGTCTCTCAGTTTCTGTTTCATTTTATTTATTCTAATGAATTTTTTACTCTTTGGCTTGTCCATCTTCTGACTTGATATTGATTTAAAATTGTATTGTGTACGTAAAGCCACCAAATCAGGCATATTTAATTTTGACTCCTGAAGTTAATCATGAATCAAGTTCCCAGAACGGCAAATTTCAGTCCGACTATGTGGAGAATGAGGCATCTGAGATGGATTTACCAATTTTTCCAAGTAAAGTGTTGCAGATATTAATTTTTGTTAATAATTCTTTCGTTAAAACAGTTATGATGTATAAAAAATGGGAGCAATTATGTTGGGGAAAGTATGAAAAAAAATCTTTGAATTGAAATATAATAGTAGTTATAAATTTATACTTTGCAAATCTAGTCCAAAGTATGGGCTAAGTTACCTACTATTTTATTAAGTTTTATCATAAGAGAAAGACTGATTCTTTTCGTGAAAAAAATGAAAAAAAAAAATGCTCAAACTATTAGTGAATGAAAAATCATACAAGTAAAAATTGAATAAAACCAAAGCTATAGGATAAAATAGTAAATGTTAAACCAAGTACCTGTCCTGTAGAAATAGTGAATTTGGAATGCTATAGAAAGTTTGAATTAAGTATGTGTTTAAGATCGATCTAATTTTGAAGTTTTATCCTGAATTATGTGAATTTCTTACTTTGAATATTAAGTGCATCCTAAAAAAATGTATATGTCTTTATTGGATCCAGAAGAGAAATGCAGCTTTTGTGTCCGGATAGTAATTGTGCAGAAGGATAGTATAATATCATGAAACAATTATAGAATGCTAAGAATAACTTGATTTCTGAAAACAATGGCCATTTTTAAAAAGATTACATTTGGATAATATATGTGCACTCATAATATAGGGGAATGAACTTAAAACAATCGGATGGAGGAAGATAATCATAAGTGATGAACTGTACTAAGAAAGAACTCTTAAGTATAATTTTTTTTTTACTTATTATTATTTATTGTTTATTAATTTGTTATATGTTAAAAGTTTACTTTATTAAGTATATTAGTTAAACATATTGCAAAATATACTTGGTGTTAAATTTAGGCTGTGGTGGGAGTAAAACATGCCTTTATTTTATTATTATCTATTGATATTGCTTAACCCTGATGCTATTGTGAAATGAATGAGGTGTCTATGGAAAAGTGTGGAATGTTTGTCTAAGAGGGTTACTGATATAATTTATGTTTATAGTTAAGATTGATATTTTAATGCTTTATTTTATTCATGTATTTTGAAAGTTTAATATTGCTATGCCCTAGTGGTTGAGAAATGTAAAATTGTTATATATTAAAGAAGATGAATGATGCACATTTTAATTATTTTTTTTATAATATGTAATACTTAGATAATTTTCTTTATTACTTAGTCATATTAAACTATTAGCAAATTATTGGTTCATATAATAATAATATAATTTTTTTAATGAGAGTTGAAACTGTTCTCTCAGGATGATGTGAGATTGTGAACAACCCTGGTTTGATTCAGGTATGCAAAATTCTCGCTGCCTTGAAGGTTGAGATGGAGCATCGCTCTCACGATGATAAGTATTAGGAATTTTATTGTATTTGGAGATCGAGGGTGTATCCCCAGCTCCATTATTAAATTACACCATAAGACGTATTTCGTAGTTGTGGTTTGTGCATGCCCATCTTGATATGTGTAGTGACTAGGTCCTAACATTTCTCATAGAAGGTGCACTCTGGGTTCATGCCAACACCAATATTGTATTTTGTGAATTTCTTTTCCTTATATATGTATATTTTATTGCTGTATTTTGTATGAAACTTTGTTTAATTTTAAGATAGGTCATTGTATAGATTTGAAGTGTGTTATCTACTTTAGGGTACTTTAGATTTAAAAGTATAGCTTAAGGAATTGATGTATAATTTTAGCTGAGTTTTGCTCGCAATCATTTCTTGAACCAATAATCCTTCAAAATTTAAATTTAATTATTATTGAGAGCTTAGATAAGCAGGGCGTATCATATCCAGCCCACAGCGGAAGGAAGTCACTACTGGACTGATAAAATAAATGAATAATACTTATGTTGGGGATACAGAATGCATTAAATGTATATATGTGTGTGAATGTGACCTCTAAAATAGCCAATCATTCCAGAATTAGGAGTTAAGGAATTTAATATGAGGATAAGCAATGATTGATACAAGTAGTTATAAGTATCAAATGTACATCTAGGTATAATATTAATTTTACCAAGTCAATAGCTTTAAGAAGTATGTTTATCATATTTATTAAAGTTAGCATGTTAATTTCTAGTTACTAAGTATAAGTATTATAATTAAGGTTTATTGAAGCTTGCCTCCCGAGAAAGGGTTGTCAAACCATCAAAAATATAACTGGTCTATATATATATATTTTATGATATTATTGTTACTTGTTCCAGTTATCTAAATAAATGTACATTTGTAGTAAGAGAGGCATGTTTGTAGAAATGTAAGCACAGGGAAGGGATTATTTTTCATAGCAGCTGTAAATCTCCTTATATATATTTTATTTTTATTATCATTTGGATAGCTACGAAGATTTGTTCTATTACATTATTATTATAGTTTATCATTTATTCAGTTAATAAACATTACATTTTAATTAAAAATTTTGGTGTTGCTTCTCAATGTTTTTGGTACCCATAAACTCCAGAAATCTAATCATATACAATTTTGATAAAATATTTAATGCTTGTTTCAGTACAGATACATTACGAAAATTTAATTATTAAATTAATATTTTATTTTGAGATTTGAGAAATGCTTTGAAGAAACTTTAATTTTAAAGTTAATGCTTTGAAGAAACTTTAATTTTAAAGTTAATTATTAGTCTCATAAATTTATTGTGTTATAGCAAATATCTTGAGTGGACATAAAATCTCTTTCCCACTCCTCATATTTGAATGTGTTCCCAGTCGATAATAACTTTGTTAAATTTTAAAGTAGTTAGATATTTTATTCTAATTAATTGTTTAGCAATTTATCGAGTTTAATATTATAATTATTATTGGTTAATGAACAGTAGGCATTGACTTAGATAGATCAAGTGAATATTTACTTGAATTGCAATCTTTGGAATAGCATTCATTGATCAACAATTAATTTTGAATCACCAACAAAAGCTTCACATTCTGAATTCGAACCCTGAGATTATAAGCTTTTCAATTATAAGAATTTTGATTATGAGATTTTAGAGCTGATGAATTTAGTATTACAGAATTAAGACGACAAATAAGATTAATTGAAATGATAAGATTATTTATTTCGCTAGTCTTGAATCATGAAATACAACATTATGGAGATGGTAGAGTTTGGTGGTGGAGGGGAGACTGGAGAAAAGAATATCAAAAATAAATTAATTGTGGCTTTAGTA
Source organism: Epiperipatus broadwayi (assembly GCA_028023455.1). NCBI lineage: Eukaryota > Metazoa > Onychophora > Udeonychophora > Euonychophora > Peripatidae > Epiperipatus > Epiperipatus broadwayi. The sequence goes on from JAQFVV010006262.1 coordinate 6,313,062, forward strand.
TTGGGAATTTATGTGAGGGGATACCGAGGTTGTTAATGTGTTATGGGTGAATCAAGATTTCTCCTCCTTCCTTAGCTTAGTAGTAATAACTTGTAATATTTATTAGTGGTATAATCTCTGTGTTCTCCACCTGAATTGCCAAATCGTTTATACCACTCTAGGCATCAGAGATAGGGGATTGGTATTTTTATTTGTTAGATATGAAAATTAATACAACTGTCGTTGATTCGTATGACTTATTTGCAAGTATATGATAAGCAAGTTTAGTCCATATTCTTTTATAAGTTATAATTTAGCTGGTTTGATTTTAAAAAGCTACTTGATTCGAGAAGTGAATTAATTCTTAATATTTATAAGTAAAATTACTTTAGAATTTCATAAGTTGCTTTCCTTGCAAATTCATAGCTCGTGAATCAGTACAGCAGCTAGTCCTTCAAAGTTACTGTTTGGCGCCCTGGTATATATTTTATCCACCGTTAGGTTACATAGATGAGTTATAATATATATTTATTGGGTGTATATATACATAGAGTATTATATATAATGTATTGCATATCAAATTATATATGTAGTTTATATTAAACTATTAATTATGTGGTAATTTATGTTTGAATTTTGTATTTGATTAGAAGACTTCTGATCAGTTTAAACTACAAGGAAATATTAAGGAATAAAGAAAAGTGTATTAAATGCTATTATATAAGTTATATGGTACTAATCTTTGTTAATTTAATATGTTTTAGTATATACAATTTTTTTCAAACAAATTTATGAGGAGATGCATCTTCTATCTTGACACTTTTAGGAATCACTCAAAAATATATCATTAATTAAATTTTTATATTAAAACAGTTTTTTCCTAGGCATAATTTTTTTCTGATTTTGGTTTGTTAGTGTTGCTAATGTGTAAAATAATTTGAAAAATGTTCTGCAATTTGTGCTGTTTCAAGTAAAAAGGTAGATAAAAGACTCCCACTTACTTATACTTTCAGATTATTATATTTTTTAAAGGAAAATTTTGAGTATTAAAAATAGTATAATTTTTATTTTTTTTTATCATTTATTAGAGCAGATCATTTCAAAAAATCTTTGAAAAACTGAACTTTTTATATGAAATCAAATTTTAAAAAAATATTAGACAAAAAATATCAAATGCATTTTTATAGGTGATGCTAAAAATTCAATTTATACAAGATTAATCCAACACAAATATGATAAAAAAATTTGAAAAAAAATAGCATAAAAATGATTTGTTATACTATGTGACTATTCATATAGTATACAAACATGGATGGGCTGCTCACCAATGCGCATTAGCCAGCATGGTGAGTTTATTGGCTTTTTACTTCTGAGTTTAATATCTAGAAACACCATGGTCTTACTTCTCAGTTGCCTTAACTGAAATATCCGTTGAGTTTTCTTGAAGGCAGAATGAATGTGTGGGTTAATGATCCCCCTCCCACCATAATAGATTTTTACAATCATAACAGACAAAACTAAATCATGGCCCTTATTTTTCCCAGAATGCTGAAAAGTTGTCATCCAAGGCAGCAGCTGGCAGCCAAAGTTGGAAGATGCTAAGAATTTCCTGTTTGTGGACCTAGCTGCCATTTGATGACTATTTTTATTTAGGTATTTACAACTGCAGATCACTTTCAAATGAAGGAAGATTGCAAGAATTAGAAGAACTGTCTAATATATTATGTAATTAAATGAGATATTGGAATTTAAGAAGTTAAAAGAAAAGATGAAAAGATAATTGATTTAAAAAATCATGTATAACAAAGGCACAAACATTGGAAATAAAAGTGAAATGGAATTCACTGAAGAACAGCATTGTGGAGATTGATAATATATCAGATAGAGTTCAAGATTAAGTATTTAACTTAATGGTAGATATCAAATAACAGTTAATTCATGTTTATGATTAACAAGTTCCAATTCGGTATTCAACTTAATGGTAGATATCAAATAACAGTTAATTCAGGTTTATGCTTAACAAGTTCTCATTGTGATGAAAAAGTAGAGGATTTTTATATGAATATGCAAAAGCTTTTGTTCAGACCAAACAATATTTTAAAATTGTTATGGTAGACTTTAATGCTAGAGAACTGGTAAGCAATTGAAAGATGAAAGTGCTGTAGGGAAATTTCATTATAGTTATAGAAATAAGAAAGGACATAGACATGTGAAGTTTGCAGAAAAATAAAAACTTTATATTATGAATTATTTTTTTGAGAAAATGTTAAATGAAAATTGGCATGGAAGCATCCAAATGGAATACAACAGAATTATATTATATTTTGACTAACAGAAAGTACGTATTTCAAGATTATAATGTCTTAACAAATTTAACACAGGAAGTGATCTTCAATTAGTCAAATGCAAAACACATGTTAATTTTATGCAAAACTAGATAGACAAAAATTATTAAGAAAAACAATATTCACAGTTGATATTTTTATTTTTCAGAAACATTCCAATAAATATAAATTAGAACTTGCAAATTGTTTTCATATATTAACAGATTTTGAACATGATTCAGATTTGAATGAAATTAATAGGAAGGTAGCTGGTACACTTGTAAAAACTACAACAAAAATAGTTGGAACAAAAATTGGCAATTGACCAGTAAAATTTCAATTTGGGACAAAACAATTTATGAAGAAAAGATAGAATATGAAAATAGTTTAAAATGGTGCATTAAGAAGAATAGAATATCTCATATTTTGTAAAATGTTGTGAAAAAGAATTGATAATAATATAAGAAAATAATTATGAACTAGCAAGAAAAGTTATAGAAGAGAATAAAAGTCTCAAGAGTGTAAAACACTATTTTGGTATTGGTAGGAAACTTATTTTTGCAATAAGAAAAAAAGATGGAATTATTACTAAAAAGAGAGATGACTTCATTAAATGTGTAGAAGAGTTCTAAACAAGAATTATATAGCAATAAAGAACAAGGAAAGGTATTACCTACAACTACTACATCTTCTGAATTATCCAGGATTTTAAATGAAGAAGGGGAAAGCTCCAGCTAATAATGGGATTATAATTGATATTGTAAAAGAAGCAGTTGAAGAAATAGAGTTTTTTTGGCAAAGTTATATACTAAATATCTAAATGATAAAATTGTATCAGATGATTGGAAGAATGCAGTATTAATATTAATATTTAAAAAAAATAAATGAAGAAGGTATTAGAAATTACAGACCTTTCAGTTTATACCAAATTTATACCAAAATAATTTACAATTCATCTATAGCAGATCTTGGATTTTAACCTAACAAAAGAACAAGCTAGATTTAAAAGTGCTTTTAGTACTGTGGGTCATATCCTATTATTAAGAGAAGTTATAGAAGGGACAAATGAATCTGAGTTGCCATTATGCTTTGAATTTGTAGATTATGAAAAGGTATTTGATTCTATGAGGATTTCTTTAGTGATTTAGATTCAGGATATTGTCATATTCTGAAGAATATTTATAAAAATAGAACAGCAATAATTACATTACATAATGATACTAGGAAGATTAACATTGAGAAGAGTGTACAACAGAAATGACTCCATATCTCCAAAACTTTTTACAACAGTTTTGCAAGAAGTATATTTTGGATAAAATGGGAAGCTAAAGTAGTAAAAGTAAATGAAGATTATTTAAGTCATCTAGATTTTGCAAATGATATGAATAATGTGATTGTTTTTAAATGGTTTAATTGATTTTGGAAAATCTGTTTGTTAATTTTTGATCTTTTTCAAGTTAGAATGAAATTTTAAAATCGAGGTTTAGTATATTTAAATTCAATAGAATTGCTTAGAAAATTGATATATAACTAATTTATAATCCCTTAATTCATTTGAAACACTTATCTTTTCAGTATGCCAATTAGTTTGATAGATATGAAACAGAGAATGGGAAAAGTACGAAAAATATTCAATAATTCCATGTTTTGTAGTTAACAGTCATCCTTAGAATTTTCATTTGGTTTAAATAGTGGTTGCAAAAAGGCAGTTTAATTTTTTTTCTTTTAATTTAATATTTTTTAAACCATTTAAAACTCTTAATGTATATGTATTATTATGTAATAATAATATATTTTAATTTATAGCAGAAATATATATATATATTGTAACCTCCCTGGTTATTATCAAGAATATAAGCATAAAGAAACAAAAATGTAAAACTAACAAAATGATTCCTATATTGAATAAAACTAGCATGAAACTATAGATCTAAAGAAGCTCACAAAGTGATTAATAAAGAAAATGTGATGAGTTAAATTTGATATTCAGCAAACTAATAAATAACTAATAATTATATCTCTGGAATGATTATGAAATTAAACTTTTAAATGAAATGATAAGTAAATTATGATGTATATAACTAAATGGATGATGGAAAGAAGTAATAATTAAATAGTGGAATGAAATGAATCTAAGAATGAAGAGAAAAGAATGAAGATGTATGAGAATAATGACTGATTAAGATGATGATAGAATAAGAGTTAATGAATAGTTAAGATGATGAAAGAATAAAAGTTAATGTATGATTAATCAATTATGATAATGAATTAATATCAAATGAGAATGAATAAATAAAAGAACGATCAAGATGAATTTGAAGAACAATGTAATGATGGAGACTGAAATCTTAAACTATAAACTAATATGGTATTAAATGGTGAGAAGATAAGCTAAATGAAATTAGGGATTCCAAGCTTGACACAACCAGAATATTTATCATGAAGTTAAAACAAGCTATACTTTTTACAGCAAAAGAAGTAATTTACATCTTAAAGTTTGGTTGACTTTCATAAAAGAGTGAAAGTAATCTATTTCAAGTCCAATTATAATAATTAACAAAATATAAAATTTATTACAAATTTAAATTCTACTTTGAAACTTAACAACTAATTCTTCTCAGGGTTCAAACACTCAAAATCATTATACACAATATATTTGGGTTGGTAAGAGGGATTTTACCACTACCCAAACATAATACACAAAACTGAAACTCAAATTAAGAACTATATGTAACAGTTACACATCAACTCTATGAACTCAATAACTCATATAACTTTAACATCTAAGAAATAGGAATACCTTTTTAATAAATAAATACCATAACTTACCAAATTCCTTTTCTCAAATAATTATAAACCATGTGATCAAGATCAGTGAATGATAGCTCTGCGGGTTCAACTAAACCAATTAAATCAATATTATATTTATCTTTTAATCTATTACTTAAGATAATCTGTACTCTAAGTTATTAACATTTTTATTATTGTGTGATGATGCATTAAATGTACTAATAAATTATAAGGCTTAATAAAATTATTATGATATAGCATAATATAGTTAATAATACTATATTGGTCGATGATGATTTCAATTTATAATCTTCTGATAGGTCGATAGCAATAATAATAATAGTGTATATATGTGGTAATTAGCAATAAGACTACAGGCAACTAAATAAATTTTTAAATACAACAAACTTGATTTACAATATTTACAAATTTTAATTCAAAGACATGGCATGAAATAAAACCAATATATTAAATTAAACTCAAGGATGGGAAAATATTCAGTATCCCATTGACCATATTCTTATTCAATGCGAATAACTTATACAATGATATTAAGAGTATCACTTATTACTGTTTAGCCTATTTTAAAGAATAAGATAATGAAATGTTATTGAAACTGAACCAGCACTTAAATTATAAAAACAACAGTGTATTTAAGACCTTATGGTATGCACAAAGTTTACATTTAGAATTCAAAAATTATAAAGTATTGCATTATACTGAGTCTATTTCTTTTATCAGAATATGATAAAGGCAGTTATCATATTCTGCGCAATTAATAACTGATTAAGATTTGAAATGAATAGGTTTGATGTATTAAAGAACAGATATCACAAGTCAACTACACACATATCACTAAAAGTTATCTATGTCCACAACCTAATTATTGAATACTTAACTGATCTTACCAATCCTTTGTTAAATCATTATTCAATGAAGATAAATCCTTACTGCTAATGCGCATCTCTTACTTTTACATCTAAAAATTCCACAATCATTAATAGATCTTGGTTTGGTCTGTCTATAACTGATGATGATCATACAACATCATAAACACTATTTCAATTAGGCCAACACTATAGCTAGATTAGTGTTCCTAAATCTAATATTATTTTATCCTTGGCATATGATTTTGAACTACTATACTTCACCATAGACTGTGGAAAAACTAACTCTATATCATCGTGAGGGATTTAACACTAAAAAGGAGGCTCTATAAAAACAACATGACAGTTGTATAATAATATGGTTATTTCTACCTCTCTATGGGTATACACATGTGGGCTTTGCCTCATCATGAAAAAAAAAATAGAATTCAGACCATGGATATCCTTATGGATCTGAGACTTGGACACTTAATAGAAGATCAATACAGAGACTTCAGACCACTCAAAGAAGTATGGAGAGATGTATGTTGGGAGTAACAAGAAGAGATCGAAAACGCAATGTATGGGTAAGAGAACAAACAGGTGTTACTGACCTCATTGAAAAAATTAAAAGATTGAAGTGGAGTTGGGCTGGACATATTGCTAGAAGAGATGATAATAGATGGACAATTGAAATTTTAAACTGGATTCCAAGAGATTGTAAAAGACCCAGAAGGAGACCACATGTAAGATGGATGGATGAAATAAGAAAATGTGTAGGGGTGATGTGGAGAAGAGAAGCTAAAGATCGGAGAAGATGGATTAAACTTGGAGAGACCTTCATCCTGCAGTGGATTGATAATGGTTGATAATGATGATGATGAAGCATTAATTACTACTTAGCCTCTACCAAAACTTCCTCTCATGGAATCAGCAATATGTGACTCTCCATCAGCCCATGCTCAATATTAATATTAATCTATTGGATGCCATTCTATTGGAACATCCTATCAGTTAAAAACTATCACAAATCATTCTCAATATTATAGCAAAATAAAACTAACAATAACATTGGAGATATACATATTCCATTTCACAATGCAGAACCATTAATGTATCAATAGACAAACCAAAATATATATATATCAAATGATCATTAATTATTTTAAAATGACAACTATACTTTTGTTAAAGAGAGCACAACATATTTAAGCAATAAAGATCAACCTGCATTTGTATTCAAAGTGGACAAGTTCATTTCTATACAAAATTACGAAATGTAAAAAAAAATTTATATCAAATTTTTTTTTATATAAGAAAATAATTGGGTCTTTAGTATATCTTTGACAACAATGTCTGTATGTTCATTCTCTAATAATATACATTAAAATCTGTTTTAAAATATGAGAAAAGTAAATATCTCTCTCACTTTCTCTAAATAAACGATATATATAATATCATGTTTTTCCTTAACTGAAAAAATAAAATTACATGTAATATATGTATATATTTTACACATTTTTTTCTTCTCTTTAACTCAAGATATATATTTTTCATGCCACAATAAAACATATATGTTTAAAAACAAAATTCCCAAATAACACATGACGTAAGTATTGGAAACTAACACAGCAATAATAAAAAATAAAAGAACATTTTTTTTTTTCTATTAACTTTTATACTATTCGTCCAAGTTATTTCATCGTTGTGAGTTAAAATGATAAGAATTGATATTGTGGTGAGCAAACATTCCAGACAATGCATATATATATTTTTATTATCCTGTTTGATGCTAATATATTAAGGCAATATTCAATACTTCTCCAAAGGCAAAAATTATTTAATGGTTTCTGTACCGATAATTAATAAGGCAATTAAAATTCACACTTCCAATTGTAGCATACTTAAAAGGATAAGTTTATCTACTTTTCTCTAGATAATTTTCCTGAATAACTATAGGTTATTATAATCTTCACAATCAACTTTTAAAATACATTTATTGATTTATTCAGTATTATAGTGAGACAAGGTTTAAATGTTCAAGTGGGTTATAACTAAAATTAGTTTATTTACATTTTAATCCAGATGATTTCCTTGAAAAAGTGACTTTATAATTTTATTGCAATTAACATATTTTGACTTTTTAAAATTCTTTATTACTTTTATTCTTTCCTCCGCGGTACAATTTTTAAATAATCTGGCATTTTAAATATTTTACAACCTTATTACAATGACGTATATTTCATAATAAAACCTTAAAAGTAAATATTTATTTTGTTCCATTTTTATTAGCAAAATATTATATGATTATCAATATTAAAAGGAATTTATCCAATTATAAATATGATATCCTTAACATTTTAATGAATTTGTAATTTTCTATTACCATCATTACACAAGTTTGGCGCTAGAAAAAATCAGCAGATGAGTGTTTATTTCTTAATAAAGAACTGAAAATAAAATCACTTGCGATTATCTTTTAACTTTATGAAAATTATATGATATAAAATGACTTTTGATTTTATTTATAATATCTTCTGAAATCCTTCTTTAAAATTATTTTGAATTATTTTCTTGAAATTATGATTTTCAAACGAACATCTGTTCTGCTTTATGTTTACTAGTGGCGCAAAAATACAAACATTATCAGCTCTTCAGTTTAATTGTAAATAATTTGTGCGTCATTTTTAAAGATAAGATTTTAAACATATGAACAAAATAAAAGCAAAAGCTTTTTCTTGAATTTTTTCTTGGTTTGAAACAATATTTATGTGAGACAGTTGTGAAGCACTAGGTTTCCATTTCTCTTCCAGTATAACTTTTAAGAACTATCAATCGATGAAAAGGGTGTTTGAAACAATAGCAAGGTTTGAAGATTTTCTATTCAGTCATTTTTAGATATCAATATTATAATCCCATTCAATTAGATTCCAAAAGTTTCTGATTTTTAGCTTTTTTTTCCTCCTTATATTAGAAGATCAGAGTTGAATTATGTGGTTATTTAGTTCTTTTTTCTTAACCCCCTCCCCCCTACAACTTTGTTTAGGTAATATATATCTTTTATCCCAATGCACTCTGGTAAGAAATTCACCAATAATCTTAGTGTGAATAATTAATATTATCCCCTCTGGCTTCATTTTTAATAACTACTCACAATATCAAAAACTATTTTCAATTCACTACAAAAAAAAATATGCTTAAGAATTAACTGTAACCATTTATTTTACAAGATTTAATAAATTTAATTTATTTGTTTATTTATTTTAATTGCTATCCAACAATAATAAAATAGCAATATATTTATCTCCCAATTAATAACAATATTTTTAAATTGTTGTTTTATCCCTAGTTTCAAACCTACACTGGATTTGAAATCTCCACTCAAGCAGATTTCCCAGTGCATCCAGAACAGTCTTGATTGAAAGCCACTTGTTAAGATTCTAATGCTAAATATATTATTGTGATTTAAAATTTTGGATTATTAAATTCAGGGACCTAAATAAAAGGTCACTATATATATATTATAACGATTCAAATGAAAGTGAAGATCGATTCTTACCGTAATCTGCACTACAAGGGCGCCATCTAGGCATTTGAACCTAGAAAAAATTATATAGTAAGCAGATACGTAAGTTAAGATCCCACTTTATTTTATATTTAGACTGTTAGCCCATTGTCACTAGCTCAGTGGAGACGCAGAGATAATAATCTATATCTTTAATTTATATCTTAAATATAAAAAAATAAAAGCCACTGCCAGAAATTGACACACAAATAATATTTATTTACGCATATATATATAATCATTTTAAATTTGAGGAATAACATTTATTTATTGAGATTTTAATATTAATTTTTTTAATTTAAATTATTATTTTAAGATTGTTGAGTAAGAATGAATTTAATATTTTTATTAAGATCGTCGAGTATCAATAGACTACATAGATCTGCATTTGAAAAGAAAATATTCTATCCATTATTTAACCTTAGGCCAAAAGTTCACAATCAAACCGGCGTCAATCCATCTGATATATTGACATATTCAATGTAGCATGATACGACAGCACAAATACCATACTGTCCAGGAAGGTACCTCTGAGCAGCATGGTTAAAGAAGATATTGACTCTTGTCCAATACAGGAATATCACATCTGTATTGCAAGAACAATAAAAAAAAAAACTTTGTAGGAAGGGACCGCATGTTTCCGTCTTACCCTCCCTTCCATAGGCAAAAAGAGTTTGTGCGGTGTGCAAATCGATTCTTCCCGTAGCGAATCTCATACTATATCTACTAACTACACCAATATATCCAATCCATTGACCTAATTCAACTACGAAACGAATAACCTAAGAATACCCTCCCTTAATATAACTTTACAAATCTATATAGCCATTCACGCCCGACTTAAATTTAACATTTAGATACGTTTGCACAGATGAATTTTATAAAATTTGTTTTATAATCCACGGTTAAAAACATCTCAAAATAAACATAACCGATCAAAATACAAAGTCATCGATAACGTCAATTGCAGAGGGAATACAAGAAACCCAATGGCAATCATCATAAGATGCCGCATTGATATCGATGACCTATATATTCTAATCGAATATGAAAACCACAACATAATTAACCGCTAACGAATCCATGCAACGTCCATATCCAACTTAAATTTCATCATTTAAAATTTAAACAATAAATATTAATACAAATAAAAATAATAAAATGGAAATGATTTTAGCAAACTTAACTATATAAATTTAAACATCAATTATTAATTTGGAAATCAAATAAAGAGTTCATTTTTTTAAATTTAGATTAGCTGACTCTTTAAAAAAAAAATTGACAAAAGTTCTTAATTACTTTTTTTTTTTTTTGTTAATTTGTAAAGTTCATAGCTCACGGTAGAAGAGTCCAGGTTCCTGGTTTTAATTCCCGTGACGTCTCCATTGGAAGATCGATCTAATGTTCTGGGGGTGGCATTAGTTGGTTCATGGTATCACAGTCTTTTCATTTTTAAAATAAGTGTGAGAGAACGATAAGTGCGTCTTATCATTCTTCTCACCAAATCAAGTTGGAACAGTCAGGAAACTCAATATTTTTCTTTTTATAGTAAATCTCCAGATTGAATGAACAAAGACATCACTAATCCAAATTTCCGTTAAGGTCCAAGAGGCTTGGTGCTTCCATTGGTCAAGCTAAATTCTCTTTATTCTCTTATCCATTTTTCATCAGATTTTTTTAATTACACAATAGGTCCAATGGCTAGCTTGCTTTTCAATTAATTTGTAAACCATCATTTCCATTTACAAAAATATCTTATCTTTAAATCTTGTACTTTTTTATAACAAAGTACGTTCAAATACTTTTATTTATTAAAAAAAAAATATTTTTAAAGTTTTGCATCTGTGCGAATATATATACATTTAACAAACATTTTAATTTTAGCGTTTAGTTTTTTTTTAATACATTTATTTTTATTTGCAAACTTAAGTTTTTATTTCAAATTAATGTAACGGCATATTTATATATCGTTACAATATATATATATCAACTGTAAGTGTCCAGTCAATTTAAAGTGTGATATAGTTTTATATTTTCAATATATGTGCCAATACTAAAAACTTAAAAATAGTAGATAATTTTTTTTATATATATTAAATGTTTTTATTGATTGTGCACTAAAAAGAAATAAAATAATTGTTTTTTTGACCACAATTGGAATTTTTAGATTAACTTGTATAGGGAGTCCATACTTTTATTTCAAGTTAAATCTAAAAACTCCAATTGTGGTCAAAGAACAATTCTTTTATTTCTTTTTAATGCACAATCAATAAAAGCATCTAATTTTTTTTTTTTAAATCTCTATTACAAATAATGCTTTTGAGTTTCAAAGAATGTTACAAGAATTGTCAGATGAAAGTAGAATTAGAGATAATGTTCATTGGATTTTCTCAAAAGAAGAAAATTGATAATGGTGAAGTAAAAGAAATTAACAACTACAAATATCTTGTTCAGATTAGTATTACAGATGGAAACATAATGGATGAAATTAATCTTAGAATAAACTTGATTGGAGTGCTTTTTGGTGAAATAAATTAATATTAAAAGAAAAATGCCTATGTATTTGAAAAGAAAGGTTTTTAATAAATGTCATTTATGGTAATAGTATGAATACTGAACCCTACCGTCTGATGACACTCTTTTTTGCCCAATTCTCATCAATATACTGATTCACGGGCCGTTTGTTTGTTTACATAATATTACAGTAAAAAAATTTTTTTTTTCAACTGGTTTTTAATTTTTTTCCAGCAGCGACGGTAAAACACCATAGTTTTTATTTTTTTATACCACCTGGGGGGGTTTTTTGTTTTTAATAAACAAATACTTTGTTTTTAGATGGTCTAGGGGTGTTGATTTGTTTGTAAATTAATGACTAACTGTCCATAGGTTTCTTTACATAATATTATTTATGGTAAACCAAATTTTTTTCCCACAGATTTTTTTTTTTAAGAAACAATCACTTTGTTTTTAGGTGGTGTAGGGATGTTGGTTTGCTCTGAAATTATCGATTAACACTGTTTGTTTACACAAAAATACGGTAACAAACACTTTATTGTTTTTAGATGGTGGAGGGGGGGAGGAGTTTGGCTGTTTGCTTTTAACTTATCTTTTTTTTTTTTTTTTGGTTAATGTTTTCATTTGCTAAAAGACTTCAACAATTCGATACTTTTGAATAAACCAACACTTGGTTTTTTTAGAGGGGAGAGGGGTTGTTTTGATTTTGAATTGTCGTCTTTTTTTTGTTAATTTATTACAAGCCCTTTTTTTTTTTGTTTTGTTTCAAATCTTTATGCTACAGAAAGCTTTATATGATAGCGAAAAGTTTTTCCTTAATTTTTTGGGCCTTTAATATTTTAAAAAAAGACATAAACAGTTCATTTTTAAAGAACACTTTTTTTTTAAGCCGGGGGAGATGGGATGGCAGCGAAGGTTTGTTTTGATTTTTAATTATCGACTTCTTTTTGAATTTTCTTTTTGAACATTTTATTATGTTACTGCACAGTTCTTTATTATTATTATTATTTTTTTTTTTTTGGTGGGGCCTTTTGAATCAACTCTTTTTTTTTTTTTGGTATAATAAAATATTACCTACTTTAACTGTTAATGAAACTTATCAAATATTATCTACCTACTTTATAATCATGTGAACAACAAGTTTCCCCATAAAATAATTTATTGAATCAAAAAGAAACGAAACTTTGGATAAGTTGTGAAGCAAAACAAGTAAAAAAAAAAACTCCACAATTTATGGGGGCATAAAAAACATCAGCCAAAAGTAACACTCAAATAAAATAACAGGGAAGCCTCAAAGCTGTAACAGGATTCTGGAGCCTTCGAACCAACAACTTCCCTTATGCAGACCTACATAGGTATGCTTGCAGGAGTTTCTCCTTCTGGAAAACACAATATTGTGCATCCACTTGTGTGGTCGGCTGGCAATTCACTCAGCTTCAACCAATTTGGACAACTTGCAGATGACATTTGACAGTTCTCACACGGATTCGCATGTAAACAGCTCTGCTGAAAAGAAGAACCTTTTCAAGTTGAGTGCAGTTCAGAAGCATAGGGAAGTGTGTGTGATGACATGACAATTCTTAATATGGAATACTAATTCCACTACGCTTTCTAAAAAATTTCTGACAATGAATTTTTGCAGAATTTCGTCTCTTGCAAATACGGCCACCATCAAATCAGACAGTAGTGAGAGTTCAAGAGTGCTTACTTGACGAATACTGTCGCAATGCAATGGGCGTAGTATTTCGTTATGTAATTGTAGAATACATCGCCCTCACACGGCCTGTTATGGCTCAGAAAACACCTCTTGTACTGTCAACTGTAAGTTAAGGCTGCTAAAATGGTATATTGATGTACGTTTTGTGAAAAAGAGCGCCATCAGATGGTAGGGTTCAGTTTTCATAATTACCTGTTTTACTAGTTCTTACTTATGTATCTGAGACTTGGACACTTAAATGAAGAGCAGCAATACAAAGATTTCCAACCACTCAATGAAGTATGGAGAGATGTGTATTAGGAGTAGTAAGAATAGATTGAAACAAAATACATGGATGAGAAAACAAACAGATGTTACTGAACATCATTCAAAGGATTAAGAAACTAAAGTGGAATTGGGTTGGACATATTACTAGAAGGGATGATAATAGGTAGGTAGTTGAAATCTTAATCTGGATTCCAAGAGTTTGTAAAACATCTAGAAAGTGATCAAACAATGAATGGATGAAATAAGGAAGTTTGCTGGGGTGATGTGGAGAAGAGATGCTAGGAATCGAAGATGGATTGAAATTGGAAAGACGTTCATTCTGCAGTGGATTGATAATGGTTGAAAATGGTGATAATGATAATATGAAAATCTTTTGGTGCAACACTAACACATCCCTCAACATGCCCACAAACATATTTCAAAATCGACTTAGGGTGTTTTTTTTTTTTTTCAAGCAGCCATCTTGTAGCCAAACAACTAATATATGTTTATTAATAAATGAATACCTAACTACTAAGGAATAAAACAAAATATATAAGTACTTAAAATCTTAACCAATTTTTAAATAACTCTAAAGACAAATTACCTCTGGACCAGGCTCTCTAAATATTTTACAAAATTAGCAGCAATGAACCTACTTGCAATGTACTTTACTATAGTGATTGTCGTACCCAACAGTGCCATTAGATTATTGCAACACAAATATATATAAAATGTGCTAAAACATACCCTAACATAAAGTCAGTATTTTTAGAGCATGAGATAGACTCTGGCCGTAATTTTGATTCTCTTGACATTAAAGTGGTTGACGCAATGATCGAAAAAGAAAATATGAAGAGATATGCTCTATCGCAAACAACATCCACACAATAAATAAAAGAGATTCATGTGTTGCACTGTCACGCAAGTGGTATATTTAAATTTACAAACTTGTGTATTATTCATTCTCCCACTTACTTGTCTCTGCTAAGCTGTAAAATAGTTACAATTGTTTAATCTTTCCTGTATAGTGGCCTTTCCCTATTTATTGAATTAAATTCTTACTATGTGGCAATTGACAAGCCTTGTGAATACTGCTTTTTACTTTACCATTTTTCTATAAGGGACTGTAGTTATAAATTTATTTAAATTCACATTAATTACGTAAGTAATATTTACTAAGGCTGTAAACCTCAAGAATATGCACATGAAAATGTGAAGATAGGGGTCTGTACAGGTCTTAACCACAAGCTTTTCTTCCAAAGCGTAAGCTTGTGGTCCCTACCTTTGCATTTTCACGCGCATATTCTTGAGGTTTATAGCCTTAGTAAATATTATAAGGGACTGTTGGATAAGCATTTTGATATATATATATTTTCTCATTATTTTGTGTTGGCATAATTTTGCTGATTTGTTAATTTTTATTTTTATATGCCCTGCATTTAAAAAAAGCATTTTTATACAATAAATGTTTTATTTTGGTTTATACTTATATTTGCACATACTTGTTTATTATTCATTATTTGTTTATGAAAACTGTATTCTTAATTTACATTGTATCTAATTTTTGTTAATTCTTTACTTTATATTTATGACATCCAAATTTAATCATTTAAATTATAAAGGTATCTTTCTGATTTGTTAATAAATTCTTTATACAAGAAATTATGGAATATTCTTTGTGTAAATATGAGAAATGAAAGCACTGGATGTATTTTCCCAAATCAGAATTAAAATATTAATATTGATAAGGGTTCATTAAATGAGTAATATATTTTACTTTTATTTACATATTTTACAAGTAATATTTTTAATGCTAAGGCAGTATGTAATTTGCTTATAGTGAATGGTTTTTATATATGTAAATAGAGGGATTTGAATTCAGAATTTTTTAGTCTTTTCATCCTCCACTCTATCTCAAACAACTGATACACATAACTACACACATGAAAAAGATCATGAATTTTTTTCGCGTATGTGTGGTCATGTGTATTTGTTTCTTGAAATTGAGTGATGGATAAATAGACTGAAAAATCCTGTGTTCAAATTCCTCTATTTAAGTAGTATTTTTGTACATTACATTCATACTGCTACAATAATCTAAAGTAAGGATTCTATAAATAATGGAAAACTTTTGCTAACAATGTTTATATGTCTATTTGACTATAATACACTATTGCAAAGAGACTGCTTTGGATCATCACATCTGACTTAACCCTGAAAACTTCATAAATGTAATATAAATTATTATTTTTTATAAATGTGTATATGTTTATGTAGAAGTATACATATAAAAACAATGAATTATACTGGTGATAATATATTTTATAAATAGCAATAATAAGCTACAGAAGTACGTGCAGTTAATTTTTTAATCTTCAATGGAAAACCATATATTTAAATCTTCCTGATTTTCAGTTGAAGAAGATTAAGAAATTAATTGAAAGTACTTCTATGGCTCATTGTTGGTATTTATAAAGTATATTATCACCATTATAATTCATTATATTTATTACAATAATTATTCCATCACAAACATTTTATTTTAGTTACATATGTGTGTGTTCATTGTTTATTTATAAGGAATGTAATTGTTCTTTATATAGCATTTTTTGTATGAGAAGTATTGCAAGTCATAAAGATAATCAAAAACTTTTTAGTATATAACTTTTTATAAATTTGTATATATCTCCTCATACATTAATTTGCTGTGCTTTTGGTAAATTTAGATTTATATTATTTATGTAGTTTTTAGTTATACAAACATAGTGTTCAAATTACAGATTTGTATTTATTTAAAGGAGTTATATGGTACCTCGTGTGACAACTTGTGGGAGTTAGTTATTTGACTTTTTCAGTATCTTTAAATGTAATTAAATTGTCAGTAACTCATCCTTTGTTGCTCTTAACAGTAAAAAGCTGTTTGCTTATGGTTGTTTGAAAATACACAATTGTATATATAATAGCTTACCTTTGCACTGGAGAAATCAATCAAACAGTCTTATAATAATTTAAACATGAAAGCAACTAAGAATACAATTACTTAAATGCAAATAATGTCTAACAAGAATTGATGAGTTAATTAATAGAATAAATATATCAGATATTAAATATACTAAACATCAAGTTTAATAATTGAATAATATTAAATTTTATTTACATTAAGATATAACTTATTGTACGTCAGAATGATAAAAATGTGAAATGACTTATTATAAGTATTAAAAAATCAATAAAACTAAATTTTTTCAAATATTATTATGAATTTTTATAGCATATAAATACTTTCTACTAGCTCATTATTTATCTAAGATAATATATAATAGACAAGTTGTGAACTATGACAATACTAGGCTTCAGAGAAGATCCGGTATGTCTAACCATAAATGAAATTAGGCTTGAATCTTATATATATAAATCAGATCTCACTTGTTTT
This sequence comes from Epiperipatus broadwayi, assembly GCA_028023455.1. NCBI lineage: Eukaryota > Metazoa > Onychophora > Udeonychophora > Euonychophora > Peripatidae > Epiperipatus > Epiperipatus broadwayi. The sequence continues at coordinate 6,330,499 of JAQFVV010006262.1, forward strand.
ATTTCAAAGTATGAAAGGGGAAACATAACTATTAAATGAGAAATATTTGATATTCAACAAGCAAACATATAATTATATTTTTGATAGGTAGAAATTATAATTTAATATTTGTATAAAAATTTACCATTCATATATATAAGGGGACACAAAAATAACTGAAATTGTTTTCTGGTTTGCGTTTGTTGTATTATATACTTTTGCTTTTACATACGTCTTGCAGGAATCCTTCGGCATCAATCTGCCAAATGACTTTGCGTGTGAAATCGTGGGGCTATGTTGCACATTTTTTTGTAAAGTGCATTTCGCATATTTGCCAATTTTTTTTATAATGGCTGAAATGTTTGAACAATGTGAACTTCCTGTTTTTGTTTACAGAAGATGGCAAGGGAAAAAGTTGTAATGCTTGAGACAGATTATAAGCAGGCTGATCTTGTAAAAACACAAGTTTATGAGTGGTTTAATTGAAATGTTAAATTTATCATGTCCCTAAAAAGTGTCTCAAGGGAAGTCCAAAGTTAAAACAAACTGTTTTTTTTTTTTTTGTTTTGCACAAACAGCATTTCCCATCAAATTTAGTTCCTAACAGTCAGGCATTTTATTTGCAAGTTCTGAAACATTTATGTGATGCAGTAAAACATAAAAATTATGTTTTGTGGCAAAGGAAAGAGAGCAAGTATCACCCAACAAAGTGTCATTTCTCAAAGCCTTGAGTGTGAAACATTTTTAATTAAATTTAGCATGACCCATCTTATCTATCAGCCATATTCACTCGATCTCACTTCATGTGATTTTTGTAAATCTCTAATGAAAAAATGTTTTTTTTTTTTTTTGCGGAATTAGAACTTGGAGTGAGGGGAGCATTAAAATGCATCGCTGTGTGCAAGTGTTTCTGGACTACTTTGAAAAGTGACAAGCATGTCTAGATGGTGCATTGCATTAAATAGACAATACTTTTTAAAGCAATTCAATTTGCAACACCTAAAAATAAATATACAATTTTTTATAACAAAATTCTGGTTATTTTGGATCCCCTCTTGTATATGAGTTACTGTAAAGTGTTATCTTTTTCATGAAATTCATAATTACTAAAGTATTGTTTTTATACAATCAATATATATATATATATCTGGGTCTCATTTTTTGCGGTAGATAGGTTCCTCAGAAAACGCGCACCAAAGAAATCGCACAAAAGTAGACTTACCTTACCTTGAAAAATGGGGGATAGGTTACTGTAATTTTCGAAAATCGCATAAAAGCAAAGCAACAATGTAAAATTACTTTAAAATTCGCATTAAAAAAAAAAAGAAAATAAACTATGACTAATAAAAAATTTTAAATTTGAAAAAAATTGATACAAGACAAACTTTTTTACTTCTTTTTATTAACTACAGTATTTAATTTTATTCAAAACAATGTATTTTTAAGCGTAATTTTTTTTCATACATGTACAGTATTTTAATTATTATCGCTATTTGTGACATCAGATTCGTCATGATGTGATGTACTGTAGCTTCTCCTTAAACGAAGTCAAGAGGAAATACAACTAAAACATTTTCCAATCGCTGTTGATCCTTCCCATTTCGCTAAGCAATCTAAAATTGATATTTTTGTTTCCAAAGAAATTCATTTTCTTGGGTGTTTTTTTCTCTCCATTAGGGTAAACTAAAAGTTTAAAATAAAAATAAGAACTTAGACTTACAATAATAAAAAGACACCGACTCATCACTGTTGGGCAAAATTTAATTAAAACTAACAATTAAAAATTAAATTCTTATTTTTGTCTTTAATTTTCAATTCCGTTTAAAAATCAAATTTCATCGTTTCACATCACCTTAATTTCAGATCACATTACATAATTTTTAAATTGTTAATTACAATTAAAAATCAGATTTTAATTGTCAAATTTAATTGTGCCCACTGCTGTTACTCACCTTTTAAAAATAAACTTGCGGACACTAAATGATTAATTGATTATGTACTCTTTTTATAAAAAGCAAAACTAGAATGTGATTTAAAATGCAAAAACAACAACATACATAGTATTTTTCATCTATAACATTGAACAGATTTACATTATAGTCTTGTAAAATTTAATGTGTGTATATAAAATGGGGAAATTCTGATTTTAAATGAATTATGAACTTCTTTATTGCATAAAATCTATTACAGTACTATTATAAAGTGCTGTATTGAAATTATTAGATGGAAGTCGAACTCCGATAATGCGCTATTACTTTAAATATGAGTGAGTGCACGAAATTTATAATATTAAAAATAATAGTGCATTATCGGAGCTAGATTTCTGATCTAATAATTTTTATCGCATACAAAGATATTAAGAAGAAACGTGAATCGCATAACTTCAAAATCGCATTAAATAAATCCGCATAAAACGAGAACCGGGTGTATATATACAAATATATTCTAGTCAAGCAGAAATTAATTCTATTATATATAAATCTTTACTCATTCATTTAAATACAAGTCAAAATATATTTAAAAAATTCAAATGTCAATTTTCTCCTACTAAGACTTAATTGTGCTTTTATGTGAAAGAAAATTTTCATAACAGTTTATATATTCACATTTTCTTTTAATTTTAAAATTAATACAAAATATGCTAATGGCAATAACATTAAATTACATTTCAATTATCTCTAATATATTTTTTAATTTGATTTTTATTTGCCTATAATGTTGCAAGCTTTTTAATTCAATAGGTAAATTATCGAATAATTTGAACATAATGATTTCTTTCTCTTTTTCCATATTTATTACAATATTTTGAGACTGTATCTGTTTTTCTTAGCCCCATTTCAAATTGTTTTATAGAAGGTTTTTTTGAAAGTAGTATTAAAAATATTTTTCTCTATACTTATATATTTAATAAGATGGATGAATAATGAAATTATTTTTATATCTACCTTTTTCTCTCTCTTTTTTAATATAATTTTTTTTTCTTTTAGAAGAAATATCTAATTAATACATTATATCTTATAAGATTATTCTGAATGACAGCTTAAAAGCACTTTCTGTTATTTATTATTTAAGACACATTATATAATAATGAAATTCTGAATTGTGAACTAAGATAATATAAGAAATTGTGATTAGTGATGTGGTTTGCCAAAGGTGTTTTGAAATAATTTCTGTACAACTTGTATTTTTATAATACACAATTCAGAATTTGCCTGTTATATGACATCTAATAGAGGGCATTTAAATGCTGTCATTTTATAAATAATGTTATTAGATATAGTTCTTTTAATATATTAATTACATAATTAGTTAAAATTTTCGTAGATGCAATTTATTTTTATGTGAAATATAGAGATATGAATTCATTATAATATATAGATAAAATATTTGTTCTGCAGTTTATCTATATTTTTGCTAATGGTTCTATGAACTATAGATGTTATCATTATGCATTAACATTTAATTAAATAACAGTAATGTAATGTAATGTAATAGTATTCTATTGATTAAACCTGTAAATCATAATAATGTAGATTTTAAGATTATAATATAATACTATAAATGTGCAAGACATGCTTTCTTAAATAGATTTATAAAAATTAATTCTAGATAAAGTTTGTAAAAGAAAAATATACTTATATCAATAAATTAGATAATATATTGCAATAAATATTAAAGAATTATATACATTTTAGAATGGGTGGTTGTTTTTTTTTAAATAGTTTTTAAGGGTAGTTCAGATTCTTAAATTTATTGTCAGTTAGTTCAAATTCTGTCATTGAAGATCATAACTATGTAAATATTCAAATATGATTCCAAACTTTATACTGGGTAGTGGCAAGTAATTTATTACATTGCAAATCTCAAACTTTTATATTTATAAAATATCCTGACAGATATTTTAAGTGCTGGCTCTGTCTAAGCATTTATCATAAAGCTTGTAGAGGAATTGGCAATCCTCACTGTTTATAACTAACAAGCTTAAGAGATAGCGTCATGTGATCTATGAATTGGATCTTTGACTCTTATTTTGACTATTTATAGTCTCTGCCAAAAGTCTTATGCAATTTTTATATTGCTATGACTACTAATATATGGTATGGCTGAAGATCTATCAGCCCCATATAGCTATTTGAGTTGGATAGCTGGGTTTGAAGACATGTAGATGTCTGAAAATTTCAGATTTTCCACTCAATAAATAACTTTTAGATAAGTGCTTGGCTTTGGGTTGGTATTTTTAGATCTAGTGTCTGAACCTACCCTGACACCTCTCTGAGGAGTGCCAAAGCACGAAACCATGGTCAGGGGTTTGGGGAGGGGGTCCTGACAGATATTTTAAGTGCTGGCTCTGGCTAAGCGTTTATCATAAAGCTTGTAGGGGAATTGGCAATCCTCACTGTTTATAACTAACAAGCTTAAGAGATATGATCATGTGATCTATGAATTGGATCTTTGACTCTTATTTTGACTTTTTATAAAGACAATTTTTTTTTAATTGAGCAATGATGGGGTAGCCATTTATTCTTTTATTTACACTAGAAATAAAAAAAAGATTTTGCTTAATATTCCACTTAGATGTAATTATCTTGGCTGGTGTAATTCTGTTTTATTGAAAGACAGCTTGAGAGTAACTTATAAGACTGAGAGTCCTAGCTGGAAAAATAAAAAAGATCATGAAATATTGTAAAGGACTTTGGTTTATTATCAGTTTCAACAATATAATCATGAAAATTTAAAGAAAATTTGTGTTCAGACTTTTAGATAAAATTTTCTTTTGATTGAAAATAATTATAAATAAAATTTATGCAGAAATACTTTCTTATTTTCATTAAGCTTGCTATTATTTTCCTAGTATTATTTTTGGTACTAGTTGCTTAGGTGTACTGTGGCCACTAGGGAACACTGCAGTACCATCAAGAATCCCCAAGAAACCTGCAATTGATAAATTTCTATCCAAAAATCAATGAAATCAAAAAAAGTTAAATGCCTAAGGCAAAGTAAATCATATAAATTTTTCTCAAATACAAATAAAAAAGTTGAAGAAAATTCTATAAAGTTCGAATTACAAAAACAGAAATCGATGAAAATATGTCAAATGCAACACCCCACCCACTACTTCCACTCTCTGAATGAAGAACTCTATCAAAAATAAGTATAAAATTCAAATTACAAAAACAGCAATGCCACCACCCCTCGCATGATAAAAAATTCAAATTACAAAAACAGAAAAACTATAATACTAATTCGCAAAAAAATTAACGAAGCTTCGTTAATGGCGGATGGCAGGAATGCAATTTAAAAAATAAAAGTAGCTATAATTTACAAAAATAAAATTTGGTCTAATATGTAAAACACAACACTGCCACCCGCACGATCACAAATAAGTACTTTTCAAAAATATACTAAATTTCATCAATATTTAAAAAATAAAAGACTGTCAACATTTGCAAATATGCCTGTGTGGTCATATTTCTAAGCAGCAATTTATATAAGCTAAAAAGCAATAAGAACATTACATCGGAAAGCTACTAATTGTCTTTCCCAAAAAATTATCAAATTAGTTATTCTCTGCTTTGAAATTATGGTATATCATTTAAATATTATAAGGTTTTAAAATAGATTTATAGAGATCTGCGGTAAAAAAAAATATTACCAATTTTCTTGCATGCTAAGTTGTACGGCATTTGTAGTAGGCACTTGATGTTTGCAGCATAAAAATCCATTAAAAAGAATATTATTTTGAGGCTTATTAAAGCACAATTCACTTAATTAATAAGAGAAGATTAAAGAAGGTAGTTCAAAAGTGGTTATTTGGTGGTTTAAAAAATATAACAACGATGGCAGAATTTAGCAGCAGGCTTTAGCAAACAACTATTTAAAAAAGGTAGTTCCGCAAAATATAACATCCCAATGCAATTTAAGAGAGCAGAACACTTTTACTTTGTAAGAACTCCACTGGCTCGTGTTGTCTTTGGGAGATTGCAAATTTTTATCATTTTGAGTAAGAAAAGATGGTAAGACACCATATCTACTTAAATTTCAGTGCGGGTTTTTGAAATGTTGCCTGAAAGTTTGCGCATGCATGTTTAATATTGTATTCATCTGTGTAAAAAAAAAATCCATATTAACACCATCAAAAAATAAAAATAATACAAACAACTTGTATTTTTAGCATTCAAAAATAATTAATACATCATAATAAAACTAAGCAGTTATATTAAAAGACTAGTTCACTTACATTTTGATTAAATTTGTCGGCCCAAACAATTATATTTTTTATGTGAAAGGGTTATTACGCAAGTGATTGTGAGAAATCTATTTTGTCACATTTCATTTTGCAACTGTGATGTGTGCCCTTTCACATTAAAAATATAATTGATAAATTTTTGGGAAAGACAAGTAGTAGCTTTCCAGTGTAATGTTCTTATTGTTTTTTAGCTTATATAAATCGCTGCTTTGAAATCTGATTACACAGGCATATTTGCAAATGTTGAAAGTCTTTTATTTTTTAAATATTGATGAAATTTAGTATATTTTTGAAAAGTACTTATTGGATCATGCAGGGGGGTGGGGCATGTTGTGTTTTATATATTAGACAAAATTCTGTTTTTGTAATTCATAGCTACTTTTATTTTTTAAATTGCATTCCCGCCATTAATGAAGCTTCGATAATTTTTTTGAGATTTAGTATTATAGTTTTTTTGTTTTTGTAATTTGAATTTTATACTTATTTTTATTAGAATTCTTCATTCGGGGGGAGGGATGTTGCGTTTGATGTATTTTCACCGATTTCTGTTTTTGTAATTCAAATTTTATAGCGTTTTCTTAGATTTTTTATTTATTTGTATTTTAGAAGGATTTGTTCGATTTACTTTGCCTTAGGCATTTTACTTTTTTGATTTCAGTGATTTTTGGATAAAAATTTATCACTTGCAGGCTTCTTGGGGATTCTTGATGGTACTGTGTCACCCAGTGGTCACAGTATACTTAACCAACTGGTACCTTATTTTTATAATTCTTTTTATTTAAAATTTCTTTGTCATAGCATGTTATTAAAAATGAATATATAATAATTTATTGAATACTGGTTTTCTTGTAAACGAATAGATCTTTTATTTCATGCATTTTGCATATATTTATATGTGCATTTTGCATATTTTAATATACACCTGGGTCTCTTTTTATGCGGACTTATTTAACACGATTTTGAAGTTACACGATTCATGTTTCACCGGAAGTCTACCTCCGAAAATGCGCTATTACTTTGAATAATAAATTTCACGCACTTACGTTATATTGAAAGTAATAGCACATTATTAGAATTTGACTTTCATCTTAGTAATTTCAATATTTTTAGTGCTTTATAGTAGTAAGATTTTATGCAATAATGAAATTAAAATCATGATTTCCCCATTTTATGTATACACACATTAAATTTTACAAGATTATAATGTAAATTTGTTCAAACATTATGCGTGTTAATTTTGCATTTTAAATCACATTCTGTTTTTGCTTTTTAAAAAAGAATGTAATCAATTATTATTTTCTTATTAATGACACTAATCATTAACGTGCTCTTAAATTCCAACGAGAGCTAAATGGTTGTATGTCTGGATATTGCGAGCTTCATAAACAATTAATAAAATCATCATCTCAAAGATTAATTACTAATTACGTTGTCACCAGAAAATCATTAACACAACATGAGAGTGAAGTTGGTGCTAGTTGTATTTCCTCTTGAGAAGAATCTTACAGTTTGCAAACGAACCTGTTTATCGATAATAATTAAAACGTGTATAAAAAAAATGTAAATTACTGTACTGTAAATTATTCATAAAAATATATTATTTTGAATAAAATTAAATATTATAGTTAAAAAAAGTTTGTCTTGTATCAATTTTTTTTAAATATGAAATTTTTTATTAGTCATATTTTATTTCCTTATTTTTTTTTTGCGCGAATTTTAAAGTAATTTTACATTGGTGCTTTGCTTTTACGCGAATTTTGAAAAATCACAGACCGCACCCCCTCCCCTTTTTTCAATGTAAGTTACGTCTATTTTTGCGCGATTTCGTTTGCGTGTGTTTTCTGAGGAACCTATCTATCGCGTAACACGAGACCCAGGTGTATTTATAGTTTTATGAATTTGTCTTATTTTTATTATCCCAATTTGATTGCACTGTTAGACATTTGTCCAATTTACTATATGTCAACTTTATTTTGCATAAGTTGAAATAAGTTCACAACTATGTACTATCAATTAATTTATATGAAGATATCCTTCTTAATTAAAAGTAATAAATTATTACTTACTTTATTGATAATCAATACAGGCAAAACTCTCCATACAGTATTGCTACTCAGTGCAAACCAGAGTAATCAATGGATTCCAGAAGGCTTGTGCATAAAATTCCCATCTAGTGCCTACTCATCCAATATCCCCAGACTAGTTTCTGGCTTGTGGTCTTCATCAGTGAGGAGCCTTGGATCTGAGAGCACTGCATCTAGATCTTAGGATCTAATGCAACCCTCCAGCAGCCACCTTTTATCTCTACTTAACTACAAAACTATGAATCTTAAATTGAAAACACAATATTTTCAAATTCAAACTCATTGGCTTATATAATCATATAGGCCTGAACTCAATTCAGTACCTATACATTTTTGCGTCTTTGGTTCTTTAATAACCATAGCCACCACTATCCTATTAGGCAAGATTGGTTTTAAGCCAGTAAACATGACCTGATCACCATTTCTTATGCTTGCTTATAACTGTTATTAAAACAGGCAAAACTCTCCATACAGTATTGCCACTCAGTGCAAGCCAGACTAATCAGTGGATGCCAGAAGGCTTGTGCATAAAATCCCCATCTAGTGCCTACTCACCCAATATTCCCAGACTAGTTTTTGGCTTGTGGCCTTCATCAGTAAGGAGCCTTGGATCTGAGAGTACTGAACCTAGATCTGGCTTGTGCCGAGTGGCAATACTGTATGGAGAGTTATCTGTTTTAATAACAGTTATAAGCAAGCATAAGAAATGGTGATCATGTGATGTTTACTGGCTTAAAACTAATCCTACCTAATAGGATAGTGGTGGCTATGGTTATTAAAGAACCAAAGATGCCAAAATGTATAGGTACTGAACTGAGTTCAGACCTATATACTATATAAGCTAATAAGCTTGGATTGGAAATATTATTGTGTTTTCAATTTAAGATTCATAGTTTTGTAATTAAGTAGAGATAAAAAGTGGCTGCTGGAGGGTTGCATTAGATCCTAAGATCTAGGTGCAGTGCTCCTAGATCCAAGGTTCCTCACTGATGAAGACCACAATCCAGAAACTAGTCTGGGTATATTGGATGAGTATGCACTAGATGGGGATTTATGCACAATTCTTCTGGCATTCATTGATTACTCTGGCTTGCACTGAGTGGCAATAGTGTATGGAGAGTTTTGCCTGTTTTAATAACAGTTATATGCAAGCCTAAGTAATGGTGCTCATGTGGTGTTTATTGGCTTTATTGATAATCTTTATAAATCACATGATTCTATGTTCACATGTTTATGAATGCCATAAGAAGTAATATGTGAGATGCTTGGTCATATAAAACTGACTTTAATATACATAGATTTACGGATTTAGATTTTTTATCACTCCAATTTGCATTACAAATCATAGGCAATTATTTGTGTGGTCATCGGGTTCTGCATATATATAATATTACAAATCGATGTCTGAATTTCTTTAAAATAATATACTTAAACTTATAAATAAATATTAGAAAGTACAATAATTAAAATTTTTTAAAAAGAACAAAAAATATAAACATCACTTAGAAGGGCTTTAGAAAGAATCCTAAGTGACATTTATATTTTTTGTTCTTTTTAAAAAATTTTAATTACTGTATTTTCTAATATTTATTTATAAGTTTACATATATATACTGGAAGGTATTATTCTTTCATTTCTAATGTAAGTAAACTTATTTTCTTCTAATAAAAGTAATTCATATATTTACAATTGATTATTAATGAATAAATTATTTACAAGAATATTAGAAAACAATTTATAAATAACATATTTGATACTGACAGCAATGAAAGAAGATTGAATAGCAAAAATTAATAGAATTAAATTCACTTCTTTTTTTATGTTTATTTTGATTTTACTTTCATTTTTCTTGAGTATCTTTTTAATTTTTTTGATTTTCATTAAAAATATCATTGCTATATTACTATTTATATGTGATAATTTATAGCTTCTTTTACTTAATTAATCATTAGTTTAAGCATTCATACTCATACCTAGTAAAATTTTGTGAAAATTATTAGAAATGTTTTCAAAATTTTAATATAAATGTTAAAAAAGATGAAAAATTGTATCCCACAAATTAGAAATCAAGCTTAAAATATATATAATAAAGTGACTATGCAGATTTGTGGCAACTTTCTGTATTAGTGTCTCAATAAATTTAGATAAATGTTATAGAATTTTATTTATAAACTTTCATTGAATAATACAAATCTTTAATTGTATTTATTTGTAAAAAAAATTCCTGGGAGAAAAGATACGTTTTTTTTTATTAGTGGATAAATTTCATAATCCAAATTTAGATTATGGTAAAGTTTTTAAAGGAAAACATTTGAAGTTTTCTGCCTTACCATGAAATTATTAAAAAGAAATTATAGATTTATGTTTGAAAAATTTGATATGTAACAGGTTCATTGATTGAGAATTTACTCTTTTTTTTTTTTGTTCTTCAATCAAGAATTTAACTAGAAACCTTTTCTCAGTAATATACTAGTCTTACACAAATAGTTGCTATGAGTATTTATAAAAATAATTTAGATAAATATTTTATGCAAAATCCACTTCACATGATTATTTTATATGACATCTTACTTATTGGCTAATTAAAAAAAATAAAGGTAGAAAACAGTTATTTGAATGTAAAATATTATTTTAAGAGCCTGCATATGTACTCGGCCTATCGAAAGGCCATTATAATTAATTGGTTGAAATTTAACAAATTTCAGTCATCGTGCATGGTATTACTGTGGAGTCATGAACTACACAATATCAAATTCTATAAAACTAAATGTAAATACAGAACTCTGGCATCTTTTTTTTTTTGCCTCACTAAATATCACATTTCAAACATGAATTTATGTACTGGGATCACATTTTGCTCATAATTTAAATACTATACCTATTCAATTCTGTTGTCAAAAAATATTTTTGCTGACCGTTTTTTCTTTGAAAAAGTTTTATTGCAATATCATAATTTTTTTAATTGGTTGGTTTAATAAATTACTTTCTTTACATAAAATGTTTCATAAAAAACTGATTACAGTTTATTAATGGTGGAACAAATAATAATTTTTTTCCTTGAAAAATATGTCTTCTAACAAAGAAATGTTTAACTTGAATATCACATGTTAGCATTATGGACATTTAGGGATTTTATATATCAGATTTTTTTACAATTGTTTTAAAAAATATTTTTTATTATTAAAAAGATTAAAAATTTATGAAAATATACACTAAGTGCATTAGCCCATTATCAATAGATGTTGATTTTATAACGATTATCAATTACTTCAATATAATCACTGACTGTGTTTTTCTTATTATTAATTATTTTAAATAGTAAATAAAAACAATATTTATTAGGGGAGGGGAGGGCACTTTTTCTTGATATAAAAAGAATGCAAAATTTTTAATGTCAATGTTCCATAAATCCAATCATGCAGTTCATTTAAGGGAATACAAAGACATTTTGTATATAGATTTGTATAATGTCATCTAATAATATATTAATTATAATCATTTAGGTTGTATTATGTGACATTGTTGGTGTTGACCAATTGAAAATTAATGATTAATTAATAAAGTTGACAAACCAATAATTTTTTTTGTTACATTATTTAAAAAATGTACTGATTATTTTTTATGTGAATTTAAATTGGTAGATAATGCCATGAGACATAGAGAAACAACTTGTTTTTGAAGAAGACTTTGTTAGCAAAAAAAAAAAACCTCTTTTGGTAAAAGTTCATAAAATTTTGTTTTGGAGTAAATAAGGTTTATATATTAAAAGCTTAGTGAACATTGACTCAATGATAATTTTCAAGTTATAATTGTTTTAAATTCAAATAAAATAATAATGCAAAAATTATTTTCTCATGAAATTAAAAGTATACATCAAAATCTGATTCTAAAACAAATTATATTATCTTCATATTACAAAAAAAAAAATGTCACAGGAAAGTTAACTGAATTGAGCTAAGAAATTTTGCTGCATTTACTATAATGAACTGTTGTCTTTTTTTTTTTATCATTTGAAACTTCTATACAATTAATCTTTTTGCTTCAGATTATTTTTATTGCTTTAGTTTTATTATATTTTCACTTAATTTAATAAAATTTAGTGTGTTTTAATTAAATTTAATGTAAATGATTTAATGAATTTGAAAGTAGTCTTCATAATTAAAATAAATTTGTTAATTTTTTGGTAATAGTATGAATACTGAACCTTATCGTTTGGCGCTCTTTTTCGCCCAATGCACTTCAATATATCGATTCATGTTTGTTTACATAATATTACAGTAAAAGATTTTTTTTGTTTTTTTTTTCAACTGGTTTTTAATTTTTCTTCTGTCATCGGCCCGTCTGTTTGGTTTACATAATATTACGGTAAACCACCAAAGTTTTTTTTTTATTCCATCCGGTTTTTTTTTTCATTTTTTAATAAACAAATACTTTGTTTTTAGATGGTCTAGGGGTGTTGGTTTGTTTTTAAATTATCAACTAACTGTTCATCGGTGTTTTTACATAATATTACTTATGAAAAACCAAAGTTTTTTTTTTATCCGGTTTTTTATTTGGGGAGGGGGGTAAGAAACAGACCCTTTGTTTTTAGATGGTGTTAGGGGTGTTTGTTTACTTTGAAATTATCGATTAATGCTCCATCGGTTTGTTTACATAAAAATACGGTATCAAACACTTTGTTGTTTTTAGTTGATGGATGGGAGAGGGGGTTGGTTGTTTGCTTTGAACTTATCTTCTTTGGGGAGGAGGGTTGATGTTTTGATTTGCTGAAAGACTTCAACAGTTCAGTACTTTTCAATAAACGAATACTTGGTTTTTTAGAGGGTGGAGGGGAGAGGGGTTGTTTTGATTTTGAATTGTCTTTTTTTTTTTTTTTTGTTAATTTATTACGAGGCTTTTTTATTTTTTTGTTTCAAATCTTTACGCTACAGAAGGCTATATTATATGATAGCGAAAAATTCTTCCTTAATTTTTGGGCCTTTAATTTTAAAAAGACATAAACAGTTCGTTTTTAAAGAACACTTTTTTTTAAGCCGGGGAGGTGGGGTGAGGTGGCGGGGAAGGTTTGTTTTGATTTTTAGTTATCGACTTCTTTTTGGATTTTCTTTTTGAACATTTTATTATGTTACCACACAGTTCTTTATTATAGTTTTATATTTATATTTTTTTGGAGTGGGGCCTTTTGAATAAACTCTTAAACAATTTTTTTTGTATAATAAAATATTATCTACTTTAATTAACTGTTAATGAAGATAATACCTACCTACTTTCTAATCATGTGAACAACAATGAAAAACAGCTTCCCATAAAATAATTTATTGAATTAAAAATAAACGAAACTTTGGACAATTTGTGAACCAAAACAAATAACAAAAAAAAAAAACACCATTTTCGGGGGCATAAAAAAAAAGCCAAAAGTAATACGCAAATAAAATAACAGGGAAACCTCAAAGCTGTAAGTAACGGGATTTTGGAGCCCTCAAACCAACTTTCCTTACAGTTCTCGCACGGATTCATGTGTAAACAGGCATTTGCATGCGAAATCGGAAACAACTCTGCTGAAAAGAAGAACCTTTTCAAGTTGTGTGCAGTTCAAAAGTGTAGGGAAGCGTGTATGACAACATGACAATTCTTACTGTATTTTTATATTGGACTATTTCCATCATCTAATATGTGTGTTGAATGTCTTTAGAAAAGTTTAATTTTTAGTTAAATATTCCAAATGCATTCAGCTGTTAGTAATATCACAGCAAACAGGTTAGTATATGCACCAACTGTTAGTAATATCACAGCAAACAAATGTTAGTAATATCACAGCAAACAGGTTAGTATATACACAACGTTTCGAGAGGTATTTTTCTCCTCTCTTCTTCAGGTGTTGCTGGCCTGACCGGTGACAGTACTAGCATGGGATTCGAACCTGGGCCCTTAGAATCTTGATAATTGAATTTTAAGGTAACGCTCTAACAGTTGGTGCATATACTAACCTGTTTGCTGTGATATTACTAACAGTTGAATGCATTTGAAATATTTAACTAAAAATTAAACTTTTCTAAAGACATTCAACACACATATTAGATGATGGAAATAATCCAATATAAAAATACAGCTAGAACACCATCATCACAAACCTTCAGAAAAACAATGACAATTCTTAATTTGGAATACTAATTCCACTACGTTTTCTAAAAAATTTCTGACAAGGAATTTTTGCAGAGTTTTATCTCTTTCAAATACGGCCACTATTAAATCAGATGGTAGTGAGAATTCAAGAGCGCTCACTTGATAAATACTGTCGCAATGCAATGGGCATAGTATTTTGTTACGTAATCGTAGAATACATTGCCTTCTAGGTGACCTGTTGTGGCTCAAAAATACCTGTTGTAATGTCAGTGTTAATTAACGCTGGTAAAATGGTGTATTGATGTGCTTTGTGAAAAACGATGCCATCAAGTGGTGGGGTTCAGTATTCATACTATTACCAATTTTTTTTTCATGTTCTGTTTTGTTTGCATATCCTTATCTTTTCTCTCTTTCATCTTTTTTTTGTAAGTTTACTAATTTAAATTTGAAATTATTTACTTTTCAAAAGATCCATTTTTTTTTTTTTTTTGTAATTATTTGATGGATTTTTTCTTTATATAGTTTTCAAACTTTTTATAACAATCAGATCCTGAAAGCAAAACAAACAGAACAGTGATATATGTTGTTTTTTTTTTAAATTTTCAGTTGATTAATATAAATATAAAAAAAATTACATTTATATTTATTTTTCTTTTTTTTCTTACTAATAAGGCAGTCCAAGTGGTGAAGGGAAAAAGTAAAGAACTAACAAAATAGGATAATTGAGTTAAATGGTATTTTATAATTTTTTTTTGTTTGTTTGTTTGTTTGTAGTTGATAGAAAAAAATGTTAGTATTAATTTTTTTTTTTTTTTTTAAATGTTTAAAAAATTTAAGATTTGTTTTTGTAGATTAGTAAACTATTTTAAAATAGTTTGTATGTAAATTTCAATGTTGCTTTTGTAATATTAGTACTTAATTGGCCACTTATGCGGACAAAATCTGTTATTACTTTGAATCAGTTATTCAATTTTAGAATAAGTACAATGAACTATGAGACTTTTTTTTTTTAATCAACTGCTATATTTAAGTTATTTTTATGTTTAGTAAATCTTCATTCTTCATAGGTGACTGGTTCCAGAAATATAGCAGACATATCACATTTATAATCAGTATGAGCCAAATTTCCATTTAAGAATAATAAAAATGTGATATTTTATTTTTAATACACACATTCAGTATATATGTAATAATTTTTGTAATGTTTGTGTATGTCTTTAAAATCAAAAGTCTGGATTAAATAAGCACAAATGTTAAAATTTTATATGAAAATAATTATTGAATTAAATTAAAAAAAATCTTAAGAGTTAAAATTTATTTTCTTTTCATCCATGTTCTGTTTAAAAATAAAAAAGTATTAAGTGCTTTTTTTTTTTTTTGCTATTTCTAATTTTTTATCTTCAAATGTAATTTTTATGTACACTTCAAAGCAAATATTTCTTTTAGCAAAATGAAGCATCTTTTTATTAGATTTCTAAATAAGTAATGATTTGATAATATTTTTCACGATTTTCCTTCTATCAATTAAAACTATTTCTTTTTTTTTATTATTATTACATACATAGTGAAAATAGAATTATAATTTTTTTTTTTATCTCTTGGTAATATTAAAACTTTGTTTTGGAATAATAATTTTCTCATCTATCAGAAGTTTATTTTATATGAATACAGTTATATTAAATTTTTGTTTACACTAAGCTTTTGATTTGAATTTTTATAATTTTAAATATAGCTTTTGCTTACAGTTGATCTGTATATCTTATTACAAATTCTACAAAGATCTTGGGGGTTGTATTTTAATTTCAAATGGTAAGTAATATCTACAGTTTGTTAATTTTTGATAATTTGACTTTAAAAAACTAAATGCAGTATTGCCTTTTTAAGTTGAAAATGTGTCGATATTGTATTGTAACTGCTGAAAATACTCATTGTTCTATATTTACCCAATTTTTATTATGTGAAATTATGTTCAATGCAGATAACATCAAGTCCCTCCTTTTAGTTTTAGTTTATTAATTTTTTATCTTTATTTACATATTATTAATGTGCATTTAGAAATTGATTTTGAATATTGTAATGATCTTAAGTTTCACACAAATGAATTAAATATATTTATTTATTCTCACACTGAAATACTGATAAATAAAAATTTAAAAGTGAACTTTGTATTTAAGATTATTTATTATATTTAAGATAAAGCAATGTAAATGGTAATTTAAGATTATTATGATAAAAAAAAAAAACTAAAACAAAACTTATAAACAAAGGGTAAAGAAAGCTCTTGCCTTCATAAAAAGTAATAAAATATTGATATACACATTAAAAATAATTCATCATAAATAATAGATAAAAATCATTACACTTATTTTTATCATTTCAACTAATGTTGAAAAATAGAAATGAGAAAAAGAAAAAAAATGACATTTTTAATTATTTGTATTTACTTATGCATAAATTTCTTTAGTTAATTAAACATATTATAATTTGTAACATTCTAAAATTTAAATTGTTAAACTTCAGGGTTAATAGAAAGTTATATTACAAATATTATTCCTAAATATATTTGAAGTATTAAATTTTGTCATCTTCATCATTTTAAACCATTATCGATTGACTGCAGTATGAAGATCTTTCCAAGTTCGATCTGTGATCTCTAACATCTCTTCTTTACATCATCGTAGGACAGTTTCTTAATTCATTAATCAATCTTTTTCTATATCTTTTATAATCTCTTCCAGCTCATCATCATTTCAACCTCTTAATTCTTTCAGTGGTATCAATATTACCTGTTTGTTTTTTCACCCATGTATTTCATTTTCAATCTCTTCTTGTTAGTCCTAATATACATCTCTCCATACTTTGTTGAGTAATCTGAAGTCTCTGTATTGCTCTTCTGTTAAGTGTTCAAGTCTCAGATCCATAAATATGAACTGGTAAAACTCATTTATTAAAAAAACCTTTTCAAACACATAGCTATATTTCCTTTTAATATTAAGATATTTCTATGAAAAACACTCCAACCAAGTTTAATTCTACAATTAATTTCTTTCAGTCTAACCAAGGTATTTATAATTATTAACTTCTTCTAACTTATCTTTATCAATCTTTATTTATTTTATTTTATTTTTTGAGAAAATCCATTGAACATTATTACTTTAGTCTTTTTAACATTTACCTTTAGTCCTTCTGATAACTCTTGCAACATTTCTAAAGCATTATTTACAAAAACAACTACATCATCCGCAAAATCTAGGTGACTTAAATAAGGTCCATTTATTTTATTCCCTTATCTTCCCATTTTAATCCACAAGATACTTCTTGCAAAATTACAGTAAAATGTTTTGGAAATATAGCGTCACCCTGTTGTACACTTTTCTCAATGTTAATCTTTCTAGTATCATTATGTACTCTAATTGTTACTGTTGCATTTTTATAAATATTTTTCAGAATATGACAATATCCTGGGTCTATATCTTAATGATTCAATGCTTTAATCACTGAAGAAATGGTTATAGAATCAAATATCCAGGATATTGTCATATTCTGAAGAATATTTAAAAAATGCAACAGTAATAATTAGATTACATAATGATACTAGGAATATTAACATTAATTGAGAAGGATGTAAGACAGGGTGACTATATTTCCAAAAAAAATTTATAACAGTTTTGCAAAAAGTATTTTTTTGATTAAAATGGAAATGTAATGGAGTAAAACTAAATGAAGATTATTTAAGTCATCTAAATTTTGCAGATGATATAGTTATTTTTTGCAAATAATGCTTTACAGCTTCAGGAAAGTTGCAAAAATTATCAGATGAAGATAAGAAAGTAGGACTAGAGGAAAATATTAAAAAGCCTAAAATAGTGTTCAGTGGATTTTCTTAAAAGAAGAAAATAAAGATTTTTGTAACTATTGTACTGTATTTATTCTAGTATAAATTAAATTGGCAGTTTATAAATCAAATTCCTAAATTACTTAAATGAGAATATTCCATTTGCTTTCAATATTTGGTTAGTTTGATTTACACAATATGGATTGTATAGATCTTTTTTTGTCTTAAAAATAACTTGAGAGAAAGGGGGAAAAGTTATTTTTGTGTGTAAAAAAAAGAGAGAACAAGGATATAAAAGGGAAAGCACATCAGATAGAGAAAAAGAGAAGAAAATGAAGGAGTAACCTCAGATCTTTGTTTACGGGAAAATCAGTTATGCAAAAAAGAAAGAAAAGAGAAATAAAACCTTGCACAAAGTCATGAAGAGCATGCTGAAGGATTCTCATCAGTGGTACAGCTTACAAGAAATCATTTGCTGGTGTTGTTTCTGCCCGATGTCATGTAAGACCCCGAGTGAAGTCATCTACAGAATTTAAACCCACAGATTATTTATGTTGCTGCTCCAGTAGCAGACTACAGATCCTCTCATTCAAAATAAATCCATGCATTGTAGAATTTATAATGTGTTATGTTAGCAGTAACTTACCGGTAAGAAACTTTAAAGTGATCATATTTTTCTCCCTCAAACTAGAACAGTCATATTAAATGTTTGCTTAAGTTTAATAGAAATCTTAGAAATGGTTTCATCCTATTTAATCTCTTGTTGTTATCATTGTTAAATTTGTTGTTACTCTAACCTTAGGAAAGATATTTTAGTATTGATCAATAAAGGTAATAATATAACTTACATTGGTGTTAATTATTAAATATTGTTTATTGAAATTCTTAGAAAATCCGCCATGATTGCCAGTCAATGAATAAACTGCTGACTCTGTACTGGGAAATACAATCCTCCATGTATTTTAAATAGGTCATTTAGTGTTTGGTTAAAAAAGGAAGTGGAGTTTCAACCAGTGAACTCTCAATACGAATTCTAGTGCCTTAAATAAATAAAAGCTGGTTTTTTGTTTTTTTTGTGAGTAGAATTGAATTGTTTAAAACAGGATTAATTAACCCTTTTCCCGCCTCTTATGAGACCTCTCGTTGACAGTTGACGTCACTTTAATTCTGTTATTTTTAAGGCTAGGATATCCGTTTGACAGTTATTGATTAGGTTTTTAAAAGTTCTGTAAGATGGTGCCCTCTTCTGAATTATTTTACAAGTAAAAAATCAATAAATCGGCATTTAAAGTTAAACAAAGAAATAAGCTTGTCGGTGATTGGCTCTCAGCCGACAAAGACATTCTGATTGGCTGGAAAGAACAAAGAAACCGCCTGATCAAAGAAAATAAAGAAAAACGCTGAGATTTTCATTTCGAATATGATTTAAAGTATATTTTGAGAAATTACAATCATTTTCATAGAGTATACTAAAAAAACAAAATTATTTTCGAAAAATATTGAAGATTTCAGTAAAAATATTTAAGATTTAGCAAAAAGAAAATTTACTTTTCTATAACGTAAAACTTAAAAAAGAGCATTTATGTCAGCACTTCTTTGTTTGTATGTTCGCTTTCAGATTTGCCGAAATTGAATATTTTATAATAAATAAATAGCAATTTATTTTTGAAAGAACTTTCATTCACTTTCATAACCTGACAAATTATTAATATACTTTTTATAAACGAATCTGAAGTGAATTTAATATTATAAGTGAATATATTTTAACAATTGGCTTTGTCTTCAGTTTGTGAGTTGGCCACTTAAAAGCTTTGATTTTTACCTCATGCAACCAATAATATAATTAGTGGTTAAAAGGTTAAGTGACAGGAAAAATAATTGCTGTGGATAAGTTGCTTAAAATATTGCAGACAGGTGATTTATAATCTAATGCAATTTGGTCACTGAATATGAGATCGTATAATAAAAATCCTAATTGTACTATGAACATTACAATGGTGGCCCAACTCAAGACTTCGACAATAGCCATGATCTGAGATAAAAGTAAAAGATAGAATAATGAACGGTTTAAAAATAAGTGGGCAAAAATTCAGGAGTTAAAGTAACTCTTAAGGTAAAGCAACATCGGGGGGAGGGGGGACTTTGGAAAATGTGTTAATAAAAGATAGATAATAATTAGAAACAAAGCAGAGTGTCCAAATCAAAAAAAAATTTTTTTTTAAGATAGTCGAAACATGACAAAAAAAAAAAAAAAGAATCGAAAAGAGTAGACAGTCTGATTTGCAAATGGGATAATGAGATAATAAATTTTGCATTCCAAGAATGCCCAAAAATTCCAATATGGATTGATAATGTGGAAGTCTTAACTCGGTCAGTCAAATATCAGTTGTCTGAGTCTGTATACATGCATGATGCAGCAAATTAGAGATGTTTGAACATTGCCAGTGAGGAAGACTCTGGTAACATTAGCTAATAATAAAAAAGGTACAGCTAGAGATGAAACAAGTATGGCTACAAGTAAGGGTAGGGAAGAGAGATATACAGCACATTCTCGGGGTCAGATTTCATGCATAAAATGGGTTGTTTGATTAACTACAAAGAAGGAAATATGTGTGACGGAGAAATAATAGAATTTAAATTAAAAAAAAATGTCACCAAAAGAGATATGCAATATAAAAAGGAATGCAGAGGGATAGGAAAAGGCGGTAAGAGAGTTATAAGAGAGATACAAAGAAAATTTTTTGGATAAATCGGGCATAATTAAAGGTTATGAACACCAGATTATGATTACTGATGGCACACTGTACTAGGCATTATCGTACCCTGTACCTCACCAATATCGAACAGAAATGGAAAATTAATTGGTCACAAATTGAGAAATGGGAATTATAACAAAGGGATCATTGCCATATAATAACCCATTAGTTATAGTTAAAAAGAAGAAGACAGGTCAGTCAGGCTATGCTTAGGCAGCTATAATTAGGATCACCTGGCCTAATCAAAATGTGCCACCTCCAATAAACGAATTATTGAATAGATTTCTGGGCAAAGAAATTCGTTTCAACATTAGACTTGACAACTAGTTATTGGCAGATTAAGTTGCATCCCACCGACCATAAATATACGGCTTTCAGGTACAATGGTGTATTCTACTGTTCAACAGAATGTCGTTTCGGTTGAGAAACAGTGGAGCAAGGTTGTTAAAGTGTTTAGACAGAGTGTTATCTCCTGAAATAAAGAGTTTGATTACCATTTATATGGATGATGTAATAACCACATTGAAAAACTCAAAGGAACACTTGAGACATCTATGGATGTTTTTACACGAATGGAAGACAAAGGGATACATATTAATTTTAAAAAAAGTTGTATAGTCATGGCAGAAATCAGTTTTGGGGGACATTTGGTCAATATAACAGAAATGAAGTCACACCCTGACAAAATACAAGCCATCACAGAATTCCCAGCTCCTAAGTCAGTGAGACAAGTTAGGTCCTTTTTATAATAAATTCGATCAGAACTGTGACTGATATGGAGCCTCTACTGTGGTTATTGTGAAAAAATGTTCCGTGGGAATGGACAGACCAGCATGATGCGCTGTTTGAAAGTATCAAAGAAAAGGTTTTGAGCCAAGTGATGTTGATTTACCCTGATTTTAAAAAAAAAAAATTAGTACAAGTTGGCAGTAACCAATATGGACTAGGCATGGTGCTGGTGCAAACCCAGGAAAATGGGAGTCAAGGAGTTATATTCTTTATTAGTAGACCCTTAAGGGGCCAGAGCTAAACTATTTGGTAATGGAGAAAGAGGCATTGGCTATGGTGTGGGGGTTCAGGGATTCTGACAGTTTCTGATAGCATCTGAGGGGGTAATCAGAATGGATTATAAGAGTGGATTATAAGGGTTTGGAATTCCTTAATCACAGTTATCTATCCAATAGAAGGTTGATTCATTGAAGTCTTTTTATGCAGGAATTTAACTACTCTGTAGGATATTATAAAGGGAAGGTCAATATTGTAGTAGATGCTTTAAGCCCGGGTTCAGAATCTACAGGGCATTTATGGACATAAAAGTCATCAGCTTGGCAGTGATAATTACGAAATTGATGCATCCATGGAAGATGAACTTAAAAATCACTTTGGTGATGGGCAAAAACAAGACACCAGATACCAGTTAATCACAGATAGTTTAGAGAAGGAAGGAAATAAAGATGGGGGGAAGGTATCATCTGACTAAAGGTATATTGTGGTACTTGATGGATATAAAGGCGGGAACTTAGAGGATGGGAGTGGTAGTACCTGTGGCTCTGCAAGATGGGTTGATTATGTACATGCATTGTTTTTATGGCCATTATGGGATCCACAAAATAGAAAAGCTACTAAAAACATGGTTTTACTATCCGGGTATGAGGGGTCACATTGTCAGAACGTTAGGGGGGTGTGAAGTATGCCAGAGGATGCCTACTAACAAGTCTTATGCAGGTACTTTGAACCCCATAATTCCAAAAAAACCTAATGATCTAATTGCTATCGGTTTTTATGGGCCATTAACTAGATTTCAGAAAATGAAATATGTATTAATAATCTATGATGTCTTTTCGAAATGGGTATCTGCCTATCCTATGGCACAGGCTAATGTGAAAAACATGCGAATATTGGAAATGCAACACTTTTCTAAAGCAGGAAAATCTAAGGCAATTTTATCTGACCACAGGACCCCATTTATAGCAAATGAATGGAGAGAATGGATAGTGAAAATGGGTTTGCGTCACATCTTATCTTCCATTCAAATCTCCAATCGAACCCATGTGAACAGGTGATGAGAGAGCTGGGGCATTTATTTAGTCTGTATACATCGGCAAACCATAAAGAGTGGGTGAAGCAGTTGCCTCGAGTGATTAACTATATTAACTGGACAGAAAATGGGTCTAAGGGGTTTGCGCTGATCCATTTACAGTTCCAACAATCGGTGCCTAGACTTTACAAAGCTAAGTTACTGACCATTTCCAAGCATATTGATAGAGAAAACAATCAAAGAAAAGTGTCATTGAAGATCAGATATACAGCGGGTGTAAGAACAGATAGAAGGAAAACGAGAACGGATGGGTTTAAGAAAGGAGATAGGCTATGGGTCAATACCAACCCATTAGCCACACAGACAAGCAGATATGTAAAAAGTTTCAAACTTATGTGAGGGGTCATATTTGGTATTCAGGGAGAATGGACCCAATGCATTTACTTTAGCAAATGAAAAGAAAAAGAATGTTCAAAGCAAGGGCTTTAAGACCTTATAAAACAAATTTTCCTGTTAGATAGCATTAGGGGGGAGACAAGTTGGATTTAAACCATGCACACCTTGGATGTATTCATATTTTTTTATGTGTGTAAAACTAAAACATTGAATAGAGATGATTAATAGAGCTTGGAGAATAAAATAGTGTTGTACCTCATATTTTATTCTTCTCATTGTCCATGGAGGCATTGTACTGTATTTATTCTAGTACAAATTGAATTGGCAGTTTAGAAATCAAATTCTTAAAGTACTTAAACCAAAATATTCCATTTGCTTTAAATATTTGGTTAGTTTGATTTACACAACATGGGTTCTATAGATTTTTTTGTCTTAAAAATAACTTGAGAGAGAGAAAGAGGGAAAACTACTTTTGTGTATATTAAAAAAAAAGATAGGAAAATTTCTTATTGCAAAAAGCCATTAGCCACACAAAGCATAGCAGTCGATAGTTAATTAAAGATGGCAATTTCAAGAAGAGAAAGCATGAATTTGAAGATGAAATTATACAAAAATTGAGTTGAACTAATAGGTGTTAACAGGTGATGCGCAAAAAAAAAAAAGAGAGAACAAGGGTGTAAAAGGGAAAGCACATCAAATAGAGAAAAAAAGAAGAAAGTGAAGGAGAAACCTCAGATCTGTGCTTATGGGGGAAATCAATCATGAAAGAAAGAAAAGAGAAATAAAATCTTACACAAAGTCATGAAGAGTGTGCCGAAGGGCTCTTGTCAGTGTGCCAGCTTATCTTAAAATGTACAAGTAGAAGAAATCATTTGTCGGTGTTGTTTCTGCCTGATTTGCATAAGACCCTGAACGAAGTCAGCTCCTACAGAATTTAAACCCACAGATTATTTATATGCTGCTCCAATAACAGACTATGGATCCCCTCATTCAAAATAAATCCATGCATGGTAGAACTTATAGTGTTTATGTTAATAGTAACTTACCTACCAGTAAGAAACTTTAAATTGATCACTATTTTTTTCAAACAAAATATATTTCTCCCTCGAACTAGAACAATGATATTAAGTGTTTGCTTAAGTTTAATAGAAATTTTAGAAATAGTTTAACCCTCTTTAATCTCTCCAATTTGTTGTTATTTTAACCTTAGTAAAGATATTTTAGTGTAGATTAACGTTATTGTTAATTATTAAATATTGTTTATTGAAATTCTTAGAAAATCTGCCATGATTGCCAGTCAATGAATAAACTGCTGACTCTGTATTGGGAAATACAATCCATCATGTATTTTAAATAGATCATTTAGTGTTCACGAGATCTGGCGCCTTAAATAAATAAAAGCTGGTTTTCTTTTTTTTTTTTTTTTGCAAATAGAATTGAATTGTTTAAAATAGAATTAAATGATCAGAAAAAATATATGCTGCTGCTAAGTTGCTTAAAATGTTGCAGACAGGTGATTTATAATATAATGCAATTTTGTTACTGAATATGAGATCGTAAATCGTATAATAAAATCCTAATTGTATCATGAATGTTACACTATATATAAATAAAATAATTACATTTAAAAGTTGGCTACTGAGGAATTTTGAAGTAGAAGTCTTAGTCAGATATCAAACTGAATTTAGCATTTTGTTATTTCTAAAAACCTATTTGTAATATATATGCTTATTATTCATTATCATATATAAGATTTTTTTAGTAAAAAAAAAACAATCTTTATACTCCTATCATACATAGTCATAGATTGAAAAATGTTCAAAGATACCACTCATAATAAATGTACACATTAAATTGCCTAAGAGATAATTTTTTAAATTTCATGATATTCAAATTTTGAATTACTACTTTTTGTTTTATATAATACTGTTGATTATATCACATTTCACTAAAAGAAGAATCAAAGAAATCAATTTATAAAAATAAATAAATCAGTTTTATAAATAAAGAAATTCTACTTTGTTCAATTTTGCTATAAAAAAAAATAAAGTGAATATATTTCAATAAAACTGAATATAAGAAAAAATTTATAGTCTTGGAAAATTTGGAATTTATACATCACATCAGATGTTTTTTATTTTATTATGCTATGAAATATTTTAAGATGACCAGAAAAAAAATTGTCTTAATTAATATTTAAATATTTCCTTTTCCACAAAACAACAAATTAAAAAGCTCACTTTTCAGGAGTTGTGGAAATTTTGATCAGTGATAAAATGAAACTAATAATGAAAAAAAAATTAGAGAGGGAGATAGTCTTCCATCATTTAAAATTAATAATAATATATATACAAAACGCATAATATCTTGACAAATCTGAAAAAAGATAAACCAGTTTTTTTGTGAAGAGGAGTGTTTTATAAATGATTAATAATTTTTTACATTACATGACAATATTCATGTTTATATATTTTTTTATCTTTGTTCAAAAACTGAATTTATTTCATGAAAATTCAATCAATCAAGATTACTGAGTGAAGTAATTTCTCATTGTATTACATATTTACTCTTAACTTTTATTAAATATTCCAGTCTATATACATTACCTATTCATTAATATGTACATTGTAATTAATTGAAATGTTTGTTTGTTTGTTTTTTATAATTAAGAAAAAAATATTTTTGTTGACAAACTAATATAAAAATATGAACAGTACACATATTATTAATAAATTAAATCAACATCATTTTTAACCATTATTGGTCTACTATAAGATGAAAGTCTCCAAGTTTAATCCAGTTTTTATCCCTAGCATCCACCTGATTTCTAAGTCATTTATAGTCTTTTGGAATCCAATTTAAAATTTTAATTGTCCATATATTGTCATCTCTTCTAGCAATATATTCAGTGTAGCTTCATTTCAATCTCATAATTTTTTCAAAGATTTTAGTGGTAACTGTTTGTTCTCTCACTCATGTATTTCATTTTCGATCTCTTCTTGTTATTCCTAACATATATCTCACCATAATTTGTGCAATAGTCTGAAGTCTCTGTATTAGCCTTCTGTTAAATATCCAAGTCTCAAGATCCATAAGAAAGATTTGGTAGAAGACATCTATTACAAATCTTCCTTTTTAAACACATAGGCATATTTTCTTTCAATATTAAATTATTGCTACCAAAAATACTTGATCCAAATTTAATTCTATGATTAATTTTATTCATGTTTCCATCTGTATTAATAATCTGATTAAGATATTTGTAGTAGTTAATTTTGTCTAATTTGTGATTATTAATCTTTGTTTTCTTCTGAACATTATTTTAGTTTTTTTTAGCATGTATCTTTAGTCCTACTTTTTAAATTTTATTTGATAACTCTTGCAGCATTATTAGAAAAAACAACTACATCATTTTCAAAATCTAGATGACTTGAATAATCTCCATTTGGTTCCCACTCCCTTTACTTCCTATGTACATAGGTGATATACAATATTTCACATGTCCACTTAGAGCAAAATTTTTAGTGTAGTTAGTTCATAAATATTTTACTAATATTTTCCAATAGATAAAATTTGATTCCCATTGTAGGACTTTAAAGGAAAATATACGCTCCAAAAATAAAACTCACAAAAAAGAAAATTTCCATCCTGAAGAGGAGAAATATGTGGGTCAGAAAGTATTTCAATCCTAGGAAAAGAAATTAATGATTTAACAAATAATGAGTAGAGAAAAATATTTAGTTTAATGTGACATTAGGAATAATTAAATAAGATTTGTAAATGTGGATGATACATGTATGTGGTAAGATATTAATATGGCATTGGTAGTAATTAAATAAGTTTGTAAACATAAATGTACACATGCATGTGTTAAAGTATTAGTGATGAGGAATTTTCTTAATAGGGCTTATACTTTTGGTGATAATTGTTTAATCAAATGTTTATTACAATATTTCTTATAACTAATATTAAACTTATAGCTTTTAATTTAATATACTCAATAAAATAAATATGGAAAATTTAGATGGACATGCATTTTCTCAAATTATAAATTAATCATCATCATGAACCATTATCAGTCCACTGCAGGATGAAGATCTCTCCAAGTTCAATTCATCTTCTCCAATATTTAGCTTCTCTTCTCCACATCACCCCTGCACACTTTCTTATTTTATACATCCATCTCATATGTGATCTCTTTCTGGGTCTTTTACAATCTTTTTAAGATTTTAATTGTCCATCTATTGTCATCTCTTCTAGCAATATGTCCAGCCCAACTCAATACAAAATATTAAAATATCAGAAATTTAGAAGAGACAGAGTAGAAAGAAACAAGAAAAGTAGCACTGATTTTTTACAATCCATAGTCAGTGACATGAAAGAGGAAATGAGAAATGAAATGAAAGCATTGAAAGAACAAATAAAATATGTCCAAATACTTGCAAATCTTCTGAGAGAGCTCAAGTAACAATTAAAAAAATACAGTGGAGCCATGAACTATGCTACATTTTGTTCCAAGCCTCTTCACATTCAAAGGAAATAGTGTATAATAGTTAATCTTTTACTGATAAACAATGATTAGCATAGAATACATTTATTTATTGAACTGCAGCTGTACAGTACTTATCAAAACATATGTGTATATAAATCAAAATTATAGTATAAACAAAATTTTTAAAAAATAATAGAATCATTAATAATTAATGGAGGGAATATTTATTTTATTTTACAGAATGCATTTTCTTATGCACCTATTAATGTAATAAAAATGGAAAGAAAAAAACTCCTACTGTATTTTTATCTTTAACATAAAATATGTTTTGGGTAATATTCTTTTTTTTTTCCAATAATTTTTTGACTCTTCTAGAACAATAGACTCTGCTCTTTTTCAAGAAATTACTATCTCTTCACTTATGTTAAAGTTTAATGAATGTTCTGAAATCTTGTAAAACTTATTTTTAAAAAATATTTTATTAAGCAAAACATTGTACATCAAATTCAGAAAGGATAATAAAGGGATATTAAAATATATGTGATTTCAACATAAACTGAATATTTTTTATTAATATGTATAGTTTGTACTGTCTTAAAGAAGCAAGAATGACTGCTGATTATTAAAATTTGCGAATGTTAATGTTTTTTTGTTGTTGATTTATTTACAATTTTGTTTGTTATTTACATTTTATTTTGGGTAGCATATAATTGAAATTGTGTATATACAGATAGTTTGGGCTCCACTGTAAAAGATGAGAATTAACAAGGAACAATTGATTGAGGAGATAAAATATTCTAATGAAAGTATACAAAAGGCCCGAATGTATTCTAATAGCATGTAAAGATTAAAAGATTTAGGGAAATAAAAGAACAAGTTAATAAATGTATAAAGCAGTTATCACATCAAAAACTTAAAAACCTCAAAAGCAGATAATTTATTTTTGACTATGTACAAGTTTGAAAAGATATTTAAAATGAAGTAATTAGAAAGGCAATGGAGAAAATACACAAGATTTAAATTAATAAATTATCAAATGTTTTATTGCTCGAGAGTTCATAAATTCAAGCATTACCATTGCACTGAATTATGCAGGGAGGAATGTACTAAAGAAATAAGAAAAGGAAGTTTAAAACAAATGTTGTTAAAATGAGAAAATTTGTCATATTTTCCAAACAATTGAAAGTTAAAAAAAATTAATAAGAAGATATAAATTTCAACTCTTACAATTAAGGAATTTATGATGTGTGGAGATTATCATTATTTTGTAGAATTATTAGATTGGGAGAAAAAATGGAATTTTGCTAAGAAGTTTATAATAATAGAACATCTTAATAATTTAGAGCTGTTTTTCTCTATAATTTTACAAGAAGGACAAAAAAAAAGTACATTAGCATTATAAGTTATGTATTATAAAAGAAAGACTGATGAATTTTATTTTCAAAAACCAAGGTCCTACGGAGATTATCAGCATACTATATTTAACAGTTTCTTGAAATGAAGATTATCATAATGGGATTTGATATCAATTTGTCAAATGAAATATATAGGAATAAAATGGGAGAAATTTATTATAATTCTTGCAGTGGCAACTATCAGCATTAAGTTTTTGCAAAATTTCTATTATTAGAAATTAATTTTTATCATGAGATATAATTCCATTGCTTCATTTGCTAGATCGTGTAATGTTTTCAGGTAGGAGTACTGTTGAATCTATGAAATTATTAAATACAATGATTATGATGAAAATCAACAAAGGGGATATGTATGAGAAGGCAAGATAATAGGAGCAATTTGATACCCAGTTTCAAAATGAATTACCTTATCAGTAGATGTACATTAATTGAATAAATACGTTTTACCAGGCAATAGATCGCAAATATTGAAGAAAATCAATTAACAAAATAAAATCTAGAAAAAATTGTTAGTTATGTCGAGAATGAAAATATTAGCATTGAAGTCATAAGAAGTTGAACCTATCTCAGAAAAGAGATAAGGACTTCATTAGAGAGTTCTTCGCTATAGAGACTAATAGTTTCTGGAACAATTTTCATAACAAAGATTAATATTTTATTATGAAAGTTGTTAAATATGTGGAATTATTAGAAGTTCAAATTAAAATTCATATTGGTTCAATATAGATGATTAGTTGCATGTAAGAACACAATTCAAATAAACTACTATAGTTTATTGGTGGAAATTTTTATAATTTGTATGATAGTTCCTATAGAATAAGTGAGAAATATGATAATTTATTGAATATGACAGTTTGAAATGTAAAATATTTTAAAGATAGTAGGTTATGAAGGATATCATAGAAGCAATGATAATTTGATTCTTTTTTATATATATATATACTTATA
The DNA here is from genome assembly GCA_028023455.1 of Epiperipatus broadwayi. NCBI lineage: Eukaryota > Metazoa > Onychophora > Udeonychophora > Euonychophora > Peripatidae > Epiperipatus > Epiperipatus broadwayi. The sequence continues at coordinate 6,360,812 of JAQFVV010006262.1, forward strand.
ATGAGAAAATATAATGCATATTGCAAGCTAAAATAGATAGAAAACATTCAAATACCATGCATGATGTTAAGGTATTTCAGCAACACCATCTGTGAATAAATATAAATTTTGAACTTCAAACAGCTAAACTTAAAAAGATATCCTCTCAAGTCTATTGCTACAAATAATGTTATATATTGAAATTCAGATCAAACCAAGTGCGTGAAATTAAATTAGTAATAATCTTACTTAGCTAGTTAACAAACATGTTTAACTTATATATACAAAGAAAGAGTAGAATATTAATCATTTTTAAACTAATTTTTTTGTTGAATTGATCTGAATTTCAATATATAACATCGTTTGCAGCAATAGACTTAAGAAAGTATCCTGAAGTTCAGAATTTATATTTATTCACAAAGAGTGTTATTGAAATATCTTAAATATCATGAATGGTGATTTGAATGTTATAAAGAGGATGATATAAAACTGTACAGTTAAAGTATAGGTTAAATTTTTAAACTTATAAAAAAATAATTATAATACTAAAAAATATTTCATCTTTTTTATGTTGTACTTTTTATTTATGTGTAAGAGAAAAGTATAAATAAATAATTATGATCAGTCATATTTTTTTTTAAAATCTTTATTTGTATTTTAAAATGTCTTGAAATTATCATCTGATCAGGCTTTATAAGAAATTTTGCTTATTTGGGGGGGGGGGGTAGTTTTGTTTAGTATGATACATGTTTTTAGTTTGTAAAGTTATATAACTGTTTGAACCATATTTGCATGTATTGAGCTATAATGTTTTAAAATTAATATAGAAGAATAAAAAATAAATGATCAATTACCTGTTAATTCTGGAATGCTTAAATCTATTTTGAAAATAATTGATTAAAATATCAAAGTTTCAAACAATTTTACATAAGGACTAAAAAAATTCTTAACATTATAGAGGAGACTTCTTGTCTGTCTATGAAGCAATATATATAAATATATTCATAACATTACTGGAAAAACTATATAAAGAACTGCCCTATCCACATATTGATAAAACAATCCAATTAAACTATGTCATTTATTTTTAATTGTTGCTAAGAAATTATAAGTAAGTGACATTATAATTGAATGTGTTTTATTGGGATCTAGTTGGGTCATTATATATAATATTGCATTGAATTATAAAAAATGTTGGAAGAATAATAAAGCTGTGCAATGTAAATTCATAATTATTTAATAAAGTTGATTACCTTAATATTAGTTTGTTTTTTAAAAAGAAAAAAAAAAGATAGTATATTCATTAATGTGTATAATATATAATTATTTATTTTAAAAGTGGTTTTAATTTGTAATTAATATTATTTCAGTTTAAAAAGAGAGACTGAAAGATTAATAGTTTGAAGAATTTTAATGAATTATAAAGTTTGTGTGAGCATAAATATATGATTGAAACAATTAAATATTGGCTACAATCCAGAAAAAAATATGTAAATTTAGGTAGATTTTTTTTTGTTGTTTTCAGTTAAAAATAGTTAAAAGAAGTTCATGCATGTATTTGAATAAGTATTCTATACAAATTAAGTCTGATAATAATATTAATAGGATATGCCATTTGTTTTAATATATAAACCAAAAATAAGTTATTTGTTGTTGAATATATTATAGATTGATGTTGGATATTTTGTTTGGTTACATGCATTCTATTAATTAAAGGAGAATACATTAAAAGTAGATAATGAGTATCTATTTTCTAGGTATATCCACGATATCCTTAGAATAGAATATTCTTTAGAAATCATTTACACTATTTATTGTATATCAATGCATAGTCAAGTAGATATGATACTCTCAATACCCATGCATCCAAATGAAATGCCAATAATCTTTGTATACAATAAATAGATGTCACAAGTTATAAATTTGTTGTGAAAGATCTGTCTATATATATTGAAACACATATACTGTTTCACGTATATATTTAGAAGATCCCCTTCCCCCCAAATTAAAAAGACTAATATTTTAAATCAGACTAGCAATATTTCAAAAAAAAAAAAAAAGACAAATTATTCATTGCATCTTGCTCACAAGAATCTCATGCCTCCTGAGCTATGTTCGGCATAACCAGATGATGGTAAGTAAGGTTGTAGTGAGATGGAACTCTAGTGGCACCGTTTGGGAAACCAAACACATAATTTTCTAGATGCTTCCAGTCTCTATGGCGCTACATCCTCTGATGAGCAGGAAATATTGTTGTAAGTGGAGTGATGTCTGCATTGGAGAATGCCAATCAATAGTTCCTTCCTGCAATATGCTCATCAGGAAATAAAATCAACGAAGAATGGGGTTGGTTCTTGTCCGGTTACATTTGTCGCCCTATTGTGAGATATTATCTAGCTAGCCTGCCCAAAGGCATAAAAGCTAGAAGAAAATAAAGAAATATGGAAAAGGCAAAAGCAATTTATGATTCTGTGAGTATGGATGGTGCACAGAGTGCAGTGATGTGAAATGGACAGAAATGGGGGAAATAAAAAAAAGAGCACATAAAAATGAATGGCATAAATGATGAAATAGGCCTAACAAAGACTTGAAGCCAAATCATGGAGTGGATGAAGAGAGCAACTCAATGAAAGTATCAAATAGTAAAAAAATATTAGAAAAGAAAAATAATAGATGATTACCAGAGCAAAAAATAAAATGATGAATATTTATAGAAGCTGAGAACATTCTTCCTGAGGAAGAACAAAGACAAGAAGATAAAGAACTAAAAGAAGAGGATAAGCAACAAGCTCCGAAAACAGAGGGAGCATTAATGATAAGCCAGCTCTTAAAAATTATGAATGAACAAAGAGAAGATCATAAACAAAGAGAAGAAAAGAAGAGAAAATGAGATGAACAAAGAGAAGAAGAGAAAAAACAAAGAAGAAGATGTAAACAAAGAGAAGAGAAAATGAAATGAACAAAGAGAAGAAGAGAATAGAAAATGAGATGAACAGAGAAAAGAAGAGAATAGAAAGTGAGATGAACAAAGAGAAGATAATAAACAAAGAATAGAAGCAAATAAAACTTAAAGGAAGAATAGAAAAACAAATTAAAGAAGCAATTGAAAAACAGAATGAAAGGATCAGTAAGGTTAATGAAAGAAATGACAGATAGAATATTAAAAGTTATGGATGAAGTAAAAGAGTCATTAGATGAGCAAGAAGTCAAGATGACCCAAATGTGTGAAGCCATGGATATTAAAATGATAAAAGTTCAAGAATCCATGCAAGAGCAGGTGGACAGATTGACCACTCAAATGGAAGAGATAAAAATAAAAAGTAGCAGTGCATTGCCAATAAAAGAAAGGATAGAGACAGTCCCAAAAGAAATTCAACAAGAAAATTATAAAGTTCTTCAAGAAGTGCTGGTAGACAAACATATGCCAGGAATTGTAAATCAATTCCTAAAAATAATAACCTTTCCAGGCGTTTCCGATGAAGCATTTATTGAATATATAAAAAGTTTGGACTGGTACTTCAACATCAATGCTATGTCAGAGGAAGCAAAGCTAGCAATAGCCTGTAGCCATCTTCAGGGTGCAGCGCAAGCATGGTGGGACTCCCTATTCAGCCAGCCTACAAATTTTCAGGATTTCAAAGCAGCACTAACAAGCTGTTACTGGAGTGATGATTGTCAGGAGGGCCTTAAATACAAGGTATCCCAGGGAAAATGTCCACTTGGCAAACCTTACACACCCTTCTTTTAGAAGACAGATGATTAATTTAAGGGCCCTGACATCTGACCCTCTATCAGAACTCCAGATCATCAGGTTAATCTGCCATGAATTCCCAAGTTATATAGAGCGGATGCTGATAGGAACAGATCATTGATCCATTGAACAGGTGACTGAACTGTTGACTCCTTACAGTAACTGCAGTACGTCAACAAACTAAGAAGGAGGTTCTAAAATGACATAGACCACCATATAGGAGAGATGATGGACCAAAAGTTGGAGCCATCAAGTACAAAAGAAAAATGCCTCCTCAAAATTACAGTAATTATGACACACCACCGTGGCATTATGGTTGGAGGAAGGAAGTACCATATTGGAAAAGAAAGAGAAGAAACTCTACAGAAGGTATTCATAGTCCATATCAGACCCTGATAATAAAAAAATAGCAATAATGAACTACAGAGACAACACGAAGCCAGAGAAGCAAGTCATCACAATGATATCTGGCCTGATAAATGATCCAGAAGTGCATTGCCATATAACAAAAAAGTGTTACAGGAGAACTGGTCATGATCCTCAGTCTCCCAAGTCAGTGTGCATCTATAATCCTGAGCAATGAAGCAAAGGCAGCTGGTGGAAGAAGTTTGTGAGTGAGACTTAGTTTTTCATGTTGAGATGAGTGGATGATCAAGCGGATGGCCTGGATGCATTGTGTTCATGATGCTCCAAAGTATATGCTCGGCATTGTCCAGACCTAGATATTGAGCTCCTAAAATAGTCCAGCAGCATATATTGGCCTCATGAATATGCTATGGTCTCATGTATAAGTTCCTAAGACTCACAGGAGATGATCAGGGCCCTCTTAGTGACTGAAAAATTTTTTTCTGGATATTCCTCATGGATGATCTCTCTAGGTTTAAAAATGAGGTATTTTCTCATGACGTCATGGGGCATTGTGTACTGAAACAGTAAGATTCGTATTCGAATCTTAAGTTTCACCTTTTTCTGTCGTCTCTCACTGACCGATCTATCCCGCCCAAATTTAAACTTTTTGGTATCGAATTGTGTGTGTAGCAATATTAAAAATGTATAAAATTATGTAGAATTCAGCATAAACACGCACACATTTCGATCTCAAATTAAAGGCAATAAATAGGGATAAAATAGTATAATTTAGATTTCTTTTAGTTCTATAATTTTGTATAATTTTAATCATTTATTTTGGATTATAAAGTTCGTATTTATTGCTTTGTTTAAATTTCATTTAACAATAATTCTAAAAAAATCTGATGTAATATTTAATTAAAAGTTAAAATAATCTTATGTTCCCTTTTTGTCTTTGAAATTGGAAAAGCATCGGTCAGTGATAGATATTAGATTAATTAAAGAAAAATTCCCCAAAAATGTAATTAGTAAATGTAAAATGTAAACAATAGAACGGCAGCTTTCTTTAATTAAAAAAAACCAACTAAATGCATTGATTATCCTCAGGGCAGATTAAATAGAACCTAAAAATATCTTAACAAAAATGTGAAAGATCAAGATAAAAAAAGAGGCCATCTTAGACTTGCTGGAGACATTCACTTAAACTTTAGCTTTGCTCTCGATCACTGAGAGTCTCCAAAAATAATAAAATAATTTGTTCCTGCCAAGGTATGACCGAGTAAAGCACCTAGATTATTCTCCATCGGGAGATGGCCTATCGGATGCAGAACTTTCCATTGCCCGTGCTGCTGCTGTGAAATTAAATGAAATATCTAAATACAAGAAAGACTTGCCACTCGTGAACTTTTTGCTGCTAAACAAATGGAATCAGAAAACTTCTTATAAAACAGGTACCTGTCTGTGTTCAAACTCTAGAGTACTCTAATAATATGCTATAGCTCTTCTTCATACTACTTATCTAAATTATAAAATGTAAAACTACCATATGTATAACTAAAACTGAATAATTAATTTAATATGTAAATTTCTCTAATAATCTAGCTTACCTCACTCTGTCTTTCTTGGGTGCGTATTTCTCAAATCTACATTCTATCTATAGTTATTATTTACTTATTGCATGCTCATAATTCAAAGTTTAAATCTTTTCATTAATATTGAATGTGTGTCCAATTTTCATTAATATTTACTTTCCTATATAACTTTACTTTCATATAAATCGACACGCATTCAGTGCATCATTATTGTAATGCAGGGTCTACTACTTCGCAAATGGCTGGCATATTAGTTGTAATAACTCCCAGTTTATATATATTTTGTATTTATTAAATTTAATGAATAATTCTAGAAAATCCCATTTCTTTGAGAGTCGCCAGAGTTCTTGAGTAAATGTTGGTAATGTAGGGCCAAGTCAGAAATCTATTTAAATCTCATCATAACCGTTTATACAGTATACATGTGTTACGTTTTAGAGACGCGATGACCCATTCCGCCGTAAAATTTCCGGATTCTTCAGGGTTGAAATTAACCCCAGTCGTCCTACACAAGCGGGCATAATGGGTGCTCCCGTAGGATTTGACAATGTCATGCAGCCAGCCGGCAAATTGCGCCACGTACCGCTTGTCCCTGGTTATGCTTATGTGACACCTTACTTCGTCGGGCCACGGCAGAGACCAGCCTGACATTCTTATAAACCCATTCGCGGCCTTGCAGTTTCGATATACTGCCATTCCATATCGCCTTTCTAAAGCGTACCACGTGTTCCTTTACTTCGTTTTATTATTCTATATATCACTCCACCTCTGCATTATCTTCATAATTCACTCTCAAATAAATGTTTGCCCTTAGTTATAAATAAATATTTTAATTAAATAAATATATGCCCGTCGCCACTCTTAAATCTTACTTTAGACTCTTGCATTGCAAAGGTATAAATCCCTCCAGGCATGCATTAGAAATACTCACTCGAGAATTTTAGGTAGCTAGATTACGCCTTCAAATAAATGTATTCCTTTTGTAAACATCGGAAATACCGCTACTGAAATTCTCAATATAAAATAATGTCTAAATAAATAAATGTATTCTTTAAAATATAGTCATGTCGCACATTCCGCTACCGAAGCTTTAAATCCACAAAATATTATTAGATTGTTTTATTAAAATGTATTAATAAATAATTTTAAACTATACGTCTGCAGTTATGTTTCATTTATTCGATACCCATTCTATATAATATTTCCTCGATTATGTAAATATGAATGTTTAATTAATATTAGTTTGGTTATTGGCTAACTCTAGAATAAAATCATGAGTCTCTTGCATATCCCTGACCACCGTGCCTAAGGAAATCTTTACTAATGTCACATCAGATGCGTTGTTTCGTGGATCGTATTGTGGAACCGATAAACTATGTTCGAACTCAGTACCACAGGTGGCTTCGCTACTCGATGGTGCTGCTGTTCTGTATGGTGGTCGAATTCTGCACTATGTTTACGAGTCACACGTTTTCTGACCGTTACATAGTTAAAATTTTTTTTTAGCGTTTGGCGCTTTCCAACGTGGAGCGTTCGATACAAAAAACCCATATATACCCTGAGCAAAATATAACGCATATAAATTTCTTTTAGTGTTCGTTACTCGAGTTAGCTAATTATTTTATATATATACAATTTTGTTTTGATAAAAATAATGAAAAAAATAAATCGAGTGAAATAATGTGGGTCGAGTGAATGAAAGGACAGCAGGCGTAATAACAAATTTAAGGAAAGCAGGGATGTGTGTGTAATTTAAGAAGGAACGAAAATACTCGGATCTAATGAAATATTTTGCTTTATATATATATGTCAAGAAAAAAAAAAAGTAATCAGTCGTTAAATGAGAAAGCAAGTAGCATTGAATTTTTTTTTATTAAAACACCGTTATATATATAGCATAGACAGCAGAAGCTTGTTATATATGTTAATAGTAAATATTTTGTTAAAGTACAAATATATATATCATAGACAGCAGTAGCTTATTATACGCGTAACCAGTAGTTCGCTATAATATATATGTTAAATATGTTAAATGCAGCAATATAGAGATAGGGCGATGTAGAGTAGGTGAGGGCAGCGAAAGAGTGTTATAGGGCCAATATACCGGTGGGGAGTAGTCAAATGCTAGTGGTATAAAAAAATAAATCATATTAAGAAAATGGAATCAGAAAATAGTGATATACAGCAAGAAGATTTATCTGAAGCTTTGGAGTTGACACCCGAGCGAAGGGAAGCTCCACAACAATACAGAGGATCAATGGACTTTAATTTCAAGTTCATTGAGGGAATACTCAGACAGAATATGCAAGAAATGAAGAAAGTGTATGAGGAGGAAATGAGAAAAAGAAGAGATGAAGAATCAAAACAGAGACAAGAAGAAGAAAAGAGAAGAGTTAGAGAATATCAGGAATTTAAAGACATTATGTGGAGAGAGTTAGAAGCCATAAAGGAACATCTTGGAATATCCCCAGCTAGTAAAAAGGAAGAAGAGATTAAAGATATGGAAAAGGAAAGGAAGTCAGAGAGATCAGACGAACTGATGATAGTGGAAGGGCAAGCAGGTAATGTAGTAAATATGAAAAAGTGTGATGAGCAAAGAAACCTCATTCCAGCCGATGAAGGCCCACAAGAACCAGAGGAGGCAGTCAGCATTAAAGAAGAGACGAAGATGGACACTGGACATCAAAGCTATTTAGCAAAGATGATCCACATTCAAAATCTTTAGAGGGGAGATAGGAGAAAATCCTCAAGCCTACTTAGAGAGCTTGCAAAAGTTCTTCCAAGTTCATAAGACAGGGCCAGATGAGCAGATAGTAATAGCCAGTTACCATCTACAGGGATCTGCCAAGGACTGGTGGAATATGGTGAGATGGAAGCCTAAAACCATAGAAAAATACAAAGATGCGTTAATGAAGCATTACTGGAGCCACGAGCGTCAAAGCGGTATCTACCATACGCTCTGCCAGGAAAAATATGGGACGATACCCCAAGAAACGCACACACAGTTTTTCCTCCGCCAAGCGAACCGGTTTAAATCCCTTACAACGTTCGCCTTTTCGGATTCACACATCATAGGGACCATCCAGCGTAGTATGCCGCTAACCATCCAACAATTAATGGCAGGTAGTCGGATAAAAGACATCGAAGAAATGATTGAATTTCTCACTACCTTGGATTTGAACCATTGGGCTAAAGAACCACCTGATAGAGGGCAAAGATTAGAAAACCCAAAGCCGCATTCATCGATGACAAGAGATCGGTATTATCCACCTGACCCGGGGTTGTAAAAATATTAGACCATTAGGACGGATTAAACGTATATGAAAATATTAAAATGAACTCGACATAATGAACTTGGTTGAATGGATGTACTTTAGTCAAATAGGGTTTTAGATAGAAATTTTATTATATATATATTATTGTTTTAATTACTATTACTCTTTAAAAAAATTTTTTATATTATACTAACTAATCCTATTCTAAGAAATTTTTTTTTATATATATACATTCAGTTTAACTAATTATTACTATGATTTTAACCAGACACGGCCAAATTAGGCCATTTTAATTAAACTATAAATTCTAGATCCGGGTATATTAAGTGTTCGTTGCTTCATGTAATCTCTGCTTTCTGTATTTTAATATCTGTAAAAACAATAATAATGTTTTCGTCTTTAAATTATATAATGTAAAATTTTTTTCTCTTTCTTGCTTGCCTCCTTTGTTCTTCCTTAATTGTTCACGGGAAGTACAGGGAAATGAAACAGTAAGATTCGTATTCGAATCTTAAGTTTCACCTTTTTCTGTCGTCTCTCACTGACCGATCTATCCCGCCCAAATTTAAACTTTTTGGTATCGAATTGTGTGTGTAGCAATATTAAAAATGTATAAAATTATGTAGAATTCAGCATAAACACGCACACATTTCGATCTCAAATTAAAGGCAATAAATAGGGATAAAATAGTATAATTTAGATTTCTTTTAGTTCTATAATTTTGTATAATTTTAATCATTTATTTTGGATTATAAAGTTCGTATTTATTGCTTTGTTTAAATTTCATTTAACAATAATTCTAAAAAAATCTGATGTAATATTTAATTAAAAGTTAAAATAATCTTATGTTCCCTTTTTGTCTTTGAAATTGAAAAGCATCGGTCAGTGATAGATATTAGATAAATTAAAGAAAAATTCCCCAAAAATGTAATTAGTAAATGTAAAATGTAAACAATAGAACGGCAGCTTTCTTTAATTAAAAAAAACCAACTAAATGCATTGATTATCCTCAGGGCAGATTAAATAGAACCTAAAAATATCTTAACAAAAATGTGAAAGATCAAGATAAAAAAAGAGGCCATCTTAGACTTGCTGGAGACATTCACTTAAACTTTAGCTTTGCTCTCGATCACTGAGAGTCTCCAAAAATAATAAAATAATTTGTTCCTGCCAAGGTATGACCGAGTAAAGCACCTAGATTATTCTCCATCGGGAGATGGCCTATCGGATGCAGAACTTTCCATTGCCCGTGCTGCTGCTGTGAAATTAAATGAAATATCTAAATACAAGAAAGACTTGCCACTCGTGAACTTTTTGCTGCTAAACAAATGGAATCAGAAAACTTCTTATAAAACAGGTACCTGTCTGTGTTCAAACTCTAGAGTACTCTAATAATATGCTATAGCTCTTCTTCATACTACTTATCTAAATTATAAAATGTAAAACTACCATATGTATAACTAAAACTGAATAATTAATTTAATATGTAAATTTCTCTAATAATCTAGCTTACCTCACTCTGTCTTTCTTGGGTGCGTATTTTTCAAATCTACATTCTATCTATAGTTATTATTTACTTATTGCATGCTCATAATTCAAAGTTTAAATCTATGATCGCTTAAAACAATGAATGTGTGTCCAATTTTCATTAATATTTACTTTCCTAAATAACTTTACTTTCATATAAATCGACACGCATTCAGTGCATCATTATTGTAATGCAGGGTCTACTACTTCGCAAATGGCTGGCATATTAGTTGTAATAACTCCCGGTTTATATATATTTTGTATTTATTAAATTTAATGAATAATTCTAGAAAATCCCATTTCTTTGAGAGTCGCCAGAGTTCTTGAGTAAATGTTGGTAATGTAGGGCCAAGTCAGAAATCTATTTAAATCTCATCATAACCGTTTATACAGTATACATGTGTTACGTTTTAGAGACGCGATGACCCATTCCGCCGTAAAATTTCCGGATTCTTCAGGGTTGAAATTAACCCCAGTCGTCCTACACAAGCGGGCATAATGGGTGCTCCCGTAGGATTTGACAATGTCATGCAGCCAGCCGGCAAATTGCGCCACGTACCGCTTGTCCCTGGTTATGCTTATGTGACACCTTACTTCGTCGGGCCGCGGCAGAGACCAGCCTGACATTCTTATAAACCCATTCACGGCCTTGCAGTTTCGATATACTGCCATTCCATATCGCCTTTCTAAAGCGTACCACGTGTTCCTTTACTTAGTTTTATTATTCTATATATCACTCCGCCTCTGCATTATCTTCATAATTCACTCTCAAATAAATGTTTGCCCTTAGTTATAAATAAATATTTTAATTAAATAAATATATGCCCGCCGCCACTCTTAAATCTTACTTTAGACTCTTGCATTGCAAAGGTATAAATCCCTCCAGGCATGCATTAGAAATACTCACGAGAATTTTAGGTAGCTAGATTATGCCTTCAAATAAATGTATTCTTTTTGTAAACATCGGAAATACCGCTACTGAAATTCTCAATATAAAATAATGTCTAAATAAATAAATGTATTCTTTAAAATATAATCATGTGGCACATTCCGCTACCGAAGCTTTAAATCCACAAAATATTATTAGATTGTTTTATTAAAATGTATTAATAAATAATTTTAAACTATACGTCTGCAGTTACGTTTCATTTATTCGATACCCATTCTATATAATATTTCCTCGATTATGTAAATATGAATGTTTAATTAATATTAGTTTGGTTATTGGCTAACTCGAGAATAAAATCATGAGTCTCTTGCATATCCCTGACCACCGTGCCTAAGGAAATCTTTACTAATGTCGCATCAGATGCGTTGTTTCGTGGATCGTATTGTGAAACCGATAAACTATGTTCAATTCAGTACCACGGGTGGCTTCGCTACTCGATGGTGCTGCTGTTCTGTATGGTGGTCGAATTCTGCACTATGTTTACGAGTCACACGTTTTCTGACCGTTACAGTACTGGTAGTCCACGCTTAAGCATCTGCTTATCTTGACATTGGAGGGTGCAATTCACGTATCCACTTCTCAATCTCATCTTGCCAGTTTTATCAGCATTTCTCAAAACCCAAGTAGAAGCAGCAATAAAATAATAAGAAACAGTAGAAGCTATATTTTTGGAATGAAATTATTTCCAGGCAATTTCATCCTAAAAACTTGGTGGTGGTGGTAGTGGATGGGGGTAATGAAACATATACTGTTTCACATATATATTTAAAAAATCCCCCCCCCCCAATTAAAAAGACTAATAATATTTTAAATCAGACTAGCAATATTTCAAAAATAAAAAAAAATAATAATTTATTCATTGTATCTTGCTCACAAGAATCTCATGCCTCCTGAGCTATGTTCGGCATAACCAGACAATGGTAAGTAAAGTTGTAGTGAGATGGAACTCTAGTGGCTCCATTTGGGAAACCAAACAAATTTCTAGATGCTTCCAGTTTCTGGCATTACATCCTCTGATGAGCAGGAAATATTGTTGTAGGTGGGATGACGTCTGCATTTGGGAATGTCAATCGATAGTTCCTTCAATATGCTCAAAGAGTGGGGTTGATTCTTGTCCGGTTACAATATATAAATGAATATTAATAGTATATAACAAAATAAATGCTTTAAATAAAGTAAAAATGTTTAAATTAATCACGTCTACATATATTGAATAATCACTTTTACAAAACTTATCTTTTTTTATATGAAATGACATTATGGGCAAATGAAAAATAATTTTATGGGAATAAAATGTCTTTTCTCTCTTAATAGTTTTTATTATAATTTTGAATTAGATTACTTATTATATTGTACTTGTTAATTTTTACATTGTACATTTAAAACGACTTTATTATATTTTTCTATTTATTTTTCATGATTTTACCTTTAAGAGACCATTGCATCCTGTTAAAGACTTGAACGTATGTGTATTAATGCCCATATATTTGTATATATACCTTGTTCAGCAATTTTTATTATCTCATTTGACATATTGTTTCTATTTCATTAGTAAAAGTATTTGAATGTTTTCTAGGATTGTTATTATATACAAATATACATCTGTTACACCATATGGAAAAAAAGGATGAATCTGTTAGCAAGAATATAGGAATAGAAAATCTTGGCAAATGATAGCATAATGCTATTGATATTCTCATTTTTGTTGTTGAATATCATATAGATTTGATTTTAATTAGTAATTTTGATAGTGTAAAATAAACTAATTCTTATCTAGAAGGCAACTATAATTTAATTATTTTTATATGATGTTGCATAGTTACTTAATGTTTTTCAATTATGGTTTGACTATAAGTTTATTGATATATTTTATGATCCAATAAACAAATGAATTTATGAAAAGAATCTTTCCCACCTGAATCATTGTATATATATATATGTATGTGTATTTGTGTATGTGTATTTGTGTTAAACTATATCATACATACCTACATAAATTTATAGAATTATTAAATGCAGAATTCATAATGTAGCCAGCCAATATAATTATTTAAGCATCAGTTTGTAAATATTTAGTCTATATATTTATTGATATATATATAATGTTGATAATTATTTATTATTATAATAATTTAATTCATTGTCATATATATTTATTAGTAAAGTAAAATAATGAAAAGTATCAGGTATAAAAAAAAAAAGATAATAATTTAATTTCACTTTTGTTTAAAATGACTTCTTAATTTGATTTAGATTGTGCAAATCAAATGATTGTGGGTATATAATTGAAAATGAATTACAAAAGAAAAAAAGGAATTGAACATAATGAAAAATTATGAACAATAAAATTTAAATGCATATACATACTAAGAAATAAAAGTTGTTTGTTGTGTTATTAATTGTAAAACTAATTACATACTTTTATGTTTAGCTAATGAAATTTAATATTTATATTTAAATGTAAGTCAGCTTATTTTTATTTTTTATTAAAATTTTGTCTATATATATCTCAATTTTATTTTTGAGTAATTTATTTATAATTCATTCAAGGAAATATTGATTTCTTTTAGTCAGCTGAAATTTCTTCAAAGCAATAATTGGAATGAGAATATATTAGGAAGGGAAATCACTTCTACTTGTGCAATGACTGTATCTATTGAACAGTTCCACACACACAAAAGGAGTTAGGACAAGAAATATTTCCTGGAATATTGTAATAGTCATAAATTTTAAGATGCTAGAACATTTCTCAAAAGAGACCAAAGAATTATGAATTTTATAAGAATTTGATCTTAATATGTGATTCAATCAAAAATAGAAAAGATAAGACTTGAAAACTTATATAATGTTATAATTTAATGGGAAACGATCATTGGGTATATTGCAAAAATAAATCAGAAAGTATTTTTAGACACATAATTATTTTTAAAAAATATATTAAACTTGGATTAAGTTATTGTAAAAATAAAATTTTTATAAATTTCATAATATAAATTACATGCAGTGAGATTTTGTAAGTCACACTTATGATTGAAAAAACTAAAATTATTCCCAAGTTAAAGGTATAATATTTATTTATATATGTGCAGTATTGTAGCATGATAAATTTCGTTATATAAGATCTGTATAAATAAAATTTATTCTTTACATTTTTTTTTTTCATGTACTAAAATCTTATACAATTATCAATCACTATAGTAAACATAATTACATCCAATTCTGTACATAATACATATCTTGGAATAAATCATAATTAATTTGAGTAGACTTTCCTTATGTAAATTTTGAAGTTTTTTTTAAAGACAAAAAATAGAATCTTATTTCTTTATATTAAGCAATATTTTTAAAACACAATTTAGTTTATTTTGTAAATGCATTAGGACTATATAAAATAATTAATTAATATTTTCATGTAAACCTAACATCAATATAACATTATTCATTACTAATATACATTTTACTTTCAAGAAACTATCCATATATATAAAATTAAGTTTTTTTGAATTGATGTGCTATTGTCTGATTAAATGATGTCATATACTTTATTAAATCCTTATTTCTATTAAATTTAATTGAGTGTGTTTGTGTAATTGTTTAGGATGTTTTGAGATATATCGGTGTTAACTTAATGACTGCAAGAATTGGATATTACTTATAGTATCTCTCATTATGGCTACAGAAAGGAGTTTGCTACTAACTGAAAGGAGACCCTTTGATTCCCCTCGGAGACCTTAAAGGAACCAAGCAGGGCAAATTCCTAATGTCCACTCCATACATTCTTGTCATTACAGCTGTTATTACTATGTGATTATTCATGTAGTATACGAATATGGATGGGCTACTCACCAATATGCATTAGCCAATGGGGTACCTCTGAATTTAAGATCAAGAAATACCATGGTCTTTCCTCTCAGTTGCCTTATAAGGCAGAATGAATGTTTGTGTAAATGATAAATATTTTTCCAGTATATACAATTATGTCAGATAAAAATAAATCATGGCCCTTTTTCCCTGGAGGCTGTAAAATTATCAATGGTGGTCGAAGGCTGAAGGTGCTAAGAATCCCTTGATTGCAGACCCAGTCTGCCATTTGATGATGACTTTTTATTTAGGAACTTACAACTGCAGACCACTTTCAAGTGAGGGAAGATTGCAAGAATTAGAAGAACTGTCTTATATTAAATGGGACATTATTGGACTTTGTGAAGTTAGAAGAAAAGGTGAAGAGGCAATTGATTTAAAAAGTGGTCATGTACTCTATGGTACAAATATTGGAAATACAAGTGGAGTAGGATTCATTATAAATAAAAAGTGGAAGAACAACATTATGTAGATTGATAGTGTATTGGACAAAGTGGCAAGATTAGTTATACAACTTAATAACAGATACCAAATGCAGATAATTCAGGTTTATGCCCCAACAAGTTCTCATAGTGATGTAGTAGAAGATTTTTATATGGATGTACAAAATACTTTTGATCAGAGTTAACAACATTTTAAAATTATTATGGGAGACTTTAATGCTAGAATTGGTAAACAAATGAAAGATGAAAGTGCTGTAGGTAATTTTGGTTATGGTAATAAAAATGAGAGAACATAGACTTGTGCAGTTTGCAGAAAAAGAAAAACTTTATATTATGAATTCTTTTTTTTTTTTTTTTTGAGAAAATGTTAAAAGGAAATGGACATGGAACCATCCAAATGAAGGTACAGCATAATTGGAGTATATTTTGACTAACACAAAATATATATTTCAAGATTGTAATGTTCTTGATAAATTTAACACAGGAGATGATCATCAATCAGTAAGATATAAGATATGTGTTAATGCAAAACTATAGAGACAAAAATTATTAAGGAAAACAATATTTACAGTTAATATTTCTAAACTTCAGAAACATTCTAATGAATTTAAATTAGAACTTACAAATTGGTTTCAGGTATTAGTAGATTTTGAACATGATTCAGATTTGAATGAAATTAATATGAAAATAATTGATACACTTTTAAAAACTGCAACAAAGACAGCTGGTAGAAAAAAACCGCAATTGACCAATAAAATTTCTACTGAGACTAGAGAATTTATGAAGAAAAGAAGGAATATAAAGATATACAAAAATGATGCATTAAAAAGGATTGAATATGATATAAGAAAGTAGAACTGTGAACTAGCAAGGAAAGCTGTAGAAGAGAATAAAAATCTCAAGAGTGTAAAACAACATTTTTGTATTGGGAGAAAATTTATATCTGCAATAAGAAAAAAAGATGGAATTATTACTAAAAAGAGAGATGACATCATGAAACGAGTAGAAAATTTTTATCAAGAATTATATAGTAATAAAAAACAAGTACCACCTATATCTATTACATTATCTGAATTGTCCAGAATTTTAAATGAAGAAGTGAGATATGCAATTAAATGTATGAAGAAAGGAACGACTCCAGGTAAATCGATATATTAAAAGAAGCAGGTGAAGAAATAGAAATTTTTTTTAGCAAAGTTATATACCAAATGTCTAAATGATAAAGATGTACCAGATGATTGGAAGAATGCAGTATTAATAGTAATATTTAAAAAAGTGATAAAGAAGATATTAGAAATTACAGGCCTATCAGCCTATTATCAGTTTTATCCAAAAATTTTATCAAGATAATTACAACTCATCTACAGAGAACATTGGATTCCCACCAACCAAGAGAACAAGCTGGATTTAAAAGTGGTTTTAGTACATTAGATCATATCCAGGTATTGAGAGAAGTTATAGAAAGGACAAATGAATATGAGTTGCCATTATGCTTTGGATTTGTAGATTATGAAAAGGCATTTGATGCTATAAACATTTTTTCAGTGATTAAAGCATTGGATCATCAAGATATAGATCCAGGTTATTGTCATATTTTAAAGAATATTTATAAAATGCAACAGCAACAATTAGATTACATAATTATACTAGGAAAGTCAACATTAAGAAGGGTGTAAGACAGGGTGATTCCATATCTCCAAAACTTTTTACAGCAGTATTGCAAGAAGTATTTTGTGGATTAAAATGGGAAGCTAAAGGAGTGAAAGTAAATGGAAATTATTTAAGTCATTTAGATTTTGCAGATGATGTAGTTGTTTTTGCAAATAATGTTTTAGAGCTGCAGGAAATGTTGCAGGAGTTATCAGAGGAAAGTAATGAAATAGGACTAAAGATAAATGTTAAAAAGACTAAAGTAATGTTTAATGGATTTTCTCAAAATATGAAAATAAAGCTTGATTATGATGAGTTAGAAGAAGTTAACAGTTATAAATACCTTGGTCAGATATTAATACAGATTTAAACATAATGGATGGAATTAATCATAGAATTAAACTTGATTGGAGTGCTTTTGGTAGAAATAACTTGATACTAAAAGGAAATATAGCCTATGTGTTTGAAAAGGAAGGTTTTTAATAAATGTGTTTTACCAGTTCTTACTTATGGATCTAAATCTTGGGCACTTAATAGAAGAGCAATACAGACTTCAGACCACTCAAAGAAATATGGAAAGATGCATATTAGGAGTAACAAGAAGAGATCAAAAACGCAATATATGGGTAAGAGAACAAACAGGTTTTACTGACCTCATTGAAAAAATTAAAAGACTGAAGGGGTGTTGGGCTGGACATATTGCTAGAAGAGATGATAATAGATGGCCAATTGAAATCTTAAACTGGATTCCAAGAAATTGTAAAAGACTGAGAAAGAGAGCATATGTGAGATGGATGGATGAAATCAAAAAAGTGTGCAGGGGTGATGTGGAAAAGAGAAGCTAAAGATCGGAGAAGATGGATTGAACTTGGAGAGACCTTCATCCTGCAATGGATTGATAATGATGATCTCTCATTATTCTATCCTCACATTGTATTTGATTTATTATTTAATGATGAAATTATATAACACTTAAATAAATTACATAAAAATATTTTTCTCAACAATTTATCTACTATAGAAATTTGTAAAATCTATTTAAAAATAATCCTTAGGCTTAGTATTATTTGAAATTTTATAATCAAAATTTAAATATATGTGAGATGTCTACTTAATGTAGTTTTAGACTTGATTTACAAAATGCCAACATTTTTTGATCATACAGTTGCGATTTTCTATTTTCATTTCAAAATGCAGATAAAATAAAATATAGAATATTTTAGTTCTCTATGTGAAAGCATTTATGAGTCATTGCCGATTAGTATTAGAATAGGGCTACTACATTTAAGAATTAATTTGAAAGATGGAAAATATTTTTTCCAAAAATTTATAACAGTATAATAATCTTGGGATATGAAAGTAAAGGAATTGTCTTGAGTTCTGTCTCTTATCAATGTCACTTATGCATGAATGATATTATAATAAATGAATTTTTAAGGAATCCTGGAAAAAGTGATCTCACATTGACTTAAACATTCTTTCTATCTCGTGAAAACTTCTGAGAAAGTAATCAATACTTTTTATTCTCTTATGTTAATAGACTTATTTATCAGCTCATAACAATAATATCTTTAACATAATTTTGATTAATAAAAGAATTATAACTATATAAAGATTGAAAGTCATTTTTTTAAAGCAACATTATTTTGTACTATTTTTTTTAAAAAAGAAATCTTTGAATTAGCCTACTAAATACAAACACATATACATAATTTATAAACATATATGGCACATTCTTTAAAGGCAAATATTGATCTTATTTTAAGCACAATTGTAATATATTTTTTTATTTAAGAAACAGATTTTTAAAAGAGATTGTTTTGTTGTTGTTGTAGTTGATTATACAATGAAGCTGTGAATATATTTATATAAACTACTTTCCTTGGATTTAAAAAAATTAACTAATACACATAATTCAAAGGCATAACTTAACATTAATGACCAGAAATTGGAGAATTGAAGAGTTTTGTTATGTAACAGTTATTGCATATTACAAACTAGTTTTAGGATTTATATCTGAATAGAACTTAGAGATTTTTTCAGGTAAACTTACTTAACCCAGTTAATTTAACTGCCTTGCTGTGCTGATGTGGCTGATTTGTTTTGCAAGATAAGTTTAATATATTTTTAATAACATCTAGATAAAAATTTGTTGCTGGAGATTATTTGCTTAATGAGTGGATGAGAAAGGAGAGTAGGATAGCAGAGAAATAAATTTAATTGGATTAGAAAAGATTGAGAAAAATATTGCTAATGTTTGGAAAGTGATTCAATACACCAACATTTTAAATATAAAAGGAAAAAATATTTGTGTGTGTGTTTACTGCAAGGAGGTTTTAAAACTAAGCCATACATAAGATTGATTGGATTTTTGGAGGTTTCCTATTAAAAATTTTTTTTTTTAAGTAAGAGGGATTTATTTGAGAAAGAGGGTAACCTTTGAAGTAGAAGTTTAGGGGAGCATGTGTTTATTAATCACCATTTTTTTAAAAAAAAAAAAAGGTTTTTTTTTTCTTTTTGTATAAAGAGATTTGAAGAATCATAGAAAAATCATGAATTTAAATATAGATTAGGGGAATTGAAAAATAAGGAAATATGACTTGCATTTGTATCCCACAATGTATGTAGAATGGTCAGAAGGAAATTAGGCATGCTTTGGTAGAGTGTACAATATGTGATAAGGTTTTCCATTTGAAATGCTTAAATAAGACTAGGCAAGATGTAAAAAGTGATGGTTGTGTAGATCATGTATAAATGTGATAAAAGAGATGAAAAAATGGTTTCAAGAGTAGATAATTTAAAGAAAAAGTCAGGAAAAATGGAGGAACACATAAATGAGGATGCTAGAATTGCCTATATATTTAGTGTAGTGACAAGAAATATGGGTGACAAAATAAGTAGTGGAATGGAGATGGTTAGGCAAAGAATAGATAAGATAGAGGAAGAGGTAGGATGTAAAAGTAGAATTAAAAGCATTAGATGTGAAGTGTGAGCAGATCAAGAAATTAATGAATGGAAAGAATAAGGAAGAAATAGATAAGGAAGTCCAGAAGGTGGAAGAGAATGTTATGGATGAAGTAGAGAAAGTAAACTATGAGACAGTCTTGATAGGGGACTCAAAGTTAGAAGATAGTATGTTTGCCTGGAGTTAGAATTAGGGATGTTACAGATAAGGTAAAGAAACAAAGCAATAGAGATATTTATGTTATTGTAAGGACAAATAATTTGTCAGGGCCATTGGAGAGAGTAATGAATGAGTACAAAGAATTAATTAGTAGTTTGAATAAGATTAAAGGAAGAATAGGAATAGTTGGATTATTACCAAGATTCGACAATAGGTATATGTTAGATAGAGCATACTCTATAAATGAGAGGTTAAAAAAATTATGTGAGAGAAATAATGTTATGTTTGGAATTTTTTTTATTAGTATAGTAAAGATGGATTGCAATTAGCAAAACAAGGAAGTGAAACATTAGAGGGGTTGATTTATGAAAAATATAAGTTCGGGAAACTTATAAAGGAAGGTGGGGTTTTAAATCACAGTATTCAAAAAGAAACCTAAGAATGGATGGGATGTACAAAGTGAACAAAGGCTAGCTGATTCAGATATAAATGTTGATGTGGAAAGGGAATGGATCTGTAAAACTATTGATAAGCTAATTACAAATGTAATAGAGAAGAAAGTTGAACAAAATTATAAAAGGGTAGTAAGAAAAGAATTAATTGTTAAAATTGGATATTTGAATATGCAAAGTGGTAGGAGACCAGGAAAGTGGTTGGAATTAAACAAAGCAGTTAAAAACAAAGGGATTGAGATATTAGCAGTAGTGGAAATACATCTAAGAGAAAAAGAACCTACACTGGAAGATTTAGTATAGCAGGATATAAATAGAAAAGAAAAAAGAGGTGGTAGTACAGTAATTATGTCAAAAAAATATTTAGGGTCAAGAACATTTATGGTTTGAGATAAGATTAGGAAAAGTATGGATGGTGGCTATAATGTATATGGCCATTATAGATAATCAAATTATAATGAAATGGAACCATAGCATATGAAAAATGCCTAGTTAAGCATATACAGAATTTCAAAAGAAAAAATAATTTTATGAGCCAGGGAAGAAGTTGAAAAGTGGAAAGGGAAGAGGTTTAGATGGATAGGCAGCAGAGATGGTGATGAATTTGGGAAATAGGACCAAATTAAACCTATTATCATGGTTTAATAAAATAGCACAGAAAACAGAATTTCCAGGTAGCTGAAATAATACAAGAGTAAGACTATTATTTAAGTGAAAGGGTAAGAGCCGTAGAAAGATAAACAATTATAGACCAATAGTGGTAATGTCAGTGTTATATAAAGTTTTTGCATATATGGTGGTAGGAAGGGTGATAAAATGAATGGAAGAAAATAATATAATGGGAGAAATGCAAGGAGGTTTTAGAATGGATAGGCGTATAGGAGATAGTTTATTTGTAGTCACACAACTTATAGATATGAATAAGAATACACGTAGACATTTATATATGGTCATTATAGATATAGAGAAGACATATGATAGAGTAAAAAGAAATAGATTATAGATAAGTTTAGTAAATTTGGAAATGAATGGAACTTTAGTGGATCTTATTAAGAGATTGTCTGAAAATAATTGCTATATGTATCAATTAGGAAATGGAATGTTAGAGTTAAAAATGGAATGGAACTAAGCCAAGGATGTCTTGTGTCACCTATTTTGTTTTGTTATATTTGAGAGAAATGAAGAGAGTAATAAAAAGACTAGAAAGAAGAGTAGAGATAAACCATTGTTAGATGGCAAGGGAGTGTATACATTATCAGGTCTTTTATTTGTTGATGATATCTTCTTGGGTACAGAACATAGGAAGATGTGGAAGTTATGCTGAAGACATTTGTAAGGGTGGGTAAAGAGATAGGGATTAAATTTACTGAAGAAAAATCAAAAATAGTGATAAATGCTGGGGAAAGAAAAGAGAAAGAATTTTTATTGATGGATATAAAGTTAAATGTGGTGAATAGATATAACTATTTGGGAATCATCTTAAGTAATCAGAGAAATTGTTTGGATGAATGAGAGAAAAAATTGATAAATGAAGCAAAGAAAAGAAAGGGACTGATAAAGAAATTAACGTTTTTATATATTACATATGATGTAGCAAGAATTGTATGGAAGTGGCAGTAGCAGGGTTAATTTATGTTAATAATATATCGTGTGTTAGATTAAAAATAGAAGCAGGAAGACATGCAAATGTGTGGGTGGCAAAGGAGGCAATTCAAGGAGAAATGGGATGGTCAAGTTTTTATATGAAAGATGCAAAAAGCAAAATGAAAATGTTTGGTAGATTGCAATTTATGGATAGTAACAGAATAGCCAAAATAGTGTTTAATTGGGTTAGGAGTAAAGGACAGGCAACAAGATGGGTGAGAAAGGTAGTATAGTATGCAGAAGATTTGGATAAAAACTTTATATCAGTATACTTGTACTGTGTTGATTGTGTTAGGAGAATTGTTGAGGGTTATAGTGGCAAAGAATGGGATAGAAGAATAGATGCATTAATAAAGAATAAGGAATTGGAGAGATGGGGAACTGGTATGGGAAATAAAAAGTTTAAATATATATAGAAGTAAACAATATTGGTTGTGAGTTAATTTATGACAATAGCAAGGAAAGTAGATTATTGTTTAAGGCTCAAATAGGATTGTTAGCAACAAGGGAATATATACGTAACTGGAGAAATGTATGTGATTTAGTCTCCAAGTTGTGTAAAGAAGGCATGGAAAATATCAGGCATCTGCTAATTAAATGTAACTGCATATGATCAGAAAGGGTAAAATAATGTGGGAGATAAATAAAAACAAAGTGATTATACAGAAAGTTGTTTCTTGGTTTTCATACTGAGTTTGAAAAAAAAGGTAATGGGGATCTAGATATAAAGGCTATAGAGTGTACAACAATGATGATATGGAAATAGGATGGAGCAAAATAAAAAAGAATATAAGAAAAACTTGGGATGGGAAATGAATGGTACAGTTTCTCTGGGCATAGTGACTGAGAGATTTCTGACTTCGATAAAGGAGAAACCACAGCACATTGCTTCCCATTATTTACTGCTAAATGAGTGTCTGCTTATTTTTTGTTAGCGGACAAAAAAAGAAAAACCACTAAATTCTCTACCAGCAGCAGTCTTGTACTTTGATGAACAATATTTCTTTTATTGTTTCTCTTTGATTTGATGGTAGAAAGGTCTTCGTTCTGCAATGAGAAATGTAAGATTTTTAGCTTTAAAAAAAACCCTAATATTTATTATCAACAGTTAATAGTCTTAACCTCTTTATTGCTGATTATTTCATTGGCCAACTGAGGTAAAAGCCTAACGTTTTAATTGGTCAATTTCACAAAGTCAAGTGTCAAAATACAAATTCAATCATCAAAATATTTTCAACTTTCCTTGTTATATTCACTTTAGTTTCGTTTATAAAAAGTATATTAATAATTTGTCAGATTATGAAAGTAAACGAAAGTTTTTTCAAAAATAAATTTCTCTTTATAATTGTAGAAATATTTACGAGCGATAAAGGTAAAACAAAATCGAAAAATGCATCAAAATGTTTGCGTGACGATATGATTTGTTTGACAGTTTTACTTTGCAAAAAAAATTAATAATTTTGGTTAATTTTTGTTAAAATCTTAACTATTTTTTTTTAAATAATTTGATTTTCAGCATATTTTATGAAAATAATATATAATATTTCAAAGAAACCTTTTAGAATGATCTAAAACATTCGTTTATTGCTTTCAAAATAGAACAAAAGAAATTGGAGCGATTTGGTTATTGACAAGAGATTTTCTTTGTTGTTAAAATTTATTAGCTAATCAAATCTAAGATGAGTCTGCCTCTCTTCTTTGTTTAACCTTAACTGACAGGTTTATTGATTTTTTACTTGTAAAATAATTCACAAGAGGGCAGAATCTTACGGAACTTTGTAAAATCTCTCGTTTCATGTAAAAATCTTTATTTTCCGTCTAAAATTGCCGGGATTTGAACGATGGAAAGTTCGTCATGTTTTTAACTGTGACTGTCTAAAAATGAGTTAATAGTTTTTGTCTCTAGTTTTGAATATTACTATCTTGAAGTACATAGTTTCTGCTAGCAAAATATAATCCAATTTTGCTGTATCATCATTTGAATGTACTTCTGTCCATTTCCATTGACATTTTTTTGCCATTAAAAATATATGTAATATACTTATATTTAATATTAATTTTAAATGTACTTCTGTCCATTTCCATTAACATTTTTTTCCCATTAAAAATATATGTAATATACTTATATTTAATATTAATTTTAAATGTTTCTGAAAACAATAATCTTGGTTTCCATTTAAATGGTTGTATGTATTTTTTTTTTTAATTGAAAAAAAAAAAATCCAAATCAATAAAAAAGTTTTTATATTAAGCTTTTTTTTCCTTTTATAGTTAACCAGTTTATTTTTATTTGAAATGTTTGATTTGTATTGAATTGAAGCTGGATCAAAGTCCACAAAACAATCCCCACCCCTGTTCCTCCCCCCCTACTTCTTAAAAAAAAATAAGCCAATAAAAAAGGAAAAATTACAAAATATATCCAAAAAACAAATCTCACTCAAAACAAGTTGTTTGAATTAGGTAATAAACAGTTTTTTCACCCCTCCCCCTTTTTTCTCACAATAAGAAAAAAAAATGTAAAAAAACAAAAAATTCTAAAGACAAAATCACACAAAATTTCCAAATCAAATTTGTCAATTAAAAGAGGTTGTTTGAATTAGGGTATATATTTCAGACACCCACCCCCCTTCCCTATCTCTTGTCACTTTTTAAAAAATCAATAAAAAAACATTTACATAAAGTTTTTAAGATAAAATAATAAAAATTCCAAAACAATCAAAAGAAAAACATGGAAATTCTAAGGCAATCAATTTTTATAAACTGATATTAGATATAGGATTACAGAAATCAAAAGAAACCATGAATACTTACAATTGATATTTTTTCAAAATTGAGGGGAAAAGTAACAATAAATACTACTAAAAGTTAGCCCCAAAAAACCAACAACCTGTCAATAAAAACTAATAGGAACAGGTTTTAGGTTACACGTTGAATTTATAAATTAAGTTGTATATACTTTTATTATGATAAATCATTTGTTTCATGATGTCGTGGCACTGTTTAAAGAGTTAATAAAAGATAAAAATGAATATGTAGATAGCCAATTAGAAATTAGATTAGATCGGTCTACCTTGAAAAGTCTCAGAATTTCTATTGATATACCACATTCAATTCAGATTTTCAACTAATTCAATAGTTTTTTTTATGCCATAAATAATTGAATAGCTTTTATTGAGAGATTAATTGCACTGTTTTAGCATACAATCTAACTATCATAGGTAGCCCACAGTGCAGCGTATATCAATATCCAAAAAAAAAAACAACTAATCAATAAGAAATAAAATATATGGATTTTGAAAAAATGATTTCTAGACCTTTTTATTGCATTCTTGAATGACATTTGAAATATTTTCTATGTATAAAGTTATTAATAAAACCCAATGACAATATTTATTTTTGTTTAGTAAAATATAAATCATTTTATTACTTTTATTTAATGCAGTTGCCATTTAGTAATTGCTTTTTAAAATTTCGTAAGCACACATAAAAACACAAATTTATATTACTTAAAATATTCTTATAATAAAGCTTTGTTGGACACTGCTCATAGTTCAGGTTTTGCACAGCACCGTGCTTCAGCTGGACATGATTGTCAACCGGGAAATCCAGTGGTGGTATGCAGAGAGCGGCATGATCTAAAAAGAAAGATAAAAGAAGCTTTCTTTATATCTAGAGATGGCGATGCCATCAATAGAAAAGACTCTTGCTACAAAATATCCAAGAAATGGAATGCATAATTATTTCATTTGCATAAATTTGCATCACTCCAAGTCAATTTATTATATTTTGTAATACAGCTATGATTATGAGAGCTTGAACCTTGAAAGCGCTTAGCCATTTAGTGAATAGATATTAAAATAATATATATTTGCTTTATTTGTTTTTAGCTTTGTGTGCTTGTGCGTGTTAGCGCATTTTTTATATTTTGATTCATAATTAGCCACAAAGTATAAACTATTTGCTTATTAAAATATTCTTATTAATATAACAGTTTTAAACTGTACAGCAAATGTTTTTTTTTTTTTACATTTTATTTTTTTTGATTAACTTCTTTCTTTGACCAATGATA
This sequence comes from Epiperipatus broadwayi, assembly GCA_028023455.1. NCBI lineage: Eukaryota > Metazoa > Onychophora > Udeonychophora > Euonychophora > Peripatidae > Epiperipatus > Epiperipatus broadwayi. The sequence continues at coordinate 6,387,476 of JAQFVV010006262.1, forward strand.
TCTTTTATGTAACTCCATCTGTTGGATATAGATCATATGCTAAAACAGTGCTAATTAATTGTCATTAGATCTTAATTAATTTGTGTCTATGTGCAAAAATATGAATATATATTAGAATATAAATATATTGATATAAATGAATACTCATTTATAGTTAAAATCCACAAAGAGCATGTGCATTAGCTTAATGCTGATTATTATTACTGTTTAAAAACATTGCGCTATATAAAATAAATATCTTATTTACATATGTTTAAGACTAAGAATGACATATCGTAAATTCTAGTAAATTTTACGTCATTCATTCAGACATAGTAAAGGTAATTTAAAGTGATTGTTTAATATCTTCACACTCTCATTTCCAAATGCTTAAGATTTGCCCATACTTAAACGTTTGGGTTAAAAGGATAGATGAATTCATTCTATCTTTTCACAAACACTATATCTTGTGTTTGGAAAGTAAGAGTATTCATTTATAGTTAAATCCACAAAGCGCATGTGCATTATAATGCTGATTATTATTATATTGATATTTATAAATATGTATTTGGATATTTTTATATTGCATATAATTGTCTTTATAATCTTTTTTATTTATTTAGGCGATGTCTTTGAAAAACTAGAAGATGAAGATGAACAGGGTTGGTGCAAGGGAAGGAAAGATGGACGAGTAGGACTTTATCCTGCAAATTATGTGGAAAATGTTTGATAGTTGTTATAGATTTTTTTTTTTGGGGTGTGTTCAAATCTCTGAAAGTCGTAACTGCCTACTTTGTCTTTTGACATTATTATTTGTTTTAGTATATGACTTTCAAAACTAGTATTCTTTATATAATACTAACAAAGTTTACAACAGCATCAAATATATTTGAAAATAAAGTACACATTTATTTAAATAAAATATTGTTGGTTAAAAGTAGATATTCCAAATATCATTTTTTAAAATAATAATAAAAAGTCAATAAGATTATCAAAATATTTTAAAATTGGTTGTGATCTTAAATTGTTAGTTTAAAATTTAAAATATAAAAGTTAATTTGAGAGTGTAAATTTTTGAAATATATATATTTATTTTATTATAAATTTTTAAGTGGCATTAAGAATATTTACTTTTTTTTTTTTGATAAAAGAATAAATAATAATTGTTTTTTTTTTTTATTGTTTTTTTTTAAATATATATATATATTTTTACAAAATAATAATCTTCATTGCAACTAATGAAGGGTAAAATATTTTCTAGATACAGTATAGCATTGAGACTATATATGTAGTTATAAATGTGTATGAATATATATATATATAGTACATATTATATGCATGCACACATGTGCATATATATAGATGCAATATGTAAATTCTCATGTCTTATCAAACAGTATTATAACTATAATTTATTTTACTTCATTGTATCAAAAATTTAAATATATTTCTGTTGTCAGTTCTTTTCCTCTTATTTTTGGTGCTGTAACAATATTTTAATACTCTATTCAAGAAATGTTTAGATATAATGGATCTGCATTATTTAATAATCTGTATCAGATAAATGCAGGCTAGGGTTACTGACATTAGTATTGATTATTTTGCCAAGCATCTGGGACTGTTGGCTTTATAATAATAACATCATGGCCTTGTATAAAAAAGTTGATTATACAATTTTGTTTTATATTGGTTCACTAATTTTAAACATGCACTTCTCTAGCTATTATTGATTTCTATAATATGTATGTATGATGTTTTATATGTATATATATGTGTATATGCATACATACATATACATAATTGAAAGAGAACAAATAACTGTAATTTAGAAAGAAATATATATATAAAAAGAACATAAAATGATCTATATAAAAATTAATATATTGTACTTTTTGTTGTTGTTTTGGATCTTGTTTTTATAGTTTTAATTATTAAAAAAAAAAAAAAAGTCCAATTTGTATTATTACTATGCTTTGAAACCTGACACAATCTGTTTGTATATATGTTTATAGATCAACAAATATATGTAATCAGACATTCATATATTTCTATATTGAAAAGAATGGCTATGTTAATCTAAATCCCCATTGTTCCATATATATATATTGTAATCAGTAATTAACTTTTACTATTTTATTTTTATTAACTATAATCTACTGAAAGATGAAAAATGAAAAACTACATTTGTGGAACTAATTACAAGATAAAACCATATCTCATCATCAAAGTTAGGTTTGAAATTTTTTATTATTATCATATGCTTACTATGGAGATATTTTTTAAAAGCTCTAGTTCAAATAGTTTTATTTTCTTTGGGTTCATTCTTTTCAATTATTATCAATCTTCTGCAGAATTATAATCTCTTTGATCAAGTTTAATCCAGTTTCTCTCATCCATAGCTTCTCTTCACATCTCACCAACAAAATTCCTTATTTCATCTATGCATTTCATATATAGATTTTTTCTAGATTATTTTTACAAAAATATTCCATTCAACTTTAATTCTGTAATAAATTTCAGTCTATATTAATAATCTAACTAGAGTATTACTAGTTACTAACTTTTTAATTCGTGGTTATTGATTTTTATATTATTTCTGAGTAAATCCATTATTAGTCTTACTTTTTTACTTTCATTTGATAACTGTTGCAATATTCCTGAAGTTCTAAAGCATTATTTGCAAAAACAATCACATTATCTGAAAAATCTACATGATTTATATAATCTCCCTTTACTTTCATTTCCTTAGCTTCTTGTAAAACTGTTGTTGTATATATTGTAAATTTTAGCTATGAGTCATAAAATGAATTCTGATTGATGTTGACATAAAAAAAAAAAATAGACTATAGGGAAAATAATGGAAACTTAAGTATTAATCTAGTAAATATCATTGGCTGAAATAGCAATTTTTACAATGAATATAACTAATTAATTTTGAGCAAAGTGTTTCAGTTTTAGTAAAATGCCATGCCTTTGCTACAATTTTTATATTATTGAGCATATTTTTGGGGGGGATTTGTTTAATAATTTTTAGCATTTTTTTTTTTTACATTTTAATCAAAAGTAATGTTTTAAACTGAGCAGTATTAATGCAAAAATCATTTCCAAAAGAAAAAGCTGTAACATAACCAGTGAGTGCAGTTCTGAATATGTTATAATCAATGATATATATTATAACCTTCACTACACAAATAATTAAGAATATATAAGCATAAAAAGAAATGTTAAACTAAAGATATTATTTCTTGATTCAACTAAGCTGGCATGAAACAATAAATCTAAAGAAGGTAACAAAGTTTCCATGAAGATAATAACTTCTAGTTAAACAAGCCTTAAAATCCACAAACAAAGTATTATGAAATAAATTTAATATTCGTCAAACCCATAAATAAATAATAATTAGGTCTATGGAAGGAATATGAAATTAAAAATTATGAATTAAGTAATATGTAAATTAGGGTATAGATGACTAAATGGATGATGAAAATAGGTAATAATTAAATAATAAAATGAAACAAGCCTAAGAGTGAAGAGAGGAGAAAGAAGATATGATAGAACAATGAATGATCATGATGATAATAGAATAAGAGCTAATGAATGATTAAGATGGTAATAGAATAAAAGCCAGTGAAGGGTGAATCAATTATGATAATTGCTATGTCCAACGGCATTCTATTGCCTGCTGGATTGCAAATATAAATAATACAAATAATTGCTAATTAATGAGGCAGCTCGGCAAGTACATTTAAGTAACAAGAATTTATTTACAGAGTTATACGAAGATAATCAATCTTGTTTAATATATACATATATGATGATTATATACACACGCTATATAAATAACAATAAGGGCCCAAAGGCATAACAAAATAATATCATTACGACCTGTTTACAGTTCCTAAGTTTACTTTTGAACGTCTGGAGGTAAACTTCTCTGTAAGGCTAAGTGAAGGAGGGAGCTGACTGGGGCACCTGAGGAAATGGCACATCTGCCTTTCAAGAGCTTCACTTAGCAAGTGTCTCAGTTCTATTCTAGATCTGTTTCAACCTCTCGTTTTTAGTGTAGACTCCCTTGATTGGTCATCCGTTGTCCACGTGATGGTCATCTTTTGAGTTACCATATTCATCCCTGATCAGATAACGCAATTACCATTGAATTGTCTATTTTAAGCAATGTTTCTATTATCATTAAATCTGAGCAGGATTGCAATGGCTTTGTTTACATTATTTTAATCCTTTGCTCGGATTCAGCTAACTTTCTTGATAAGTCAGTTTATAGTTTTTCCTTTAATTAAATTATTTAATTAGCCTAATTACTTTTATAAAATATTGTGAATGCCATTAGCATCCACACACTTACATTTAGTTTACCATTATAATATCATTTATAGTATTTATTTTGTGTATATATAAGTATATACACACATTTAGCAAGCCGTTTAGTTTTACAATTATAATTATTTAACTAATAGTATGTATTTTGTGTATACATAAATATATACATTTAGCATACCCCCCAAATTCAGAGATTCATGTTTTACTTTTTCCTCTTCTCTGAACTTAAAACATAATAAGTATGGTAGGGGGGAATTTTTATTTCCACGTTTATAGTAATTTCGTTTGGGACTGCGTTGCTGTTAAGTCTTTTCCCAAATGTCCACTTGCTGTTGGCTTTTTCCTGAAACAGCTGCAGCATATGTTGACTATATTCATCTTTCAGCAACTGGCTGGTATGTTTGCGTAACATCCTTTCGTGCAACATTCAGATGGACAACACTTGCTTGGTTAAGTGATGTACGATTTCAGCCTTATTCCAAAATCTGTCAATTTTGTTTTTAACCCATCTAGATACAAATTTGGAGTTTGAGACAGGTATTTCGTACTCTTTGGGTGACTTACTTTCTGCAAGCTTGGTCCGCAATCTCCAATCTAGATTTTTCTGTGGGGTTGATTTCTCGACTATGGCTGGAGGTGTTTTCGCATGCAATTGACAGTTTTTATGTTTTTCAATAAACATCACGAGGTCATTAATTTTGCCCATTGATAATTTAATTGCCAAGTGATTGAACCAATCAGGCCAATGAGGGGATTTATCGGGGCGCGAATTATATATAATGGCAATTTAATTTTTTGCCGTTGTAAGAAGTAATTGGCGCATGAATTGCTCCTTTTATCTTTATGGCCTTGCCATTGATGTCCCATGTTTTAAATTTGGTATGCATAAGTCTAGATGGCTGTGTCATATCTGCCATGATGGTTTTCCAATCTTTAAAGGACAGTAAAGACACCCCACTACCGCTGTCAATTTCCATCGATAAGGTTTTTCCAAAAATTTTAACAGTCATTTCAAATTTCGGTGATTGGTCCAAAGACACATTATTAATCACCGAAAATTCCTCTTGCTTAGGTTTTTTAGTAAAACGCTCTTGGCTGTTATTACTTGTATCATTGTCGAATTTTTTATTTTGGCACATTTTTTCCAAATGGGCAACTTTATTACAGTATTTACAGCATTGGTACTTATAAAAACACTCCCGTGCCATGTGACCTAATTTTCCGCAGCAAAAGCACTTAATTTGACTTTTCTTAATATAAGTTATTCCACTTTGATCAGGCATCCTTTCGGATTTGTCAACTTTGTGGATTTCATAAGGATTGTCCGCTACTTTCATGGCCGTAAATTCTTTAGCTTGCTGTAACACAAGTTTGTGAGCTATACCACATTTGATAGCTTCTTTACAATTGATATCCTTATCTGCCAACAACTGCTGTCTCAGACTGTCATTGCTCATTCTACATAAAAGTTGTTCGAGGAGAGCTTCCTCTGGGTATGAGTTGTAGATGCAGTTTTTTTGCGAGTTCATGCAAGGCACTATCATAATCTTTGTGTTCGCTCATTCTTGCCTTGTCGGCAATTTTTGAAGTTGAGTCTGGCGATGTGTCTAGACTCACAATTAAAATAGTCGGTCAAACGATCTTTGATCTGTTCAAATATTAATTCTTCCTGGGTTTTAGGTTCACAAAGCCTATTTGCAATTTGGATTACCCCTTTTCCAGCGAAACACAATAAGGTTGCTGTTTTACATTTATCGTTCTTTGTTAATAATTAAAAGTTTACCTATTTGCTGCACGTACAGGGGCCACTCACTTGCCTCTCTGACATCAAATTCAGTTATTGCCAGTTGCATTATGACGACTTAGTCAATTTAGCAAAATAAAAATATTTTTTAGTAATTTATCCACTCATGAAATCAATTAATTAGACGCTGACATATTCGACTGTCAATGTGTTAATTGTTATTACTGATAATTCTGCAATTTGTTGGGGATTAAGACCCTTGAGGTTTGTAATCAAGACTGACTGCGCAAATTGCTGTGTCCAGCAGCACTATTGCCTGCTGGATTGCAAATATAAATAACAAATAATTGCTAATTAATGAGGCAGCTCGGCAAGTATATTTAAGTAACAAGAATTTATTTACAGAATTATACAAAGATAATCAATGTTGTTTAATATATACATATATGACATATACACATGCTATATAAATAACAATAAGGGCCCGAAGGCATAACAATAATATGATCAATACGATTGTTTACAGTTCTTAGGTTTACTTTTGAATGTCCGGGGGTAAACTCCATAAGGCTAAGTGAAGGAGGGAGCTGACTGGGGCACCCGAGGAAATGGCACATCTGCTTTTCAAGAGCTTCACTTAGCAAGTGTCTCATCTCAGTTCTATTCTAGATCTGTTTCATCTCGTTTTTAGTGTAGACTCCCTTGATTGACCATCTGCTGTCCACGTGGTGGTCATCTCTTGAGTTACCATATTCGATCCCTGATCAGATAACACAATTACCATTGAATTGTCTATTTTAAGCAATGTTTCTATTATCATTAAATCTGACCAGGAACTAAACATTCCGGGTTGGAATGGCTTTGTTTACATTATCTTAATCCTTTGCTCGGATTTATCTAACTTTCTTGATAAGTTAGTTTATAGTTTTTCATTTAATTAGCCTAATTTCTTTTATAAAATATTGTGAGTGCCGTTAGCATCCACACACATTTAGTTTACCATGATAATATCATTTATAGTACTTATTTTTTGTATATATAAGTATATACACACATTTAGCAATCCGTTTAGTTTTACAATTATAATTATTTAACTAATAATATGTATTTTGTGTATACATACACATTTAGCAATAATGAATTAAGATCAAATGAGAATGAAGAAATAACAAAGATCAAGATGAAATAGGGGAACAATGTTGATGATAGAAAATGAGGTCTTGAACTATAAATTAATATTGTATTAAGTGATAGTATGATAAAATAAAATAGGGATTCCCAGCTTGATAAAACCAGAATATTCACCATAAAGTTAAAACAAGCTATACGTTTTAAGACGAAGCAATTTACACCTTAAATTTTTGTTGACTTTAATAAAAACTGAAAATAACAATTCAAATTTAAGTACAATAAATAACTAGATATAAAATTTACCACAAATTCAAATTCTACACAGCAAATTAGTAACTTATTCTTCTCTGGGTTCGAATAACTTATTATTTTACAAGATTTTGCCACTACCCAAATACAGCAAATAAAACAGCTCCTAAAACAAAATCGAATTAACAAACAATATTTAGCAATTCCAAATAAATTTTATAAACTCCACATAATATTATGAACTTTAAGCTTCAAGAAATATGAATACTTTTAATAACTAAACACAATAACTTACCAACTTCCTTTTATCAAATAACTATGAGCAATATGATCAAGATCGTTGAATGATATATCTGCAGGTTCAAATAAACCGATTAAATCAAAATTAAGTGTTATCTTACAATATACTATTTAAAATAATATGCAATCTTGGTTAATATTTTGATTATTAAGTGGTGATGCCTTAAATGTACTTTTAAAATATAAGGACTTAACAAAATTATTATGATATACTAACATAGTTAAATATACTATATTGATTGGTGATGACTTCAAAATAATAAGATAATGTGTCAGTAGCAATAATAATGTGTATGGTGATTAGTAATAAGACTACAGACAACTAAATAAACTTTTAAAACAAGATTTATTTACAAATTTATTTCAGAAACATCTGAAATAAAACAGACATTATATAAAATCAGGTATAGAAAATAATATATATCCCATTGAATACACGCATAATATATAAAGTAGTATAGAACAGTGATACCTTCATTATCAGACTCTACAAAACATATAGTTGTACAATAATATGGCTGATTCCAATACCTTTTTCCTAGGTACAAAATATGTGGACATTGTCTCATCACAGGGAAACAATATATGCCAAGAATATAATTCTCTCTAGGGATTAACTTGCTAACTAAGCAATAACTATCAGCCTCGACAATATAATATTCTTATGGAATAAGCAACGGGAGTGCTCCATCTAGCCATGCACAATATCAATGATACTATATTTGACGCCATTATCTGTTGTGAAAACTATCACAAATCCTTATTAATACTATAGCAAGACAAAAAAATTCTAACAATAAGTTAAAGTATAAATATCCAATTTTACAATGCTTAAACTAATAGTATATTAAACAAACCAACATTGTAAGTCAACCAACCATTAATTATCTTAAAAATAATGATAATATTTTGTTATAACAAGAAACAGACAATGAAGAATAGCCTACATTCTATAATTAAAGTGGACGTTAATTCATAGGCAAAATTTAATAAATGTAAAATGCTTATATATAATAAGACGATTGTGTCATTATACCATACCTCTGACAAATTATTCTGTCTGTTTACCCATCAATAGAATATCAAGCTATTTTCAAAATGCAAGAGATAAATATATATATTTCTGTCTAGATAAACGAGATTTAACATATTTTCAACTAACTGGGAAAATACAAAAATAATAACTATATACTTTTACATTAATCTATCTTTAATGTGAATATATATATATTCATACCACAATATTAAAGAAATATATATATACCTTGATAACACATTAAAACCAATATACCATAATAGTAAACATGAGTAATAAAAAAAAACATTTTATTTTACTTTTCTTAGTTCATAGTTTGTCCCCTTATGAGCTGACTGATGAGGAAAAAATGACATTATGGGCAAAACATTTGATGAATAAATCCTCCATATATTTTATATTTGATCCTGATACAGTGAAACAAAATCAAACACTCAAAACTGTAGTGACAAGTCTTGCGTTGTTAGCCGAGAGGTATCGCAGCCACCATGCAAGCAAGTAGTTGGTTGCAGACGGTTGTGGGTTCGCGTCCCGGCCGATGCTATGACACATGGAAAAAAAAAAACTAGTGACAAAATAATACAACAATGTTTATTAATATTTCTGCAGACAATTTTCTTTAACATTAAGCATAAGTTTAGTAAGGTCAACAAGATAAAACTTTTTAAAATCATTTATTGACTTGTCTGCGTAATATCTGGAATAATTTTAAAACGATCCTGGTATTTTTAAAACATTTCACATTATTGTTAATTCCCACGTTCGGCAATATAGATCAAGAAGTAGATATTTCTATTAGTAAATTTTAATATGTTCTTTAATAATACTAGGAAAAATTTATTCAATCATTTGCAATTATAAATACGATATCCTTGGGCATTTATAACACTAACGTTTCAATAACTAAACAAAATAGTGCTAACAAAAAATCAGACGATTTTTCTTCTTTAATAATAGAAAATAAGTTCACACATTTTTTTCTTTTTAAATTGATTGAACTTTATACTATTTGAAGTGACTTTTAGTTGGGTTGGTTTAAATTTTAAACTTTTTGTTCAAAATTATTTTTGATTACATTTTTATTAAGATAATTTAAAAGCAAATGTATTTTTCTTCTTTACTTATAAAGAGCATACAAAAACTTTTCTTGCCACTAAATAATTCATGCATCATTTTTAAATATAAAAATTAACTAACATAAATAAAATAAAAGTTCATGCTTACACGATTTCTTGTTTAGTCTTGAGTTTCAATTTATATTTTGTCAGACAATTGTTTTTCAATATGGCTCTCAATTTTTCCTTTCCAGGTATAGTATTTGGAATAATAATAGTGTACTCCAGAAGTAAAAATAAAAAGGCAGATTTTAAAAATACAAGTAAAAAACGTTATGGGGGTTTTGATTAAAATACGGAAATAAGATAGATTGTTTTATATGATAACATTCATTAATTAAAATCAAACATTCACTAATTAAAGTCTAAAATAAGGATTTACTAATTGAAGTAAAGTAACGATTTCTAATTAAAAACGAAAGTACAATTAATTAATTAAAAGGACTGATAAGGATCAAGCGAAAGAACAAAGGAAAAAAAAGCGAAGCCGGATAATTTTAAAACTATTTCCAGCTTGCTGCGTGACCAGAGTAGGAATCTTTATATAGAGAAAGGGATATACGAACAACGGAGGTATAACCCAGAACTAGCGGAGTCTGAAGGTTCCAAGATCCGTATAGGTAATTACAGATTTTCTCGATCTTATTATTTTTGTATGACTAATTTTAGAATACGGAATAATTAAAATATTAATAGACTTTAAGAAGAGGTTTTGGCAAACTGGCCATCTTAGAATAGAACTGTTAGTGGGGAAATCAGACATGCGATTATGTATATAATTTCTTATATGTGTTATGAACTCAAAATTGTTATAAACTAAAATATAAATAAATTGCTGTATTCTATTTGTAGTAAAAATGTTTTTATTTAATTTGTTACATGTGAATACAAAGCAAATTGGCGCAGTCGGTTGAATGAACTTGTAGATAAGAAAATGTCGATTGGACAGGGGTCAATATCTGTATTTAATGTAGAAAATCCAGGGTAATGGCCATTATATAGAATTCAGTTGCAGAATTTTTTTAAGTTGAATGAAATTACGGACAATAGTAGAAAAGTGGCAGCTTTATTATGTTTGTCAGGGACGAGATTAATAGGAATAGTAAATAAGTTATTTGAGGGACCTATTTCAGACTCAGTTGAATATGAAGAAATAGTACAGAAAATAACATTATTTCAGCCCGCAACCGTCTAAAGTCATAGCAAGATTGGCATTGCATAAAAGAAGGCAAGCAAACGGTGAAAAAATAAAAGAGTATGACATAGCATTAAGGCAGTTGATAAAAGACTCAATATTGAAATTATGATGACCAAGCTTTATTAGATCAGTTGCTTTGGGGAATGGCAGATGAAAGGTCAAAACCTATTAACAGAATCAGATTTGACTTATGAATTGGCTATCAAAAAGGTTAACGCTTTTGAAGCAGTTTTAGAACAGGCTGCAGCATTTAGAAATAAGACCGAAGTAGAAAATAGAGCGACTATATATAAAACGGAAAATAGTTTTACGCGTACAACACTGAAGGCAGACAGAGAAAAAAATGATGTATGGAAATGTTATTGTTGTGGAAAAATGGCACGTAGCCAAGTACTGTCGATGGCGGAAGGAAAATTGTTATAACTGTGGGAATAAAGGTCACTTAGCGAAGGTTTGTAAGAAACCAAAACAAAAAGAGAAACTAGATACAGAAAACCGAAGAGAAGTGAAGTATGAGCAAGTTAATAGCACATCGGACAATACATGGCAAGACAAAAGCCACTATGTACTAACAGTTATAATAGGGAAGAAGGAAGTAGTAATGGAAGTCGACAGTGGATCTGGTATTTCTTTAATTTCAGAAAAAATTTGGAATGAAATACATATAAAAGACCAGTCGCTAGAAATAAAAAAGTCAGACAAAAATAAAAGGTATAACTGGGCAGTCAATAGAACTAGTGGGAGTGACTAAAGTCCCAGTTACGGAAAAAAAAGTGTGAACTACCGTTATATATTGTAAAAAATGAACTAACCCTGATAATCGGGAGAGAATGGTTTCGAGAATTAGGAATCTCAATAAATATAATTAAAAAAATTACGGTGGAAAAAGAAATAATGGAAAAATATCCAGACTTATTTTCGGAAGAGTTAGGCTTGATTAAAACTAATCCAGTAGACGTAGAACTATTGGACAACGCTCGTCCAATAGTATGTAAACCTAGAAAGATTCCTTTTGCCCAGAGAGATAAAGTTGAGGAGAAATTGAAAAACTAGTAAATAAAGGCGTTCTAACGGCAGTAGAAGACAGAATGGGCTACGCCCATAGTTATAATAATGAAGCCCGATGGCCAGATCAGAATGTGGGGATTATTGTTGCACAGTTAGTAAGTTTTTAAATAAAGGAGCATATCCAGTTCCTAACGTGAGAGAAGTTTTGGCAAATTTAGCTAATGCAAAATATTTCGCGAAGCTTGATCTTAATTCGGCATTTCACCAGTTGAAAGTTACCGAAAATACAGCACATATGTTGACGTTAACCATGCCTTTTGGGCTGTACAAATGCAATAGGCTTACTTTTGGGATAACAACAGCGCCAAACATTTTTCAGGCTAAATTAAACTTATTGTTGCAAGGGTTAAAAGGAGTAATCCCATACTATGACGATATCTTAATAACGGCGTCTAGTGAAACTTTAAGGGAAAAAATTGTTGACGTATGTTTTAAACTAAATCAAGCAGGAGTGAAGTTGAATAAAGAAAAATGTGTGTGGATGACTCAGGAATTAGAATTTTTAGGCCATACTATAAGTGATAAAGGAAAAAGACCACTGGAAAATAAAATCAGAGCAGTCAGGAATGCGGAAAAACCTAGAAACGTAAAACAACTTCAGGCGTTTCTAGGACTCGTGAATTTTTTTGAACCATTCTTGAAAAATAAAGCGATGGTAGCGAAACCTATGTATGAGTTATTAAGAAAGAAAAAAATGGATGTGGACAGAAATCCAAGATAAAGCATTTCATGAAATAAAAGAATTATTAACATCAGATATTCTATTAATGCATTTTGATAGTAATCTGGAGGTAAGGATTACTACGGACGCATCAGACTGGGGAGTGGGAGCAGTATTAGCCCATCCCATAGGAGATAAAGAACGGCCAGTGGCAATTGCATCCAGAGTTATGTCGAAAGCAGAGGTCAACTATAGTCAAATAGATAAAGAGGCACTTGCAATCATTTTTGCAATAAAAAATATCAATATGTGTTTGGTCGTAGTTTTGAAATTGTTACAGATCACAAACCATTATTGGGAATATTAAGTAACGATCGGGCCACTCCAGAGCATTTAAGCCCGCGTATGCTGCGGTGGAGAAATATACTCGCCGCATATGATTATAAACTAGTTGATATAAAGGGGAAGGAAATACCACACAACGCGTTATCACGTTTTCCAAATAGAAGGGAAAAAAGCAAACTAGAAATAGAAATAAATTACATAGATTATATGAACTTCGGTGTATTAAATTCTAACACGGTCAGAGAATGAAAAAAGATATGAATGCCTGATTCAGTGGATTAAGAATGGCTGGCCTAAATCCAAACCGAATTACTTAGCCATGGGGTTTTGGACAAACAGGTTTAATCTTTCAGTTAGTAATAAGTGTATTATGGGTGATAAAGTAGTGATACCTCCGGAAGGGAGAAAAAACACATTAAAACTTATACATGAAGGGCATCCGGGCATAGTGCGAGCGAAAGCTTTGGCACATAGCTATGTCTGGTGGCCTAAAATAAATGAAGATATTGAAAATTACATAAAGCACTGTGATGCATGTCAAACTGAAGTGCAATTGCCAAGTAAAATATTGTCACAATGGAAGGAAGCAACTAAGCCATGGGAAAGAGTGCATATGGATCGTGCAGGGCCAGTGAACAACAAGCTGCTACTGATATTAGCTGATGCATTCTCAAAATGGATTGAGTGCCATATAGTAAGGAATACCAGTGCGGCTGAGATGATTAAATGTCTTAAGTCATCATGTTCAATTCATGGCCTGCCAGAAGTTATCGTAATTGACAATGGAGCTGGTTTTGCAAGCAATGAACTTAGACAGTTTTTTGATGTTGGGGGGATTCGTCACTTATACTCACCCGCAATCAAATGGATTGGCGGAGAATGCAGTTCGGCAAGTGAAGACATTTCTGAAGAAAATGAACACTACTAATATTGATTTACAGGAAAAATTACAGGGATTTATGTTAACCCAGCATACTACTCCATCGACGATTACGGGAAAAACGCCAGCAGAATTGATGTTTGGACGGAAATTATGATTACAATTAGCAGTTCTGAAACCCACTGAAATGAAATATACACGAGATGTGCAATCATATAAAAACTTTAAAATGGGAGAACCGGTCTGGGTTCAAGAGGTCATACAGAAAACATGGATTAAAGGAACGATTGGACAAAATATATCGACACAAATATGTATTGGAAGGGGAAAATGGTAACAAATATAGAAGGCACATCAACCACTTAAGAAAACAAGAATTAGATCAAGTCCCACTGGAGTTTTGGCAGAATTTGAACAGCAACGAGACAGAGGAAAATGAAAGAAATATAGAGAAGAAATCAGAAAAACAATATGTAGGGGAGGAACACAAAGACATTATAATGGAAGAACGACCAGAAGCATGGAAGAGCAAATCACCCAGGCCGCTTAGAATTAAAAGGAAACCGGAAAGGTTTAAAGATTATGTGTAAGTGACATTTATATTTCTGGAGTAAGGGGAGGAATTATAGTATTTGGAATAATAATAAAAACAGTGTACTCCAGAAGTAAAAATAAAAACGCAGATTTTAAAAATACAAGTAAAAAACGTTATGGGGGTTTTGATTAAAATACGGAAATAAGATAGATTGTTTTATATGATAACATTCATTAATTAAAATCTAAATCAAACATTCACTAATTAAAGTGTAAAATAAGGATTTACTAATTGAAGTAAAGTAACGATTTCTAATTAAAAACGAAAGTACAATTAATTAATTAATTAAAAGGACTGATAAGGATCAAGCGAAAGCAGAACAAAGGAAAAAAAGAAAGCGAAGCCGGGTAATTTTAAAACAATATTTCCAGCTTGGTGCATGACCGGAGTAGGAATCTTTATATAGAGAAGGGGATGTACAAACAACAGAGGTATAACCCAGAACTAGCGGAGTCTGAAGGTTCCAAGATCCGTATAGGTAATTACAGATCTCGATCTTATTATTATTTTTGTACGCCTAAAATGGCTTTTAGAATATGGAATAATTAAAATATTAATAGACTTTAAGAAGAGGTTTTGGCAAACCGGCCATCTTAGAACTGTTAGTGGGGAAATCGGACACTCGATTATGTATATAATTTCTTATATGTGTTATGAACTCAAAATTGTTATAAACTAAAATATAAATAAATTGCTGTATTCTATTTGTAGTAAAAATCTATTTATTTAATTTGTTACATGTGAATACAAAGCACCAGGAATTATAAATCAATGGAAAAGACACAGAAAAATGTATACAAGGAATAAAATTTCTTATTCCATGTTTTTAAACATACATTGTCTTGTTCCATTCACCCAATGTTATTACTTTTCCAGCTTTTTTTTTAATTTTGTAGGTGTTAGATTTTGAAGTCTTTACTCTGATTTTTCTTTTTTGATACCCCCCCCCCCACAAACTCTTAAGTTATTTATACCTTGTATTACATTGAATTGTGGTACAATTAAAAATTAACCAATAATAAGTCTGAATATCATTAATATTACTCCACCTACTTTCATTTTTAATAACTACCCAGAATATTCAATACTGTTTTAATTCACTATAAAAATATGCTTAAGGAATTGACTACAATTTTTCATTTACAAGATTTATAATTTTAATCTTTACAATTACTATTCAATAACAATAAAATAGCAAACATTTATATCCCCAAATTAATAATACTGTTAAATTATTTTATCACTATTGAAATCTGACAATGCATAGGAAATCTCTTCTACACTCATGTAGATTTTCTAGTGTATCTGGAACAGTCTATTTAAAGTTATTGATTAAGGTATTAGTGCCAGATCTATATTTAAAATTTTGGACTATTTAATACAGTGGCCTAAATAAAATGTCACAATATATTGTAACAGATTTACGTTTTGTCTCGTAATAAACAAAGTTTTTAACTTTTACTTGACACAACTGTCACGTCAAGCAAGAAGCCAATATAGATGAATTATTTAAGTCTATATTCCTGATCGAACACTGGGATTACCAATGTAATATTCCAGTATTATTTTTCCCGACCAGACGCTCCTTGGCTGCTGGATACTCCATTCATAAGAATGATTAATAAAACAACCCAGCACTTGAAATATTTATAAAATTTACGAGATTTAATGTTACTGTACTAGATTAACATGTGTACCTTTTACTAGAATTAATGTCTACTTAATATTTAATAAGCCTTATGGGTATATCATTCTAATTAGTATGGTGGAGAAAGAAAGACGAGACGTAAAGAGCTATTCATTAATAAATACTTTTTTATACAATACATTAAATACACACTAAAGATATAATATTTAAAGAAAATAAGAAATCATTAAAATAATACAGATTATATTTAATTTCACCCTGAATGATAATTGTTCTTAATTTATATGTAGATATTCTAGAGCTTGGAGTCCCTTTCTCCACGTATTATTGGATAAAGAAAACTACTAATTATTTGATTTATTAATATTTACAGTTGCAATTGCATTTTAATTTCTGTGGCCATTTTAAGAAAGTATACACGCATGATATATTTAAGTTTAATTACCTAGGTTTTTCTGGACTTGGACAACTAATTGGTTAACCATCATGTGGATTATTCCACTTCTTTAGGAGAGATGGAAATTCTTGGGATCTGGCTCGGATTCCTTCATGCAGCTTCTGTCGTATTCTTTGTGGCTTCAATGATAGGGAAGGAGAACCATCATGCAGGTGCTATCTCTGCTGTTACTTCATGGGGAAAATGACATTACACCCGAGGCGAGCGTGGATCAACTGGTGTCTGTTTGTGGCCCCTTATCCCTGCATTCTCGATGCTTCAAATTCTTGGTCCGTTTTGTTCATATATAAAAAAAACAGCTCACAAACTAATCTGTGTCTCCGCTCAGCAGACTCTCAAGAAGAACTAAAACATGGCTCCTTTCCTTCACAACTTCTTACTGTCTTGTCCCAGAATCCTTTTCTTATCTTCTTTTATTGTTCATTGGAATGTCATTAATTACATTTCACACCTTTATTTTACTTTCTCTCATAAAATACATAAATTTTCTTTTTTTTTTCTTTTTTTTTTTTTTTTACTTCCATAATATTTGTTTTTTGTTACTTTTCTACTTCTTTTTTTATAAAATAATTTTCTTATTTCTTTACATAGCTATACATATATTTCAGACGTCCCAATGTGTAGTTTAAAGAGACGATCTTTATCTTTTTTATAAATCTATTTATTTTATTTATACCAACGATCGAATTTTATGATTGCTAATTCTACAATCATTAACCCTCTTTTTATTTACTTTTCCCTTTAAGACTTGATCATCAACTTCGATGATCCTATTTTAATATTCCCTTAACTTTACTATTCGTAATTTTTTTTAAAAAAGTTGACTTTGGAAGGTGAAAGATAAGAATTTTGTTCACTTACCTTCCTTCACTTTCTTTAATTACTATAATTGATTCTGCTTTTAATTGCATTCCTCAACTACACTATTTTGATTTTTTAATTGACACTATCTTAAAATAAATTTCTTTTCTTTCCTACGTTTATTATCCAATTTCTATGTATTAATTGACATATAAAACACATTTAATATTATGCGATATATATATGAAATGTACACGTGTGATCATCACAATATATATATTTAAATATAAAAAGTACATAGATCTACTCTGGTTCTTTAGATGGTTCAATATTATTCTCACAAAACTTGAAATGAAATTATGTTAGCGTGATGCATTTATATTTTAATTTGAAACCATACATACTTTATTCTTTTGTGATGGCAGATTAATAATTATTTACATCATCAACTTCTATGATATTGATATTTTTTCCTGGAAATATAATACACTGTTCGAACTTATGTCAGTTTTGGTTTCTACTTCGTCCAGTGATGTTTTTCTTTATTCAGTTTTAATTCAAATGTGTTCTTTGACTTTCAATCGATTTCTTCCATTAATTTAGTTGAGCAATTCAGGTAATTATTTTTCATTTATATTCTGAAAAATAAAAAGTTATTATCAAAAGGATTCTCATTTTAAAGAAGTTATTTATAAACTAATGTCAGTTTTTGGACTTTTTTTTTTTGTGAATTATACTCGACAATGAAGTTTGTAAAATTAAAACATCAAACACAACTGATGAATGAATATGTATAGAATTATTGCATGCTTTGTTAAATAAATTATAAGCCAACTTTTAATGTTCTTGCTAATCAGATACAATTGTATTCTTACTTATTAGCTTTGTTCTCCCTGATTTTTTTTATATAGTTTAAAAATTTTATTAATAAAAAAAAAAATAAAGCAAATATTTTCTTTTGTTGAATACTTCAAAAATGTAAATGCAGCTTTTGAATGTATTGCAATTTTAATACATGCCTCTTGCAGAAATAAAGTTTGGTCATTCCTAGCATAGATAATGAAAAAGATTTCCAACCTTAGCAATTTATATTGTGACATTACAGAACTAAGTAAAACTCTTGCTAATGTAAATTAATCAAATACAAATGGCAATAATATGAAACTAATGAAAACTTTGGTTAGTGTAAACAGTGTTTCCCAAACTTTCAATACCTGTGTACTTCTTTAATAATTTTCGTAATGCTAAACATCCCTCATCAAAAATGTTGCATATACTTTAATTATAATATATATATATATTTCTTTTTAGTATGTAAAAAAAATAATAACTGAAAAAAATTTATTCATAATAAAATACAAATAAAAGTTATACTATAAATAAAATTTATTAAGATCAATGAGAACGATGAAATTGTTTATGTTGAGACGACAGATTATTGTTATTTGTTTGCTTGGTTGTTCATTTTAATCTAAGATGGGATTCTACATCCAAAAGCTTGTTCTTTTTTTTTTTCGACTTAATGTCTCCAAATGCTGAAAAAGCAATCTCATATAGATATGAAGTTGGAAATGGTAAAATGTATTTAATGACTTTTTGCATTAAACCTGGATACACTTGTTGCATTTGCAACCAGAATGATGTTAAAGTACACTCCTTGTGTTTATTTTTCAAGAATCTGTCTGAAGCTAATACTAACAATTGCTCTTTTGCATGTGCTAAACCTGGCACGGATGCTGTATTAATGTTAAATGGAAATCATCCATTCAATATTTTTATTTAAATCAGGAAAATAGTTTTTCAAGCCCACTTGTAAACTGTTAAGTGCTGTGTTATACATTTCGCAGTGTCAGCATCTATTTTAATATTCGAATTTGTTATCCAAAAAGAGAAGGAAATGAGTTCACTTCTCCCTTGACAACTCTCTTTTGCCATAAATTTAGTTTTGCCATAATAGCATTAACTTTATCTTGAATTGAAACAATGAAATTTCTTTTCCTTGCAATGATAAGTTGAGACTATTTAAAGCAGAGAATATATCTGCTAAGTATGCTAATTTACAAAGTCATTGGCAGTCATAAACATTTTCTCAGCTCAAGTCTATCATTAAGAAAAACCTGAACTTCATGTCTAAGTTCAAATAATTGGTTTAAAATTTTACCTCGAGATAGCCAATGAATATTGGTATGAAAAAGAAGCTGAGTATGACTACTTCCCATTTCTTTATACATTTGCAAAAAAAGTCATGCATTCAGAGGATGGCCTTTAATGTAGTTAATAATTTTCATGCTTTCATCCAGAATTTTCTGTAGATCAGCAGGCATCTTACATCTTTGCCAAAGCCTCTCCGTGTATGCAGCAATGTGTGGATATGACATTTCGGGCAACATTCTGAATTCTTGCAACAAGTCCTTTATTAGTTCTGACCATACTTTTTGCTCTATCTTTGCTTATTCCGACCCATCTATTCCAATCAATTTTGTTTTCTTTTATAAATTTATTAATAACATAAAAAATATCTCCTATTATATGACCTAATAAAGGCTGGCAAAATAAAAAGTCATCATGAATTTCTTGATTCTTTTTTTATCTAACAAATACCATAAGATTTGCAATATCAGTGGATTCATCAACTTGTAATGCATAATGACTTTGAGAAATATCAGACAGACAATAACATGTTTTGCATTATTAGACATGTCAATGATTCATTGATGAATTGAATTATTTGAGAGAGAACTCAATCAAAAATTTGTTTAGCTCTATCTCCTATCATTACTTCTGCCATTATCTTAGCTGCAGGTTTGATTAAAGTTTTGTCAATCGTCTCCGCTGCACTACATCTGTCAATTAAAAGTGATGATATGAAGCTGTTAGGATTTTTTGATTGTCACTTCCTGTCAAATCCCACATTACTTTTTGAGTCAGATTTAAATCCTTAAGTTTGTTTTCAAAAAAATTTATGGGTTTATCTTTGTACTGATTGTGATTTGTCTCAAAATGGCACTTTAAGTTGAATGGTTTCATGCTTTCATTTGTTAGATTTTCAAAACAAATGACACAAGGTGGAATAGGATCTTTTTCATCTCCAATCCATGAGAATCCAAATTTAAGATATTCTTTATCGTACTTGTGAATTTTCCTTGCTTTTTTCTTAACAGGTTTTTTTCAAAATTGTAAATGGTTTGCCATCATTAATTTCGTTACTTTCTGTATGTTGGTTGTTACTATTATTCGGGTTAGAAGTTTAAAATTTCGACCAGTAATCAAAATTATATTTTGTAAAAATAAAAATCAATGAGACTTACTAAAAAACATAAACCTTTCCAGTAGCAAAATCGCATGAAAGCTAAAAATACGCACATATGCACTGTAACAGTTCGATGTGTATGTGAATGAGTATTGTATGTAATACATTATCTGAGACATAGACCGGAGAAATACGCAGAATCAAAATGCTTGTTGATGCCATGGCTATGCATACAAAAGAAAACTACACATACACGATACTAATAAGTAAAAAAAATTTTTATTATTTTTATATGCTTGTAATAAAAAACAGTAAATTGCTTGTTGCATGTGATGCGGTCAAAGTTTGGTGCTGCGCATACCCCCAAGGGTACACATCCCACTTTGGACTGGTGTAGAGTAATCAAAAATAAATGCCAGTTAGATTATGGAATTAATGGCAACTATTGCAGATTAATCAAAAGTAAATGGCAGACGATAACAATGAGACAATCATCTATGAAAAATCAAGAAATTGTTGGGGGGTTTTTTTTTGCTGTATCTCCTAATATAAATGCCGTTCCATGTGAAGTGTGTGTTATTCTGGACTCGGAAAAAACTGGATTTCATGGCATTGTAGAACATTGTGAAGCTGGTAGCACAAATAAGACCTGATTGTTATAAAGAATGTTTGAAATCATTCTATGACTTTTTATTAGGATGTTTATGTTTGATTTTTTTCCTCATTAAAAGATGAATTTTTGGTTTCATTAAAATCTAAATGTACAGAATTTTTTTTTGTGTGTGTATTTTTGATTCGCCCTGTTTGTAAACTACAACAACAGATATAATAAATGACAATCTGAAATCTTTTGATTAAACAAAGGCAAAACTCTTTTCTCCATACAGTAGTGCCACCCTGTGCTAACCAGAGTAATCAATAGATGCCAGAAGGCTTGTGTATAAAATCCATATCTAGTGCCTACTGTATGGAGAAAAGAGTTTTGCCTTTGTTTACAACAATTATGTGCTAGTATGAGATGGTGATCATGTGATGAAATCTTTTGATTCACTATTACAGATGTTACTACCAATAATATTTATGAAATAAAATGGACACTTATAAAAATTGAATAATTACATGTGAAAAGTCAAAATTATATAGAAGCAGGGCTTAACAGCTTACATATATATAATTATTAAATATTCGTACAAAAGAACATTTTAAATATACCAGTAATAGTATTAGAATGATATATTCTATCAAAAATAGAAAAGAGAGAAATGGAAGTTTAAATATGGAAAATGGTTTAAAAAATTGTAAGGAATTAATAATTTTTAATAATAGAAATAAAATAATAAAAATTAGAACACAATTAAAATAAAATAGTATTAATGTATTTGATTAAAAAATAAAATAGAATTAATGTGAATATGTTTGATAATTATAAAATAAAATGTGTATTTATAATTGTGGCAGAATGGATCCCAGTCAAATTGATGGTATATTTTTAAAGAGAAATGGTAATGTATCCAAGAACAGATAAAGGTTATATATGCATATATAGTATCAATCAAATAATAGTTTAAGAAACCAAAAAAGAATAACTATTTCCTAATCTGTAACATTTTTTGATCTTTAGTTACCTAACAATGCAGTTGTCTTTTATGTGTGAAATTGAGTTTTATTTGTGCATATCTCAAATTATTTTTTAATATTACAAGTAGAGTAATATCAATTTTATCTTCTTTTAATGTAGTAGATTTGTAAAAATAAACTAAAAGATGCTTTTTTTACCAAACATTTTCCCTCTTCTTTGTCTATAATCAAGCCAAAAATCTTGCCTACATATCAAATTGAAGAATGATAGATTATGATCAGCTAATTATCAAGGATCTGCTAAAAAAACATTTTGGGAAAAAAAAAAAAAAACATTTTGGGTGAAAAAGAAAAATGTCAGAAAAATTTTGTAGACTTCAAAATAGCATTTTTTTTAAATGATTGTTTTTGAAATTTGAAAAGTTATAGTGTTTTATAGTAACTGTTGAAATGCATTGCTGAGTTAGGAAAGCAAAACAATAAAAGGAAACCAGTGCGTAATTGATTAATAAATTCCAGCAGCATTTTTAAAGAAAGGGGAAAATATTAAAATTTATTTACTTCATATTGAATTTATTTTAAAAATAAAATATGTCAATCTTATATTTAGAATAAAACATTCAAAACAGCTATAAACCAATATTCATTAAAGAAAAATGATTTCTTTCAAGAAGATATATATTGGAATATACTGGGCATAAATAACAATAGTAAAAACTTAAATATATTTTTCAGTGGAATATTTAAAAGAAAATATTTTGGCCTAAAAATTACAAGAGTAAAATGTGTGAAAATAATTTTATTCAAATGGATTTTCCCAGTGATGATTTTCTGTATTTAAAATATTTCAAATTTTAAAGGATACTTTTAGGAAGACGTTAATTTAAAAAGCATCCCAAAAGCTATATTATTTTTAAATAAGAAGAGTGATTAATAATTCTGTAATGCAATTTATAATTATATTTATGTTTGCATTGTTATAAGAGATAATAACGATTTTTGTTAAAATTTTCTTTAAAAGAAGAAGCTTGAGTACAAGAGTTGAAACACATGAGAGTTAAATATTAATTCAATCTCTTAATAAGCTATTAATTTGTATGTGCAGGCAAGCGTTAAGTTTATATTAATGCCAGAAAAATCTTTATCAGATTATAATTACTATTGGCATTAGCATTTGTTAGTTTAAGTTTAAATAAAATTATTTAAGCTTCATTCATGGAAATTACAGTTCTGGAATCATTTTCATCAATTGAATTAATTGCCCATTAAAGTATTTTGCATTTGGAAACACATGGCTAATATTTCTGCATTTTGTTCTGTACTTGTGTTATATAAGAATGTTTCTATATTTTATTATGTAAATATTTATTTTACATCTAAACTGTATTTCATCTATAACATTAGCTAATATTGCTGACTGAATTCATTAAGGATAGATTGTTAACTAAGGAAGAATTATCATAATTTATGTAATATTGTTTGCAGATACATGGGCATAAGTAACAATTATTATCTACGAGTTCTAACATTAAATATTTTTGCAAGTGCAATTTAATGGCATAACAATTCAACTTAGCTCAAATCTATCAATCTAGAAATCAAACCAATCTTTCTCACTATGGATCCATTTTGAAACATCCACTTGACTTTTTCAAGTAAACTAGACATATATAGCACTTGTTATAATTTAATTTCATGTACACATTTTTAGATAAACTTAAATTTAACCTCATGTATATATTTTTAAATATATTTTAAACTTTTATTTCTTCATACATTTCCGAAACATATGGCCAAAGACAAAAATAAATGTTTCTCAAAATGGACATATTTTTTTATACATGCCTTTATCATTTGTTTAATATATAGATAGCAAATTATTATTGTTTGATTACAAGTGTCAAACTTTTTATATTTATAATTTTGCTGAAGTGGATCACATAAGCAAAAAAAATAATAGCAGTAAAAAGTAAATACATTGTTTAAGGTGGGAACAAATCAGCTGTTTCATAAGGTAGGTTAATAGGTTTTCCTAAAGATAAAAATAATGTTTAATTAATCATGATTTAGAGAATACATGACTCTCCCATTAACAATTGTAACAATATTGAATTTGCTTCAATTGGTACGCATCCATATTCTGTGTACATACAAGTTAGATGGCAGCTAAATGTCCTTTACTAGTTATGCTAAAAGGAAGAATAAACTTTATACTTTCAAATAGAGGGTTTTACCATTACAGTATGTATTGTCTATTTTTTTAATGTAAGCAGCCTTTAAGAAAAATTTATTAAAAAAAAGCCAATAATTCATCTGTCTTTGGAAAATGTTGAGATGGGTCTAGATCAAAGAAAATATTCTTCAAAGAACAATATTGGGGCATAAAAAGGTTTAAAAAAAGGCAATATATCAGTTTAATTGCTGCAGTGATTAAATAGATTTGGTGATTTCATAAATTGTGTTGAAATCAGAAAGGTATTGCCACTGTATAATAAGCAGACATTAAATTCAGTCCACAGAATCTGGTATCAATGTAGTCAGTTATGCAAAGTGTTGCCATCACAGTAAAGTGAACCTGGTATACAAAAAGAGACTACTTACCAATATAATTTTCTGTGTTAATGAACCACCAAAGCTGCTGAGTGATTACATTTATTGTGCATTGCAAGGCATATGTTCATTCAGAACTTACATCACGTAGTGCCTACAAAGAAGAATATGCTCTAAACCTAAGCTTGTAGTATATAGCAAGATCTAAGTTAAAATTCTGTCTTATGAAAACATCTGCTGTTGTCATCTGCCTTTACAAAGAAATCATATTAATAAGTTAATTTACGAGTATCAATCAAATTTACAATCGACTGCTAATATTGTCACCTATTCCTCCACTATAGGAACCTATCTACTTTGAACTATTGGGCCAAGATTTTTCACTTATCAACTTGCATTGAATATCACATACCAAGCTTAATTTATGAATTGTTCAAAGAGAAATGAGGAGAGGGGAATATATTAATTTTTCTAAAACAAAAGGTAACTAAAGCACTTACAAATGTAAAGAAACTATTTTTTTTTTATTTTCAAACAATTTCTTTGTTATAAAGACCTGAAAAGTGTAAATTTATTTTTAAAAAAATTTTCTGTAAATGTTATTATCTATATCATGTAACTTATTTCTTTGGGTGTAAAACTATTGATTAACTTTTCCTAAATATGCTGAACATTAGAACAAAATGTTGAATTAATAAAAATCGGACTTTGTTCTCACAGTTATATCCTTGCAAATCACAAATTTAGAAGTAAACATTTTTATTAAATTAATGAAATTATTATATCCTGAACTTTCTTCTTACATTCATGAATTTAGCTGAGGTTGAGTGGAATTAATTATTATAATAGGATAGATATTGCCCAAATCTATGGGTATTTCTATCATATATGAAAGTGGTGCCATAGATTCTCTCAACATGGTAGGTATACAATAAATAAAAATATATCCATAGTACTCATGAGAAGGAGATTTATTTTCAAATTATGATCCTTACCTGTGAATGGCAGTCAGGAAATATGGCTGATGTTTGCATTACATTCTACATCTAATGAGGACCCACTCTGACCATCATAATCATCAGCTAAAGTAATTGCAATAAGAGTCGAGCAATTATTTTACACTCTTATCTAAGTGGGTCCATTAGTTTGGTGGATTAAACCATTGGTGGAATAGAGTTTACAATATTTTCAAATTTTTTTGATCATTCCTAAAACATGATCGAAGATATGACAAAAATAAATGATTCCCAAAATGCACATTTCATGCTGAACCAATACTCATCAGTTGGGCCATATCAGATGATAAATAAATGATGATAATAAATCAAAAAAAGAAAATGAGGATCTCTTCAAAATTTTAATTTTTATAAATAAAAATACAAAAATTGCTAAATGATATGTAAGTTTGGGTAATAGATTGCATATAGTAATCATTTATGTAATATACAGGACTAATCTCCCAATATATGCTATTAAAATAGGTTAACATAAATGTTTGACATTTGATAAGGGCACAAAACCATGTACTAAAAAAGCTTTATATATAATTATTAATTATGCATATATTTATATAGCTATTATATATATTTTTGTTACTGATTATAACATGTATAATACAATACATAATTGTATTTATATTTGCATCATTATAGGAAGTATTAATGTGCTAATATTTTTTATTTGAATTTTCTTTAAAAGAGGAAAGATTGGGTGCAAGAGGTGAACATACATGAGATTTTAATATTAATTCAGTTAATCTCTAAACTATTAATTTATATGTATAATCAAGATGTAAGTTTAAGTTATTTATATGTGTCAGGAAAGTTTACCAGATTATAACTTATTGGCACTAGTGTTTGTTAGTTTAAATAAAATTATTATCTAAGCTCCATTCATGAAAATTACATTTATGGAATCATTTTGATCAATTGCATAGTGTTTTTTAAATTGATTGAATTAATTGACCATTAAAGTATATCACATTTGGAAATATATTATCTATTATTTCTGTTTTTATTGTGTGCTTATGCTGTAAGAATGCTTCTGAATTTTATGATTTAAACATTTATTTTTGCAATTGTACCTCATCCACAACATTACCTGATATTGCTGATCTATTGAATTCATCAAGCGTAGATTGATAACTAAAGAAGAGTTAGAATCATTATAATTTATGTAATTTTGCTTTCTAGAACTTGAACAGAAGTAACAATAGTATCTATGGGTTCTAAAATTAAATATTGTTGCAAGTCCAATTTCAAATTATTAAATGTTTTTGTTTCCATTTGTTAAGGAAAGAAATTGGTGTGTAGTCAATTGTGGAAATATAAATATTGTTCAAGGGGAATGCATATGATCTGATCCCATAGGAATCTGCATTATGTTGTCATGATCAATTATCCGAGGAACATTTTCTCTTATTCTTTCTTAATGTTATTTGTCATGCTCATACTTTATTGTAGGATTATTACATTAATTAATCTCAGAAGACTTTTGACATTTATTTGATACATAATTTATTCATTTAGATCTTCATTTGAGTTCATGATTAGGATTATTTGTCTTATTATTTAGTAATTGATTTTATGGAATACATCCTAATCTATTATTATTTCAATAATGTGTGGATGGGTCTGTGATCATTATAGTTGGATATACCTTCTGTAGCAGCTGTGCCATAGTATAATTGTTGGAGAATGAAAATAGCCCTTTATTTTGTTTTGTTTTTTATTTACAATATATGTGATATAGGCAGTTATTATTCAGATGAGTTTTTAATAGTTTTATTTTTTGTAACATTTTTTTTTACTTAAAGAATAAAAGAAGGGAAAGGATGTAAATAATTGGTTAAATATATTTTGATATTATAAATATGAATATTTGATGTTCAAAATATAATAATATAAGAAAAGTAAGAATTAAAATATTTATGAAATTATTTAATTTTTTTTATAAAAATTTAAATAGTTTTCATCTTTCTAGTTTCACATTGACATATCATTCATTACTGAATGATCATTTCCTGTGCTGAATCTATTAAAATTCTAATTTTGAAATACATATAATCAAAGTATAATTCAGTACTAATATATCTTCATTTGGATGTTTCCTTTTAGTATTTATTCAAAAAAGTCATACAGTTTTTCTATAAACTCCATAAATCTGTGTTCTTTTTCATTTCTGTCACCATAATCAAATTTATTTACTGCATATTCATCTTTCATTCTGTAACAGTTTTAAAATGTTCTTTATCAAGTAAAACTCATATAAAAAATTCTCTATTTTTTCATTATAATAAGAACTTATTAGGTCATAAATCTGAATTATCTGCATTTGATATCTACCATTAGTATGTAACTTGCTCTCTAATATATCATCAGCTTGCATAATATTGATCTTTCACTTTTTATTTATAATGAATTCCACTCCGCATGTGTTTTCAGTATTTGTGCCTTTGTAATAAAATCTATATTCACTTTTTAAATCAATTGTTTCTTCATTTTTTCTTCTAACTTCATAAAGCATAAAAATATAGCATGTAATACTAAACATGGCATTCTTCCAATTTGTGCAATCTTTCTTCACTTAAAAGTGATTTGAAATTATAGATACATAAACAAATGGTCATTGTTAAATGGCAGTTTGTATCCACAGGGGATTCTTAGCATTGTCTGCCGTTGTTCAGAAATGGCCACCTTGGTGGTAGATTTCATAATCTCTTGAAAATAAAAAGCCATACTTTAGCTTTGACTATTATGATTGTAAAAAAAAAAAAAAATTACACATACACTTTCATCCTGCCTTCAAGAAATTCAATTGGGACATCAATTAAAAACTGTCAGACAACTGGGAATAAAAAACATTGTATTTTTTGTTTTTAAACTCACACGAATTGGTGCATGTAATGATTATCCCATCTTTGTTTATCACAGGTGTACCACTCAGATTTGAATTTTCATTTAACAAGTCCCAGAATCTGAGCAAAATTACCTCAAATCCAGTCATGCCTGAGATACACAGGTTAGGAGCAATCATGAATTCTAACTTATTTGCCCATGCCCCAAATCTATAACTATATGAACAACATCTCTGGTGATATACAGATGAATTTAATTCATTACAGTCCTGGAGACACAGTGAAAAGACACGATATCTTAAGACTATTGATGATTAACTAGCTAGATAATAAAAGAATGATACAGATTAATAGTTGAATAATATCTAAGGAAGTGCAGATTGAGTAATAGAATAAATGAGAGATGGCTAAAGTGAGATAAACAAGCAGACAATATACAGTAAGAGAGAACTAAATATGATTAACATGATCCTAGGTAACCCAGGTATAGTGAATTCTTAATAGATGAAATATCATAAAACAAGGGATTAACTTAAATAATAATTCAAATAATTTAATATATAAACTTTAATAATTGCACAATGTCATAATCATCTATACAACTATATTATATTTACAGATTCATGCAAAATATGTTCAATTGCTTATTTATGATTATACAATTTATTGTTAAGGGGGGTAGAGTAATGACACAAGGTTAAAGTTACAGTTGATACTTATAATGTACAATTAATATAGTGTGGTTTTTAATATGCCAATATTAATTAAACAAACACGCATAATAATTTAACAATATTCATGCTATCTTAATGACCAGCTACAAATATACCTACATAATTAAACACTTTGTTGTTTACAATTATAATCAAATTAATATATATTATAACCTTCACTCCCAACACCGCTCATATACATTACATGAACGAAATGCCCAGGCACCAGTTCTATTAATAAATAGAACAATATAACAAAATATATAATACAAATTATTACTGAGACTCTATATTTAAGTTTATGTTCAGCTTAGCTCAGTGGGAGGCTATAGGCAGTTCATAAGATATATGATAATAAATGAATAAAAGAAGAAATATTATAAAACATTTAATATAATGTAAATTACTTTGTTAACTAATTGTATAATAAAGAATCATAAGGTTTATTTGGTACAGTCTAGTAAAATATACTTTAAACTTAATTTCTTCCTTCATCAAAGTATAACACATATCATCTTGCTATAATTATATTCTTAAACAATTCTATGACTTGGCATATCATAATCTAAACATCTACTTTAATGCCAATCAAGAAATAAACAATAAGATCTCAGGGAATTTTAACAAACACAGTTGAATTAAATAAACTACATTGTCCCATAAATTATAATTCTAAAGTGTGATAAAAATGTAATGAAACAAATTGACTAAATATTTTACTGTGTTTCAATAATAAGATAATGACAGAGATAGGGTATTTTAATCTCATATCATCATCTAACAAATATACTGACTTGGCAACCTTTCTAATACGTTTATCAAGTGGCAAATGTTCTTTTATAATGTTTGGATTAAGAAAAACAATATTGTCAGACACTAGCAAATTTAATATTATAACTCTAAAATAATATATCTATTTTATAATAGATTTATGAAATGTGGAGATGTGGAAATGGAAATACGAATGTACACAAGAATAACTCAAGAGACAGTTTTTAAGATTTTAAATAACTAAAACAAATCATTTATTACAATAAAATAAACTTGGTTTAACATAATATTTACAAATGGGCTATTTGTTTTACAGACTTTTAAATTATCAAATAAATTTTTAGCATCAGTTTGGGATTATCCCTACTATCAAAGCAAATTAATAACAAAACTTAAATATCCTGACTTCGAACACATGCTTTGCCTACATGTTTCATCTATATGACAATAAATAAGTAACATGTTATATTATTAGCACAAAAAAAAAAATACCTTTGAGAGGATATTACTCTTGATTAACAAAATAAATCAAATTACTTATATTTGGCTTTCAGCAAAGCAACTTTCTCTAATTGACTAATAATCACTTTCAATTACATATACCTTTCATTTATAGCAACAAAATCATGTTTATTCTGATGATTTGATGATTTATAACCTTTATTTAAATAAATACACTGTATTTTAAAATATTTATTTCCCGTTTTAATCTTAATACTTTATACTTCTATTAAATGAATGTAATGTATTTCAAAGAAACATTTATTCCTCATTTTAATTTCAATATCTCTATACTTTATATACGCGATATTATTTATATTATGCGTGTGTGTGCACATTCAAGCAGCAATAATGTAAAACAATCTTTTCTATAAACTCTCTATTCATTAAGAAAATATCATACAATTATTTTATTTCGAACAATGTCGTAATTCATCAATAAAATATGACACTAATACTACATCAAGAGTTAATCTAACAATTTATCTAGCCACCTATTAATTAACACAAAGCTATATTTTCATGATTTTACATACTATATGTTATAAGGGAAATCTACATGAGGAGCAGATACTCTTACTGAACACTTTTACAATTTTCCATTATCAAGAATCTAAGAAAAACGTCACATAACTTCCTAAACACCATTTAATCATATTTCAACAATAACTCATCTACTTCTAAATACACTATTGGTGGGGACTAATTTCCTCATCACCAGGGCCCTAAGAACATCACTTCAAAAAATATCATTAATTATACGCATATAAAATAAACTAGGCTCTACTCATGGAAAATTATTAACATATACTAAATAAGCAAGATCTTTTATCCCTACAGACATTATAACGCAATCAGATTTCTTTCTATTCTCATAGCTTTTCTAAATATCGAACATTATAAATACACGCAGGCAGATAAATACATACAGATAATATACCAATCCGTTCAACTCAGTAGAATACGAGAGTGTACAAAATTTATGCATAAATTTATTCACAAACTGAACTTTATCAAACAAATATCATAATTGTGCAAAACAAACACACACCCGGGAATAAAATTATATATAATATTAACTCTAAATTACACACTAAGCAGGTAATATGATAATTAAATATTGCATTAAGGTATAACTTTTAATTCTGAATAAACTTTAGGTTACTTTTAAAATTTAATATTTATAATTATTACAAACGAACTTTCTTTCATATCTAACAAACTATTTCTATTATACGTTCGTTGATTCAAAAAAAAAATAATAATTCTCACTTTGAGATAATAAAGTATGCAAAATAAATATAAACCTCTCTAATAATATATTTAAAAAAAATACTTGTTTCTTTTACCTTCGTAAAAGAACAATAAAACTTATTTGAATACAATCAATTTTTACCAGCGTACTCCTCATTCAGATACGCTTCAGAGATGGTCTCGAAGATCAAAATAACACAGATTATAAATGAACATAATAATAAATAAGCCTCTCTACCTATCATATACATTAATTATGACAAGCAATAAAAAAAAATAAAAACACAAAAGTTATTAGTTTTGTAACTTAAAATAAAAGTTCACTTGCAAAGCTCGGTTCCAGGTTTATAAAACAATATGGGACATATTCCAAACTGAATTTTAAACTAAAATAAACTGCTGTAGGATAACCAAACAAATATAGTCATGCTTAAATAGGACTCAGCATCTTCAATGTTCATAACAAAGTTATTTAAGTTACTGTATCATACATAAGCAATCAATTTATCTTCTATTATGACAAGAATATAATAAATTCTTACTACTGTTGGACAGGAATTATTTCACTTATTCTGTTGTAGTTCTAAATTGAATATGTAATTATTTTTAGTAGTTTATTGAATAGCATTTAATAATACTTTGTTTTATTTTCCATCTTCATCGAAGAGAACAAAAATTACCCGCATTTCTATCTTTCTATTCGATTTAAACAGATACTTAATTTGAAGTAGCTCACATTTTATTTCCTTCATTTCCAGAAATATCAGATAAATAAATACTGCTATCTCTTTATGATGAATTTAAACATGGCATGATTTATCAAAATATGCATGTTCTTAATTTTATGTTTAATCCTCACAAAAAATAGTGAAGAATTAAAATATATTCTGTAAAATAGTTCTGCATGTGTTTTCCAGATATATTAAAGAACACACGTTGGTTAATGACATAACAATAATATTCATGCAATTTATTCCTATTTGAAATGATAATTAAGTGTAGTAATGTAGACTGGACATTATTAACATACATTTTTAAAAGAGCAATAGTTATGAAAATGGTTAATTCAATATGTTTAAATCAAGAGTAAAGTAAACTGAGTACCTTTTTTTTTAAAAACTTAGAACTGCATTCTGAAATTAACTCTTTCCATAATATATTTCTTAATATCCTTTTGAAGTTTTACTCCAAAAGTCTTTTCAAAGTCAATTTGACTTCAGCAACTGGCTTTAATTTCCACAATAAATGAACCACTGTTTACTGTCTACAGTTACATTACATAAAGCAAATTTTCCACTGGAGATCTTTTTTTAAATAGCTCTCTTTTGCAAAGTTCATTTCCTTCCACCAGCTTACTCCCACGCTTCTTCTATCTCAGCTAATTACATATTCAAAAAAAAAATCTTTTCAAAAAAAAAAATCACTTTGATTTTTTAGAATTAAAATCAAGATAAAAATAATAATAAAATAAATAGCTTTTACAAACTTGAAAGAAAAATGAATATTAATTAACTACTAAATAAAAATGATTAATAATTTATTTAATTTGTAAAATAATCTATTGATTCAACTATCTATTAATCATTGGAAAGAAATATATATTTGTTAAATTATTTAAGATAACTACTGTAATTTAAATGTTTTTATTGTGCATGTACTATTGTTTGCTGTTATTAAAAGATGAAAATGAAATGAAAATGATGCAGAGTCATACATGCATGCACATGTACTACAACCTAAATATTAAACTATCTTAACTAAATATAATTGAAATGGCTATTAATTGTTGACAAAAAGATAAGTATCAATGAATAAAGGATTTTGAAACTATTCAACCAATATTACAATAATATAAAATAACTTTGCATCTTTCTGACAAAATGTATCAATTCCATTAATAAACAACCCCTCTTCCTTATATTAAATACCTCATTAACCACACTAATAATAATGAATACCTATCAAGTGGTCAATAAACTGCATAAGCAACCCATACCTAAGCTTTAAACAATCTCCAGCAAAAAAAATTTAAAATTCTAAGGCTATTTCATTTTTATATATATATATAATATAACTATTTAATGCAGATACAAAGTATCTTAAACCCTTGTGCCCATTCAGATGGTCACAAATCCCCCATATTTATAAAAGAAAAAAAATGAATTAAGTAACACTGTTAGGTTATGTTAATCATTATTAAACAACACAAATAAAAATTAATTTACACTTTAGAAAACTATGCATACAGAATTTTATATTCTCACATCTCTTAACTATCTGGTAGTTTAACTGGATATGGTATTAAGCTATGAGCATTGTAGGTATCTTCTAAATCTCGTGTTTGTACTCTTGATTTCTTTTCTTTTATCAAATCTTTCTATATGAGAATTCACCCTTATTGTCTGGGATTTAACTTTAACCTCTTGGCTATTTTTTTCTTTGTTTTTAACCTTCTTAAGAGTATTTTCATAAACTAACTTTCCTTTTACTCTTTTGAGTTTGAACTTGGCCTTTCTAAAGTTTTCTTCTAGATCAGTAACCTTTTTCTTTTTAAGACAGTCTATACAAAATATATGTGTCTCCTTAAACTTGCATTTAATTTTTAGCTTATCAGTCTCTTTAACATGATTACAATATTCCATTATTTGTTCTATATTAGGTATTACATGTTTATTACCCACATATAACACCTTTCTACAAACATTCCTCTTCATATTATGATCTACATTATTAAGAGCGCACTCAGAAACTATATCCTTATTTTTATCTTTAAATTTATTACTGGTAACATCAGTAATCTTTGCTAATTTGCTTCTCAACATTTCTGGACATTATCATTTTTATCACAATTTTCCTTATAATCATTAAATACATTTATAACTTCTTTCTTATCCAATTTCAGTTCTTTATTAACTATCTAATCTTTTGGTATGCTTTTAGTTCATGACCATATAAACTGTAATTTTTATGAACTAACTTAGCAATCAGTCGACCTTTATCCTTAATTGGCAATACTAGGTTATTATCATTTAACCTACTCTTATGTAGTTGGCCTTTAATACATAATTCTGTAATTTCTAGTTTGAGTATTTGGCTACTAATATTTTCATTAACTTCTTTCACTTCTATACTTTGACTTTTACTATCTTGCACTTCTAACTTCACTTCTGATTACTTTATTTCTAATCTCACTTCTTCTTTTATTTTTGATTCTGGTTGAACATCATCTGATAATTTCTCTGGCATCATTTTTAACATTTCTAATTCTATCTCTAATTTTGTTTCTGATACTTCTAGTTCTATTTGTTGGACATTCTTTCTGAAAATTTCTTTTAGTTCTGACATTTCTACCCTTATTTCTAACATCATATTATCTTTCATCTCTCTACAATCTTCTTTTGATATCATACTATCTTTCATCTCTCTAAAATCTTCCTTTGACATCATATTATTTTTCATCTCTAACATTTGTTTATCTGAATTATTTTTCATCTCTAACATTTGTTTATCTGAATTCTCTTTAAAAATTTCCTGGGATATCATACTAGCTTTCATCTCTAAAATTTGTTTAGCTAAATTATCTGAATTCTCTTTCATCTGTTTACTAAAGCTCTTATTTATTTCATCAATCAATCTGGAGTAATCAAATGCTCCTCCCAATGAGACATTTTCTGCCCTACTATCTTCTTTATTCGTGAAGTTTATAGTTTCATTTCCCGAATCTATATCCGGAGACAATACAATCATCTCTGGAAATAATATTTCATGGGACCCGCTCAAATCTTCATCAATATTAAACTCTTCCATTGTACTTTATATTTTTACTTATTAATATTTGCAGATAAAGAAAAGGTACATCAGCCTCACTCCCCCTCCCCAATCAAACAATCTAAATTTCCCATCATCACTTATAAGTACATAAGATTATTCTAGTATGTTTATTTGTGTTATTTCATGTAACATTCGGTTTCCACATTTGATAGCAAAATTATGGCACTGTATATTCTGACAATATTGATCCAAACACTAATAATTTATCTGGATAAAATCTCTATATTCACCTACATTTATACTGTACATTAAATTGACTTCTATATAATATTGAAGACAACACAATTTTAATAAGCATGATTATTAAGTTAAGTTCTCTGCGCCATTCAAAATTATAATTAATATTTACAATATCATACAACTTTCATTTATCAAATTTGTTATGTTAGTTGTAGTTATCAAGCCCACAAAGCCACAACTTGTCTTATCTATGTCACAATATATCCATACATCAAATGTTGGGAATCCAGAAACCAACTTCATATCTAATCATTGTGACTTGACACATCAAATATCAACAACTAGCACTATAATTATTCACTCTTAGTAAATCATGCAGCTATGTTAGCGCACCAGAAAACCCACTATAATCATCATCATTGGGCCATAATACACTGGACAACAAAAACCAGTTCTATAGTTAATCATCCATCAAACAATCAGGCCACTATGTTGTGCCTGAAAACCTCACCAGTATCATCATCAGTCAATCAACCATGCCAAGTTACCCAATCATCAACCAATCAATGTCAATCGATGCCCAAAATTGGCACACCAGAAAACGTTAAATAATCTGAAAAATATACTAAACTATTCAATATCAAGACATCTGGGCACCACAATCCAACCTAGACTATGTGTAGCTCCACTACACATCGCACATCCACATTGGTCACCAGAAAACCTAGTCCAATCATCATCATTGCACAATTGATTGAGCTACCACTTTCATACAACAAAATCCGTATTGCAATCTATCTACTGAGATGTCAAATATATCTCAAGCCACCACAATGGGCATCCAGAAAACATACTTCTCCTCAACATCAGTCAATCAATGCCACAAAAGCTATGTCAAAGCCATGTCTAGGCTATGTCTGCCCCACGATGGGTGAACAGAAAACGTACCCTATAACCTACACTCCCAACACCGCTCATATACATTACATGAACGAAATTCCCAGATACCAGTTCTATTAATAAATAGAACAATATAACAAAATATATAATACAAATTATTACTGAGACTCTATATTTAAGTTTATGTTCAGCTTAGCTCAGTGGAAGGCTATAGGCAGTTCATAAGATATATGATAATAAATGAATAAAAGAAGAAATATTATAAAACATTTAATATAATGTAAATTCCTTTGTTAACTAATTGTATGATAAAAAATCATAAGGTTTATTTGGTACTATAACGTTTTCTGTTTTGCTAGGCCTCTACATACTAATATAAACTGCGCGCGAGTTGATCAAGCTATGTCAAAAAGAAGACAGTTGTATTTCGATTTCTATTAACATAGCTATATTTCCTGATCAACTCGGTCTATTAATAATTGAGAATTATGCTATTGACAAAATCAGCTTTTAATTTATTCAATATGGGCGCCAGGTCCTTTTATTCTAAAGAGACCACTGAAATCTGTCGCCAGCACGTCTCGCAAATAACAAAAAAAGAAAACACTTTTAAACTAATCGGTATTGCATCATACCGTAACGAGAATTATTTTTTTAAAATATTATTATTCCTGGAATTTATTAAACACATTGGCAAAGGTAAATTATATATTTAAACATCACTAAAATAATATTAATAAATTCAATAATAATTAATAACTATTATTAATAACGCACAATGAAAAAGGTTGATAACAGTAAAATCTCTTTTATTTCAACAAACTAAAAATATTTTTAAGTTAAATTACGAATTAACTAAACTGGAGAGAACATGAATCAATTTATAAAAAACAGTTGGATAAAGTAATTTAATAATGTTCACTTATTACAATTCATTTCCAAGATCTTGTATAAAATTATTTAAATGAGTCTCTTTAATAAGAAAATTAATGTCTATATCAGGATTATTTTAAGACTTGTTTGTAAACGCTTAATTTTGTCACAATCAGGAATAAGTAGTCTTACCGGTAAGTTTTAGTGAATTCACGCTGGTTGTAGATAACTATGCATAGTTTTTCAGGGTTAAAATGAGCTCACGGCCTTCGATTATTAGTTGATCTTGGTGCTGGTTCCATAGGCTAGTCGCATAAGCTTCTTTGGTGTCCATCGGTAACAATGTCAGCTAAAGCTCTGGTCTACTCTCGTATAAAGAACTTTTTCCTCGGGGAGTGGTCTGAATTTTTTAATCCAAAACCAACCAAAAGAATATCAGGCAAAACCAAGACATTCCTCCAAACGAATCCCTCCTTTTTATACTAGAGGTCCAGTTTTCGGACTTCTGCGCATGCTAATATCATGGCGTTTTGTGTTTATAATCTTATACAATCTTTATCATTTTTCAATTACTAAGTTCTCATTTTTTTATCAAGTTTTTCGGCCATGTTTAATTACCTAAAATATTTTTCTTTTAGCTTATCATTTTACTTGCTTTTGGAATTCTTTTGTTCTCTCCAATTCTACTTTTATTTCCAATTACGTAAAAAAAAATACAAAAGAAAAATTTAATCATTGTACGATATTTTTTTTTAAAAAAAAAATTATAGTCAAAAAAAAAATCTAAATTTACTTTTTTTTTTTAGCTTTTACCAAATGCCAATATATTTGCAACGTATATAAATAAACGTTACAGTACAGTCTATTAAAATATACTTTAAACTTAATTTCTTCCTTCATCCAAGTATAACACATATCATCTTGCCATAATTATATTCTTAAACAATTCTATGACTTGGCATATCATAATCTAAACATCTACTTTAATGCCAATCAAGAAATAAACAATAAGATCTCAGGGAATTTAACAAACACAGTTGAATTAAATAAACTACATTGGCCCATAAATTATAATTCTAAAGTATGATAAAAATGTAATGAACAAATTGACTAAATATTTTACGTGTTTCAATAATAAGATAATGACAGAGATAGGGTATTTTAATCTCATATCATCATCTAACCAAATATATTGACTTGGCAACCTTTCTAATACGTTTATCAAGTGGCAAATGTTCTTTTATAATGTTTGGATTAAGAAAAACAATATTGTCAGACACTAGCAAATTTAATATTATAACTCTAAAATAATATATCTATTTTGTAATAGACTTATGAAATGTGGAGATGTGAAAATGGAAATACAAATGTATACAAGAATAACTCAAGAGACAGTTTTTAAGATTTTAAATAACTAAAACAAATCATTTATTACAATAAAATAAACTTGGTTTAATATAATATTTACAAATGGGCTATTTGTTTTACAGACTTTTAAATTATCAAATAAATTTTTAGCATCAGTTTGGGATTATCCCTACTATCAAAGCAAATTAATAACAAAACTTAAATA
Organism: Epiperipatus broadwayi; assembly: GCA_028023455.1. Classification (NCBI taxonomy): domain Eukaryota; kingdom Metazoa; phylum Onychophora; class Udeonychophora; order Euonychophora; family Peripatidae; genus Epiperipatus; species Epiperipatus broadwayi. The sequence continues at coordinate 6,426,848 of JAQFVV010006262.1, forward strand.
TCCTGACTTCGAACACATGCTTTGCCTACATGTTTCATCTATATGACAATAAATAAGTAACATGTTATATTATTAGCACAAAAAAAAAAAACCTTTGAGAGGATATTACTCTTGATTAACAAAATAAATCAAATTACTTATATTTGGCTTTCAGCAAAGCAACTTTCTCTTAATTGACTAATAATCACTTTCAATTACATACACCTTTCATTTATAGCAACAAAATCATGTTTATTCTGATGATTTGATGATTTATAACCTTTATTTAAATAAGTACACTGTATTTTAAAATATTTATTTCCCATTTTAATTTTAATACTTTATACTTCTATTAAATGAATGTAATGTATTTCAAAGAAACATTTATTCCTCATTTTAATTTCAATATCTCTATACTTTATATACGCGATATTATTTATATTATGTGTGTGTGTGCACGTTCAAGCAGCAATAATGTAAAACAATCTTTTCTATAAACTCTCTATTCATTAAGAAAATATCATACAATTATTTTATTTCGAACAATGTCGTAATTCATCAATAAAATATGACACTAATACTACATCAAGAGTTAATCTAACAATTTATCTAGCCACATATTAATTAACACAAAGCTATATTTTCATGATTTTACATACTATACGTTATAAGGGAAATCTACATGAGGAGCAGATACTCTTACTGAACACTTTTACAATTCCCAATTACCAAGAATCTAAGAAAAACGTCACACAACTTCTTAAACATCATTTAATCATATTTCAACAATAACTCATCTACTTCTAAATACACTATTGGTGGGGACTTATTTCCTCATCACCAGGGCCCTAAGAACATCACTTCAAAAAAATATCATTAATCATACGCATATAAAATAAACTAGGCTCTACTCATGGAAAATTATTAACATATACTAAATAAGCAAGATCTTTTATACCTACAGACATTATAACGCAATCAGATTTCTTTCTATTCTCATAGCTTTTCTAAATATCGAACATTATAAATACACGCAGACAGATAAATACATACAGATAATATACCAATCCATTCAACTCAGTAGAATATGAGAGTGTACGAAATTTATGCATAAATTTATTCACAAACTGAACTTTATCAAACAAATATCATAACTGTGCAAAACAAACACACACTTATATATAATATTAACTCTAAATTACACACTAAGCAGGTAATATGATAATTAAATATTGCATTAAGGTATAACTTTTAATTCTGAATAAACTTTGGGTTACTTTTAAAATTTAATATTTATAATTGTTATGAACGAACTTTCTTTCATATCTAACAAACTATTTCTATTATACGTTCGTTGATTCAAAAAAAATAATAATAATTCTCACTTTGAGATAATAAAGTATGCAAAATAAATATAAACCTCTCTAATAATATATTTAAAAAAAAATACTTGTTTCTTTTACCTTCATAAAAGAACAATAAAACTTATTTGAATACAATCAATTTTTACCAGCATACTCCTCATTCAGATACGCTTCAGAGACGGTCTTGAAGATCAAAATAACACAGATTATAAATGAACATAATATTAAATAAGCCTCTCTACCTATCATATACATTAATTATGACAAGCAATAAAAAAAAAATAAAAACACAAAAGTTATTAGTTTTGTAACTTAAAATAAAAGTTCACTTGCAAAGCTCGGTTCCAGGTTTCTAAAACAATATGGGACATATTCCCAACTGAATTTTAAACTAAAATAAACTGCTGTAGGATAACCAAACAAATATAGTCATGCTTAAATAGGACTCAGCATCTTCAATGTTCATAACAAAGTTATTTAAGTTACTGTATCATACATAAGCAATCAATTTATCTTCTATTATGACGAGAATATAATAAATTCTTACTACTGTTGGACAGGAATTATTTCACTTATTCTGTTGTAGTTCTAAATTGAATATGTAATTATTTTTAGTAGTTTATTGAATAGCATTTAATAATACTTTGTTTTATTTTCCATCTTCATCGAAGAGAACAAAAATTACCCGCATTTCTATCTTTCTATTCGATTTAAACAGATACTTAATTTGAAGTAGCTCACATTTTATTTCCTTCATTTCCAGAAATATCAGATAAATAAATACTGCTATCTCTTTATGATGAATTTAAACATGGCATGATTTATCAAAATATGCATGTTCTTAATTTTATGTTTAATCCTCACAAAAACACAGCACGAAAAATAGTGAAGAATTAAAATATATTCTGTAAAATAGTTCTGCATGCATTTTCCAGATATATTAAAGAACACACATTGGTTAATGACATAACAATAATATTCATGCTATTTATTCCTATTTGAAATGATAATTAAGTAAAATAATGTAGACTGGACGTTATTAACATACATTTTTAAAAGAGCAATAGTTATGAAAATGGTTAATTCAATATGTTTAAATCAAGAAGAGTAAAGTAAACTGAGTACCTTTTTTTTAAAACTTAGAACTGCATTCTGAAATTAACTCTTTCCATAATATATTTCTTAATATCCTTTCGAAGTTTTACTCCAAAAGTCTTTTCAAAGTCAATTTGACTTCAGCAACTGGCTTTAATTTCCACAATAAATGAACCACTGTTTACTGTCTACAGTTACATTACATAAAGCAAATTTTCCACTGGAGATCTTTTTTTAAATAGCTCTCTTTTGCAAAGTTCATTTCCTTCCACCAGCTTACTCCCACGCTTCTTCTATATCAGCTAATTACATATTCAAAAAAAAAATCTTTTCAAAAAAAAAAATCACTTTGATTTTTTAGAATTAAAATCAAGATAAAAATAATAATAAAATAAATAGCTTTTACAAACTTGAAAGAAAAATGAATATTAATTAACTACTAAATAAAAATGATTAATAATTTATTTAATTTGTAAAATAATCTATTGATTCAACTATCTATTAATCATTGGAAAGAAATATATATTTGTTAAATTATTTAAGATAACTACTGTAATCTAAATGTTTTTTTATTATGCATGTACTATTGTTTGCTGTTATTAAAAGATGAAAATGAAATGAAAATGATGCGGAGTCATACATGCATGCACATGTACTACAACCTAAATATTAAACTATCTTAACTAAATATAATTGAAATGGCTATTAACTGTTGACAAAAAGATAAGTATCAATGAATAAAGAATTTTGAAACTATTCAACCAATATTACAATAATATAAAATAACTGCCTCTTTCTGACAAAATGTATCAATTCCATTAATAAACAACCCCTCTTCCTTATATTAAATATCTCATTAACCACACTAATAATAATGAATACCTATCAAGTGGTCAATAAACTGCATAAGCAACCCATACCTAAGCTTTAAACAATCTCCAGCAAAAAAATTTTAAAATTCTAAGGCTATTTTTTTATATATATAATATAACTATTTAATGCAGATACAAAGTATCTTAAACCCTTGTGCCCATTCAGATGGTCACAATATACAATCATGATATGATCGATGCCATTTTTATCATATGTGAAACACATATATCACAAGAGATGATAATATAAGTTACAATAAACATGATATGAATATGCTACCACTTGCATATTTCATAGAGCAAGCTTTTATTCATCCATAACTTTTATGGAGTTTAACAATATTGAAAAGAAATAATGACTTAGTAATGCCTTGGAAAATCATTCATTTGAAGGGTAGAAAGCTTAATGTAAACTTAATTGCAACATTCTAAATACAAATAAATTAATGAAGAATGAATGGTTTAATATTAACACAGCATTACATCTTATAGATATTAAATAGTCATGAATCTAAAATATTAAGAAAGTGGCAATACTAGCATGGGTGGAAGCCATAGAATGTTTGATCCATTTCTGGCCGATGAGATGCTTGTCATTTTATTAAAAAAAAGAAGTCTGGGCTTCTGGTGGAGCCATATCTCAAGATGGGGGTTGGTAGGAAGGTGAAATGGGCTGGATATCCTGGGATCATCCCATGAAGAGCATTCACCACTCTAGCCAAACTGTCACAGGGAATAGACACATACCCCATGACTAGAAGGAATATGATAATAAGGTGGGCTTGGAGTTTCCGATAATCCCAAATGACAAAGCAATTATAAACAAAATAATACTGGCATCTGCTAGCAACATTGAAATAAATAAACATGTCTTTAACAACTTGATTTGAATTAAAGCTTTAAATAAATATAATATCAAGCACAATGACATTAATTACTAATAAACCATATTATAGTACTAACTATTATTTAAATAAACTACTTGAATGTCATAGTAATAAGAAGAGTCTATTATCCCCTCATTAAATGGGTCCCATATGTGTTTTAGGTAAGCAGTAAAATATTACAATAAAAGTATGCTCAACAGGCATTACAATTAAATGGTGATTGTATTATAATCACAGGAATGACAAATATCAAAATTACTATAGAATACTTAAAAGAATGATTCATTTGATAGCATTAATAACTAACAATAAATAAATATTACTGACAAAATAAATCAGTCTTAATAGCCATCTGCTATTAAACATACAAAATTATTTAATTATTACTCAACCTAGTGAGCAAGTGTATAATAGAATTAATATAATCAATTAACCACTCCCCTCAAAGCTGGGAGTTATTATACTGATAGAGATACTCGTGAGGTTGGGTTGGATTGGCATATTAATTGAAGTTCAAATAAAATGCATAAACATAAAATAATATTTAAGAAAATTTACCGCACTAAAATACAGGAAGAAAGTAAAGCATGAAATGAATGAGAGATATTACAGATTAATTTTTGTAGGGTTATAGAGAGTCGTACAATGAGAAATTGAGTTAGAGATGTATAACTGCCACTACATTGCCAGTATATTGATAGACAAAGCAGTACATTTACAATGTTAAAATAGAGTATATATATATATATTATAACTGTTGACAAACCTCCCTAACCTAATCTGCTATACCAGGGCGCCACCAGGCCATTTGAACCTGGGAAATTTATATGGTAGGCAGATATGCGCAGGAGAGGTTACCTTTTTATTGAACCGAAAGCACCAGTCACTAGCTCAGGGAGAAGCTGATCTTAAAATATCATACTGTATATTCAAATTTCTAAATCTTACTTTTAAATATTAATAAAATATATAAAATAAGTTATTGCCAAAATTAATTCAACAAAACATTTTATTATAATGCACATACACATTAAAAAGATTCTGAAAATTAAATCAACTAAATATATTTGATTTGGATTATATGCACAGATGGAAGCATTTAATAGATTTAAATACAATTTTAATATTGTATTTTATTAAGTGTGAACATGCTACATAGATTATGCAATAATCAACCCAATCTCTTTTAATCTTAGAGCAAATATCTCAGATTTAAACCAACCCTAGCCTACTGATATAACGATGTGATCAAATCAAAATGAGATTATTAGCATAACACAATCATGCTAACAGGAATTTTACATCTGTAGCATGATATCATTAGGAAAATAACAAATCATGGTGAGAAGGAATGAGGATCTTCCCCATGATACAAGAATGAAATTATACAAGAAGCTCTGTAAATGGTGAAAGTGGTCTTTGCCAGCTTCATGTCCCATTCAGAGTGTAAGAAAGACCAATGGCATAGGAAATACATCTATGACCATTGGCAATGTGATGGCTACTCTTTTGGGTCATATGTTCAGGTGGGTATTATGCCCTGTATGCTGAGTATCCAATGCACCTACTCAAGTTACATTGACATAAAGCATCCGTACATCTATCCACTAGCACCAATCCAAGTGCAAAACAATTAGCTCAAAATTAACACACTTTAAACTAACAATCTTACAGATCTATGCAGGCATTCACTCTCACATTAAATAATTAATTTAAAAGAAATTGCAAGAATGGAAATGATATTAAGCATATTTAAAAAAAAAAGAAAATATATAAATGATTTAAAATTTAGTCAGATAAAATATTTCTTTTAAAAGTTAAGTGACACTTAAAATATGGGGAAAAGTTCACATTATATGATTAATGTTCATACTTTATTTAAAAGAAAAGTTTATACTTTCCAATGCTATAGGTAACGTCTGTCTTTGTGATCCTTGATACATGGTAGAATTCAAAGTTCTTTCCATTTCCTATTTTTCTAGATGGAGAAAAGTCCATTGTTGGCTATTTTCCAGGAATCATCCTATACTGGAGGCCACTTCAGCTGTTGCAAATACAAGAAATGTAAATTATTGCTGACCACTACATTTTGGAGATCCGCAATACACTTATAAATATACTTAACAATGCAACATCAGCACAAGCAATCTAAAAATCCCTTCTCCCTTCAAACTTTTTTTATCTCTGTAAACTCTTATCAGTAGTATTTTTTTAATTTATCTCTTATCTGACTATATGCCCAAGGGTCTGTTTGCAATTACCTCAAAATAGAAAATCATTTCCATTATAAGAATAAAAATAACTAATTAACAGCATTTTTTTTAAAAATTATTTTATATTAAAAAGAATCTTGTTTTTAGATTTTAACTTTAAATTATATAATTAGTTTGCCATCTGTGCATTATATATATATTAATTCAAATCAAATTATTACCCCCCCCCCTTTCTATACATATATTTCTACTCGAGGGTGATTTTATATATATTTTTTTGCTTCTATTTGAAAGAAATGTAACGGCATATACTTATTCCATTACTATATATATATATATTGTAACGGGCACATACACAATTACATTATTTTTTTGTTAGATAGGAGAGAAAAAAACAATAGAAACTAATAGTCAATAAAAGAAATCCCTCAGGAAATGGACCTCAACAAAAAGATCATCATCATCATGATGTAATGTCCACTGGATCCAAAAGTTTACAATAAAAGGAAAAGTTTGGAAATAAAAAAATTAATTAGAGAAGATAAAATATGTGAAAGCAAAGGTGTGCTAGAGTTGAAGGAAAAGAGATTGGAAAGATGAACTCTTCAATCCCTTCAGTTTTGCTATAAAAAAGAGAAAGAAAAAGAAATGACCAATCATTTTCCTATATTGCGGACCACAGGACATCAGGGCCTGAAAAAATACCATCTACCATAAAGGACCAATGGCTAACTGGATACCAATCTTTTCAGGATGGCGTGGGAATTTACATTCAAAATTACAAGCAACTACAAAATATGGACCTTTTAAAACTGGAAGAACTTTAGATAATTCATGAACATTAAGTATAAAACTTTCCCAGTATTTAAATTATAGCAATAGTATTTCCTATCTGACCAAACTAAATTATTTTTATTGGATGTATTATTTGTTTGTTAAATCATTTCCATTAATTTATTTTCCGTTCTTTTAAGTTTTTGTTATGATTTTTTTTTGTTAAACAACTTTTAAAAAAAAAAAGTTAAATGTAAGTTGGGCATGAATGGCTGCATAGATTCGTAAAGTTATGTTAGTTTAAGGAAGGGTAAATCTTAGGTTATTTGTTTCGTGGTTAAATTGGGTCAATGGATTGGATATATCGGTGTAATTAGTAAATGTAGTATGAGGTCTGCTACATTCAGGATCATCTTATATGCCACACTCGGGTGAAATAAGCCTTTCTTATTGACTAACAGAAACAGATGGTATTCCCTGCTCCTTGGATCACCTCTTTGCCTATGGAATGGGATCGTAAGTTGGCAAAAAGGACCACAATCCCTTCCTATGGAGTTCTTTTTTATTGTTCTTCTCACCAGACAGATGTAGTATTCCTGTACTGGATGAGAGTCAATGTCTTCTATAACCATGCTGTTCAGATGTACATTCCTGACAGTATGGTATTTGTACTGTCATATTCATGCTGTTTTGAATACATCGATGTATCAGATGGATTGACATTGGTTTGACTGTGAACTTTTGGCCTAAGATTAAATAAGAGATAGAATTTTTTTTCAAATGCAATATATGTAGTCTATTCATACTTGACACTCTAATAAATATTAAATTCATCTGTGCGAACTTTCAAAATAAAATAAAACAGTTAAATTGTGAATTAAAATCTAAGGTAAAGTTTTAATGTTTTATAAAAAAAAATTAAAGTAAACATACTAAAATAATTTTAAATTTATATATGTTTAATAAATGTTTGTGTGTGTTATTACTGGCAGTGGCTTCTTTTATTTTTTTTTAATTGAAATATTATTAGATAAGAATTTATATTTTATAAATCTCTGTGTCTCACTGAGCTAGTGGCATTGGCTGATGGTCGGAATAAAATATATATAAACAAATTTTTTCTTAACTTACATATCTGTCTACTATATAAATTTTCCAGGTTCAAATGCCTGGTGGCGCCCTGTACGGCAGATACAGTAAGACTCTTTGGTTATTATCCGACCATTATAATATATATTTGGAATAGAATAAGCAAGATCTTTAAGGTGTCATTAAATAGTTACCTTCTGAAGTTCTGCAGGCTTGGCAGCTGGATAGATCCATAATCTTGTGAGGCAGTTCATATTCAAACATGGGTAACACTCATTTCACTAGGTAGCAAGTAGCATTCTCTTTATAAATTACTTTCCCAATCTCATTAGGCAGTCCATCAGTTTGTAGCTAAAGAATGACATTATAACACAGAGATGATTTTGGAAAGATCTGGAAAAGGTGAATTTGGTCCCAATACTCAACAGTCAGAATGTTGAGTGATGTGGATTTGGTTAGCACTGTACTTAGAAAAGAACCTTAATTGCCACCCTGTGTTGAATTTAGCTCTATTTATACTCAGCTATATTATGTTAGGAATGCTTTTAGAAAATCAGCTGAGGCAATATGGATACCAACTTATGTCATTTCTATCAGCAGTAAATGTGCCTTTATCTTTATGTAGTAGAAGATACAATTTATTGATAAATTCTCAAAGGTATTGTTCGAATCTACTTCTGGTTTAGAAACAGATTCAAATAAATATAATTTCCATTTAACTATTTGTAACTAAAATTAATTGAATAGAGTGATTTTGTTAAATTTGCTAATGGATTGCTCTATTGTTCACAAAAACTGCATTATTCTAATTGCCTTCTAGAATCTTTTCAAATGTTGCCTCAGTTTCTCTGACCATTTTATATTAAATAATATTAAAAATAAAATATTAAAACAAATATACTATTAATATTTACATAATACATAAATATTCACTATATATACGTAAATGCACATACATTACTCTTGATTATTTAGGGATTTTAAACTACAATTAATTCTATAAATTTAATACTTAAAATAAATATTCAAATTTATTATTTAAGCTAGGAAGAGTTGCATGTATCTGTGTGTTTTGAATCATTAGATAACCCAGGCATATGGATGGATGGGTTTGAACCCTATTTTGTGATTAGTAATGTGATTGGATAGTGAAGCATAGATCTGGATCACAGATTTATCGCTTCACATGAATAATCACATAATAATAACAGCAATGATAAGACTATACAAAATGGACATTAGGAAATTGCCTGCTTTGCTCCTTTAAAAATCTTGAAGAAGAATCAAATCTTGTTCTTTCAGATAACTACAAACCCTTCTTTCTGCAACCTAGTAATTTTATACATATGTATGATATAAATATATGATAGTTATTTAAAGATTTAAGCTATGAGATAATGTCATGTGGGTGGGTGGTAAAACTAGTATAATAATTAAAAAATATGAATACATTTATAAAAATATATATAATTAGATAATAAATTGAAAGTATGCTAGCCTTTCTCACATGCGCAATTATAACAGAGAAAGCCAATCAGATTTTAAACAGATATCTAATAAATAATCAAGCTTAGACACGAGACAGAGATTTTGATAGAAAAGGTTGATACCACCTTTTCTAAACTTAACTTTTTATATATATAAGCCAGTCTTAAGCATCTTAGCCTGAAAGCTTTAAATATATAAACAAATACAATTATCATTCATTGTGTTATAAATATAATATATTACGGCACGAAATCTCAGATTTACTATACCGAAATTTTCATAGCAGCAACGTTTGTAAACAATATTTATCTAAATCGCATAAATAATCAAGCTTAGACACGTGTCTAAGCTTGATTATTTATTAGATATCTGTTTAAAATCTGATTGGCTTTCTCTGTTATAATTGCGCATGTGAGAAAGGCTAGCATACTTTCAATTTATTATCAATTTTCAACATGCGATTTAGATAAATATTGTTTATAATTAGATAGTATTATACACTGAACATGAAATATGTGATGTATAAATTTAACAATTGAATTTACATAGAATGTAAAACTAATATTTTGATAGTAATACAATGTGTCATCTTTCTGTGTAGATTTCTGAAAAAAATATTAGGCAATTGACATACCAGATATTAATTAATAAAATTTTATATATACAGTTTTTCATAAGTATAGTGAATTGCCTTGGCACTTTTGTTTTCTTTATAAAATCCATAATTTAATTTGATCATCTTAAATATTTTGTTGTAATCAATACTAGATATTTTATAGATTTACTTATAGCATTCTCTGATATTTTCAATTATCCATTATACATCAGGTAATGATTTTTTAAAAATTAGCTTATTTCCTAGTATAATTATCTAATCTAAACTGAATAATTTTAGCATAACATTAGCATGTGATATAAGATCTAGTTCACAGTATCAATACCTTTTCTTTTTTAGTATAAAAATATAAACAATTTTTTCCAATCTGTATGTTGTTTCCAGATTGGTCAACTTAATTTGCTCAATATTTGATTATTCAATATTTGATATAGTGTCATCAACTGTTGATTTTATTTTTTAACAGTGATTTCAAGAATATTCTAACTTTATCTTTAATTTTGAAGATTTTTTTATGCAAAGTACTTTATAGTATAGCTCTTTACATATATATATATATATATATATATATATTGTACCAGGTTCGATCCGATGATGATCACACCCTGCAAGCTTGGTTTAGCTGGATTTCAAATTTATTTATAATACATTTATAATCATATATAATTATAAATATTATGTTAACGAACCGGCACTTTCGAGCAAAGTGGAAAATATTATTGATAGCAGAGCTGTCAATAATATCCACGATCAGATTGAGCTATGCAACGCATAACACGATCACATTCCCAAATCGTGGCCCATCTCAGCTGCTACATTCAAATCCCTACTATCCAAACACTTTATTTGTTTCAGAGTAAACCCCGGGAGACAGCTAGTTCAGAACTAACATGTTTGGACAGTAGGCTCATAATCCAGTGCTCAAAAAATCCCTTAACTAGCTCAGTCTATTTTTAATTCAATAACAAAATATTGTTTCACTTAAATAGTGGCAAAAGAATCGACCGACAAATAAAGAAAAAATTTAAAGGCAATTTATTTTAATTAACATTTAGTAAACTAATTTTAAATATTTTATAAATCTTATTTACTAATATAACACATGCATATATATAATTTGCACACTATAATATCTTATGAGAATAATATTTGAAATTTAAAATACAATGAAGTTAATGTACTAGCACATAAATACACACAACATTTTAAACACACATATTAATAGTTCATCTATGTATGCAATAGAGTTCTTAAACTTAACTCTTGAGGTTTTACAGATGCAATGGCTACTTTAGAAATAAGAAAAATGTTATTACCTAGGATTTTGAATGTGAATACTTCTTGCTGTTTGCTGCTTCTAATGGAGTATTTCTAAGTGGTTAGATTTGAAGTTTTCTTGTGGAGATTTGATGATATCTGAACACCAACACTTCACTAAATTGTGCAGGGTTTTGATAAATTATTTATTCATTGTTTTGCAATTTCTAAAATTAAATCTATAACTGATTTAATAACAAAAATAAATAAAAATTTTAATTGAATTCCTTTAATCAGATATTTTTGATTCATTATTTGGATTGAGTAAAGAAATTTAACTCAATTTTGAATTGAATTTGGCACTGAATTGTCTTTTCCACATTAAAATCTCTATCTGACTGTTAAATCCGCACTTACAACTGTGCCAATGTTATATCTGCAAGTCATACTGTGCGGTCAGCCAATAATGTTATACAATTCCCACACTGTTCTTTTCCAATGAGTGCTCTCCAAACGAATTGGTCTGCAACGAAGCTCTCCAATGAACTGGTCTGCAACGAAGCTCTCCAATGAATGCGCTCAATATCTCCGCTGCGGTCTCTTTCAGCTACACCCGTGAACTACATTTCCACTGGGTGCTGGTCATTAACCGCAAGCACTAACATGAGATATCTCTACTGGTGTTAAACAGACGTCTTCTCGAATAGTGCTTACTCAATACTGCTTGACTGCTCTCTATGTTACACTGCTAGATGTTACCCAGTCTTCTTACTGCTCTCTGACAACTGCAATGATCAATCAATGCACTGACCAATAAGGTAACGTCTCTTATCTAGAAACATTTGTAATTAGCAAATATTTCTAGGAATTGTCGATTGCCATTATGTCAATGCACTAATTAAATTCCTCAGCTATCAGAGCGTGATCTAAAAACAGCCTTACAAATAAATTCTAGTTTTTTCTGGAGTACACAAACATGTCTGCCATTTTACAAAACACTACACACCTCCCTCCACTCCAGAAAAACCCTTGTTGCTATTCCTACTTTCCTTTAATTTCACTAAGAAATGTACGATTTAACTCTGCTGCTGAAACTTTTTCACCAGTAACCTTCAATGGTGACTGCGCAAGCATTTTATTTCCAAACTTTTCACTTCCATTGTTAACGTTACTAATTGGGATTGACATTTTTACCCGGTTTCTCCGTCTACGGCTAAACTTGTAGTTCAACGTATTCGCTACTCCCAGGTTCCAAATGCGACTGCGCCAATGTTAAATCCACACTTACAACTGTGCCAATGTTATATTTGCAGGTCATACTGTGCGGTCAGCCAATAACATTATACAATTCCCATGCTGTTCTTTTCCAATGAGTGCTCTCCAAAAAATCGGTCTGCAATGAAGCTCTCCAACGAATTGGTCTGCAACAAAGCTCTCCAACGAATTGGTCTGCAATCTCTCCGCTGAATTGGTCTGCAATGAATGCTCTCCAACGAATTGGTCTGCCACGAAGCTCTCCAAATGAATTGGTCTGCAACGAAGCTCTCCAATGAATTGGTCTGCAATGAAGCTCTCCAACGAATGCTCTCAATATCTCCGCTGCAGTCTCTTTCAGCTACACCCGTGAACTACATTTCCACTGGGCACTGGTCATTAACCGCAAGCACTAACGTGAGATATCTCTACTGGTGTTAAACAGACGTCTTCTCAAATAGTGCTTACTCAATACTGCTTGACTGCTCTCTACTGCTCTCTATATTACACTGCTAGAGGTTACCCAGTCTTCTTATCGCTCTCTGACAACTGCAATGATCAATCAATGCACTGACCAATAAGGTAATGTCTCTTATCTAGAAACATTTGTAATTAGCAAATATTTTTAGGAATTGTCGATCGCCATTATGTCAATACACTAATTAAATTCCTCAGCTATCAGAGCACAATCTAAAAACAGCCTTATGAATAAATTCTAGTTTTTTCTGGAGTGCACAAACATGTCTGCCATTTTACAAAACACTACACTGACCACAAGCAGGATAAAACATATACTAAATAACTTGATTTTTAAATAATATTGTTTTCAGAAAATAAATAAATTACAACAGTAATACAATTAAATAAATATTAAAGAATTTCAAAGCTGAAAAATCATACAAAAATTATATTCGTAAGATGGAAGATCTTATGATTCAATCTTATACAACTCGATTCTTAATCACATGTAAAATAATATAAAGTAAACTTAATAAAACAATCTTGGTTTATGAGCAAAGAATCTTGGGAATAATTATTAATAAAGCTACAAAAGTATATAATTTAAATAATAAAATATAAAAAATATGTTAAATAAAAACGTCAGATGTATCCAAAAAGATTTAAAAATTCTATACCTTGCGAGTTATTTTAGTAATTATTGTAGACAGCAGTTACAAGATATAATTTTCTTAAATTCAAAAGAAAAAAAAATTACTTCATTTTTTTTAAACATATGACTTGTGACAAAATTTTTTAAAAATAAACACAAACAATTATTAAAACTGGCAAAACTCTATACGTATTGCCACTCAGTGCAAGCCATGTACTAGATGGGGATTTTATGCACAAGCCTTCTGATATCCATTGATTACTCTGGCTTGAACTAAGTGGCAATGCATATAGAGAGTTTTGCCTGTTTTAATAACAGTTATAAGCAAGCATAAAAATGGTGATCATGTGATGTTTATTGTCTTAAACACAAACAATATAATTAAAAGTAAGAGTTGATTAATTTTATTAATATCCATGGGTTTTCAATTTTACTCATACACATTGATTCTGGATGCAAATAATTCACATCTGCTATTATCTGATACAATTCTTATTAACCTTGTAATTATTCAAATTCATTGTACTCTACTGTAATATGAACACTAACAACTCTGTAAATTTCTATAAATAGAGTAAGTTTATATTCACTGAATATAATTTTTGATAACAGTGAGAATATTAAATGCATTTTCTTGTTAATTTTATATAAAATAAATTTTAATTGGATCAAGAAAATAGATTTACTTTTTATAGCACTGATGGTTCATTATAAGTACACAAAAGAGAAAAAAAGTTCATGTTGGCAATCATTACAACTTTTTTTTTTATGTAGTAAAAATTCTCTATCATTACTTGAATTATTTAATGCCATCAAGATTCTAGACTTAAAAAATATAGATAACTAAATATATAAATGTAGCTGCTGAAAAATAAAAGGAGACTCTAATTCAACTTTGAGATTCTAAAGGAACCAAGCAGAGTAAATTTCTAATGTCCACTCCGTACATTCTTGTTGTTGCAGATATTATTTTGGCCAATTATTCATATGATAAATGAGCATGGCTGGGTTACTCAATAAGATGCATCAGTCAGCATACTGAATTTATTGTATTGTTATCTCTAAGATTAAGATGAAGAAACACTGTGGGATTTTTTTCACTTGCTTAATAATTCTTGACTAAAATACTGTATTAGTTGACCTTTTTTGAAGATAGTGAATGCTAGATTGAATATCTTTTTTTTAAAAAATTGATATTTTTAATCATGACAAGAAAAAAAAATTATAGCCTTTATTCTCAGGGAGGAACTAAAATCATTAGCCAGGACATTGGTTAATGGTCAGAGGATTCTAGAAATCCCCTAATTGAGGAACTACTGCATTCATTGATCTTTTATTTAAAGACCTGAAACTGCAGATATCTTTCAAGTGAAATACTCTGAAAAAACTTAGCATGAGTCAAGGCACTGTGAAAAGATAAAGCCATATAGATGTTATACTCAAGAAAATTGCATGAATTGGAAGATGTGTCAAATATTAAATGGGATATTGTTGGACTTGATGAAGTTAGAAGAAAACATGAAATAATTTCTTTTAAAAGTGGACTTGTACTTTAGTATAAACCCATAAATATTGAAAGCACAAGTGCTATGTCATTAATTATAAGTAAAAAAATGGAAAAATGACATTGTGGAGATTGATGATATATCAAACAAAGTGGCATGATTTAATGAAAAATATCAAAGGCAGATAATTCAGATTTATGCCTCAACAAGTTCTAATTGTGATAAAAAATTAAAGAAATTTTATGTGGATATATATAATAGTTTTGATCAGATTATACACTTTAAAATTGTCATATTAGACTTAAATATTAAAATTGGTAAATGAGTGAAAGATAAAAAGTGATGTCAATTTTATTATGTTGATAGAAATGAGAGACAACACAGATTTGTGAAGTTTGTAGAAAAATTAAAAGCGTATATTATGCCTTCTTTTTTTAAAAAAATGGATTTGATGTGGAAGCATCCAAATGAAGATGCAACAAAATTTATTTATATTTTTACTATTAGAAATAATGTATTTTATGATAGTAAAGTTTTTAATAGATTCAACACAGAAGTTGATCATTAATTAGTAAAATATAAGATATCTGATAATAAAAATTAGAGAGATAAAATAGCATAATTTGTTGATATTGCTAACCTTCAGAAATACTCCAGTAAATTTAAATTAGAATTTGCAAATCATTTTAAAATATTAATAGATTTTGAAGATGATTCACATTTGACTGAAATAAAAAAAAAAAAGATAACTGATACTCTATTAAGAATGGCAAGAAATATAGATAATGTAAAGAAACAACGTGTTTAAAGAAAAGAAGGAATATGAAAAATTTTAAAGATGATCCATTAAGAAGAATTGAATATCTAGAATTGTGTAAAATGGTACAAAAAGTATTGATGATGGATATAAAAAAATATAATTGTAAATTGGCAAGGAAAATTGTAGAAGAAAATAAAAGTCTCAAAAATATGAAATAATATCTTGGTATTAGTAACTCAATTGTTTAAGCAATAAAAAAAAAAGTTGGAACTATTATTAAAAAGAGGATAACATCATGAAATGTGTGAAAAAGTTGTATAAAGAATTACATAGTAATAAAGAGCAAGAAAGTAAGGCATCCTTTACAAGTAATACATCTTCTGAATTGGTAATTACTATAAATGAAAAGTAAATCATGCAACTAAATCTGAAAAGAATGAAAACTCTCCAGAAAATGATGGATTTATGGTTATTTTAAAAGAAGTAAGTGAAATAATAATAAGTTTGCAAACATATAAGCCAAATGTCTAATGATAAAAATGTTTCAGATGATTGCAGTAATAATGATATTAAAGAAAGGTAATAAAAAAATATTTAAAATTACGAACCTATCAATTCTCTACAAATTTTTTACCAAGATAATTACAACTCATCTACACCAAACTTTGTTTTCAATTAATCAAAAGAACAAGCTGGATTTAAAAATGATTTTAGGACAATGGATTACATCCAAATATTGAAAAAGTTATAGAACAAACCAATGAGTATGAGTTGACATTCTGCTTTATAATATATGAAAAGGCATTTAATTCTATAAGCAATTCTGCAGCTAACCTACCTTGAATATTACCATATTCTGAAGAATATTTATCAATATGCCACAACAGTCACTAGTTTATCCAGTGCTATTAAAATTGTTACCATTGGAATTCCATATTTCCAAAACTTTTTACAGCAATTTTACAAAAAGTATTTTGTGGATTAAAATAGGGAGTTAAGTGAATAAAAGTAAATGAATATTATTTAAATAATCTAGATTTTTCAGATAATGTGGTTATTGTTGCAAATAATGTGTAGAGTTTCAAAAAAATGTTGCAGATTACTAATATAAATAGAAACATAATGAATGAAATTATTCATAGAATTAATTGGTAGATATCTACTATTAAAAAGAAATAAGCCTATGTGTTTAAAAAGGGAAATTTCTAATATGTGTTATACCAGTTCTTTATGGATGTTTATCATAAACACTCAACAGAAGAGCAATACAGAGATTTAAGATTACTCATTGAACAAGAGGAGATCAAAAACAAAATACATGAAAAGGGAACAGTCAAATATCTTTGATGTCATCAAAAGAATTAAGAGGTTGAAAAAGAAGTGGGCTTAACATGTTATTAGAAGGGATGATAACAAATGAATAATTAAAGTTTTAAATTGGATCCCAAGAGATTGTAAAAGATCTAGAAAGTGAGAACATGAGGTGGATGGATGAAGTAAGAAAGCTTGTTGGTGTGATATGGAGAAGAGAGCCTATGGATTGGAGGAAATGAATTAAACTTGAACAGACCTTCATCCTGTAGATCAAGAATGGTTGAAAATAATAATGGGAATATAGATATCTTTGTTAATTTTGAACTCTTAATCTAACATCATTATCAAGATCTATACTTTTTCCAGATTTTTTACATACTTTTCCAGTCAATTCAATAAAAAGTCACATTTCAAAATAGTCTTTTGTCTACCCTTTCAACTATTGTAGTTACCTCAGCCTAGGTGATGACCAGTATGTTATTAATGTGGCAGCACTGTTTATGAGTTCAATATGAATGACGATTCAAAAAAATAGTTTATCATAATTGCAACTTGCATTCCTTTTTTTTTTTTTTTTTAGAGATAAAGGAAGTTTCCTCAAAAAGACAAAAATGCATTTGAAAGTTTAAATCTAAAAGTATGATATGCTAATCTTTATTAGTGGAAATTTAATTATAAATGTATTATCTAAATATTACAAAAGTGGATCTTATTTATATATTATTAATAGCAGTCACTCATAAATTTGATCATAAAAAAGGAGAATAGAATAATATTTTTTTATTAGAATTGAGTTTTACCATAACTATATAAATCAATTTTGAAATAATAAATGTATTTGCATATGTTTAATTATATGATATTTTGCAATGCTGTTTTAATCTTTTTTACAGCATTTTCTTTTTCTGAAACAATTTTATTCTAATTGTAAATCTCCAATGAATTTTATGCTCCCCATATCCTAATGAAAGCATCCAATATGTCTTTCTTTACAAAGTGCCAAATGGAGGTTGTTTCAAAAGTCATGCTTAAGTTCACATTATAATAAATGCCTTTTTTAAAAAGTCTTCTTTCTTTATTCACTTCACATGTTTGGTCAAAAAAGATTCAGCCTTAAAATTATTTATTCAATATCATAACATTCAGCATTCTGAAAAACATATTGGTTGATCTATGATCCTATTGTATTTAAACATATAGAACATTAGATGTGATATATTGACCTATTTCCATCATCTATGAGTGAATGTTGGATGTATACAAAATTTTAAACTTTATTTAAACTTTTCCAAATACAAACAACTTGTTAGTAATAACATACAAATAGACAACACAGGTTAGTAATTACACAATGTTTTGAGTAGTAGTATTCTCCACTCTTCTTCAGGTGTGACTGGCCTGATATGCATAAGAAGAGTGAAGAGTAATACAACTTAAAACATTGCGTAATTACTAACCTGTGTTGTCTAATTGTGTGTTATTACTAATAAGTTGTTTGTATTTGGAAAAGTTTAAATAAAGTTAAAATTTTCTATACATTCAACATTCACTCATAGATGGTGGAAATATTCCAATATATCACATCTAATAATATACCACCATCACAAACCTTCAGGCAATATTATAGAACCTTTTTAAATATTTTTTTTCCAGCAACTTTTTATTGCTTTGATAGCAGAGTTATATCTCACTTCAGTATAATAAATTCAGAAAAATAAGGAATTCTATATGCAACAGCTTTTTTAAAAATAATCTATCATTATGATAATACCTTATTTTTAAAAAAAAACTAACAAAATTCTGCTGCAAGTTAGTGAAATTTGTACTGCATTTCCATATACAATTCCATCTGTCTACTTATAAATCTATTAAAATATGATCCAAATCATCAATCTGATAACCAGCCAAGCCAAAATTTGCTGAACTGCATGATAAAATATCTGAGTTATGTAAATATTAATTTTTTTATAACAAATTATTTATAGGTTGTGATATATATGTATAATATAAAAATAATTAATAAAGTGCGATAACTAGAAAAATTCAATTGGCAGCAGCCTGACTACTAATTGAATTCTTAGAAAGAGTGAATTCTTGGAAAGATTGAATTCTTAGAAACTGAAATCGATAAAAATCCACCTGTATTAGTACTTCTTAGAAACTGAAATCAATAAAAATCCACCTATATTAGTACTCCAGAAAACAAAAGAACCCCAGGAATAAAAGACTGAAAGTGAAATGGCATAGGCTCTTTTTTTCCAATCTTCACCAGTCAGAAGCAGTGGAAGAATCCAATGGGGGACATTTTAAAATCCCAGGATCTCAGCTCCTGAAGATTATCAACACGATTAGGATTTATAACAGATCGCCTCGATCTTATTGTATTTTGGAACACTTAATGGCATATAGACTGAAAACCAAATAATACTAGTAAAAGTTCCAAACAAACCTGTCAATTACAAATAGTTTTTAAGAAGTTTGAATCTACATGTTTGATTTAAAAAGAATTTGTAAGTCAATCCCCATCCTGCCTTTACCTTTATTCAAAACCAAATAAGAAATTGAAAAGTCAAATAATACTGAAAGTTCAAAACAAAACTGTCCATTATAAGTAATGAGATTTTTAAATTACACATTTAATTTATTGTCAGTTATATATAATACTACTATGAGAAGTCACTTTTCCAAATAAAAAAAATCATACATTTATCAATTAGTTATTGTTTCATGATGTCATTGCAGTGTCTAAAGAATCAATAAATGTAAAATAGGTATCTGACTCTATCCTTATCCATTTTCACATGAAATAATGATAATTCAATTTTACCTTATATACTACATTTATTATTAGTAAATTGCACCACTTCTTTCCATATGTCATTCAAAACTATTAGTAATTCATATTTAAATTATATTGTATTATCTCCATAAGTGTCCTGACTAATTGCAGTGATAGGGTGTCATACTCTGGAACTTAATATCCATGAATAAAAGCCTAATTCTCAAGAACTCTCATGTAATAACACCTTTCAATTATTATTATTAATTTCATGTATGAGATTGAGTCCAGTTACTTCTTTTCATAAGATTCCACTTGTATCTATCATAAGTAAATATTCCCAATTTGTATTATCTTATCATTTTTGCATTCTAATATACATTTTATTTTATTATTTTGTTCTTAAATAAGTATATTTCTATACAGTATTTTTCTATACATTATTCTCATTTATTTATTTCAATTATCTTGCATATTTGTTAAATTTAATACTCTTTTTCTACTCATATCTTATATATCATAATCATATCATCTGCAAAGAACGATGTTGATAACTATAATTTTTCATTACATCCACACCTAAGTATTTCATATCCTACATCTAATCTTAATAAATAATTACTTCTTTTTAAAATAAAATAAACAAAACATAAGTGATAAAGCTAAGTCTGCCTGATGTCTCTCATTTGTTATTCTATAAGATTCATAATTTTACAACAAATATATATAATAATTTTCCTTATATAATTTTTCACATATTTAAAAAACTTTTTTTCCAATCTTATTTTTCCTACTTTAAATAAATCATATGTTCTAATTTGATATCCTGGCTTTTATCAACATCTTAAAAAAAGTAATTATGTTTTTCTACCCAATATACAACTCATCTCTGTAATTTATGTCAAGACAAAAATGTAATCAAGCTGGTGAAAAGAAAAGGAGAAAAGAGATATTTGGTTTTTTTTTTAAATGACCTCGACAAATTCTAAAGGAAATTGTACGATAAAATAAATACAATACCAACGTTTAAAAAAAAAAATCATTATTATTCTTTTTCTCAGATCCATAGTTGTCTCTTGATATCTATGAACTTTAAATTTTCTCATTATTTCTTTTATTAATTTTCTTCTTTCCATCAAATTTGTATTAATTATCTCCCTAAATTTTATTATTCCAATCTTCACAATTGATAAGCTGCTAATTACTGTTTTTCCAAATCTTCATAACAGTTTTTAAATTAGTTACCAGCTGCCGATTTATGAAAATAGTAAATAACAATTTCGGAAAATTAAAATAAAAATATTTGTCCTAATACCCATTAATGGAAACAGAAATTAAAATTTGTAATTATCTACACTTTTCTATATTTTCGACAATAATAAATTACAAACAAAATATGTATTTAAAAAATAAAATTTGCTATAATTTCAAAATGTGGCATTTATCAAAACATTTTTTTTATTAAATGAAAAAAAAAAAAAAACATAAACATATAAAACCGAAAAGATTTCTCCCATTGCAAGTAAAATTCGCATATTGCATGGGTGTTAAATTAAAACAAATTATTAAGGATTGTGAGGACAAAATTTAATATTGTTCTTAGAAAATTAATAATAGATGGCAGAGTGATCAGTTATTATGTTGTTTAGCAACAAACATCAACATGGCGTCTAAACTACCTCCAACGTTGGAAGTAAGACCGTTACCCAGTAAATCGCCCTATTTTATTGATGATAACCCCCCTCGCAGTATTAAAGTTATATCAGGAGATCCAAATATTGAAAAACCATGCAGAAAGTTTTTAAAAACTTTGGAAGGAGGTAAAATATTTACTAATTTAAACTTTTTGTATAAAATATCTTTAATCTTCATGATCCGATGTTGACAATTATATTGTTAAATATTACATTCTTTGCGTTTTAATTAATAAATATATATTTTTAAAATGTGTATAACAAAATTGCAATTGGATATATATATATTTGTTAATGCTTATTTAGTTAAACTTTTTTGATTCAGCAGTTAGAGAAATTTTTAATTAATTTGAAAAATCCTATTTCTCATTAGGAACTTACGAAATATTAATTTTGCATTCAGTATTATTATGTATTATATCTATATGGTTTAGTGCAGTGTCAGACTCTGGAGCGTCAGTTTTTCGGACTGATTTCGGTTGTGGCATTTCTGGCGATTGCTCTTATAAACTTCCGAGGAAAGCGTTCGATCTTCTTATGAACTCCGAACCATAAAAAAATTCGATTATTAATTTATTATGATTTTTTTTTAATTCTGGATTTTTAAGATAGATATATCTGTAAATACATTTCTGGACATTTATTTATAATCCTTTCTAAATAAATAGAGAACTCTGAAATAAACAATTTTGAGCTAATAAAATATTTCTATTTGAATGTAAAGTATTCTATTTGCCTTTTTCAAAGATTGAGTTGAATTTAGAATTAATAGAGTTGTGATAAATGTAGATCATGTTTTAAGAAGTACTATAAGGAAATATCTAAAATGAATACTTTTATTGATTTTGAAAAAGAATTTTGCAAAATAAATTGGATTATTTCATACTAGCTTTTTAAAAGCAAATACATAGGTGACAAAAAAAAAAAAAAAGCTCTATTAGAACGGATGTTGTTTATGAGATTAATCAGCATAGGTGAATATATACTGGATTGTAAAGCAGGATTGTTTATTTCAGATTTCTATAATATTTATGTAGAAAGGATTATAAATAAATGTCCAAAAATGTATTTACAGATAGTAATGCTGAACTTAATGAAAAATAAGTTAATAAGTTTTATAGTAAAATAAATAGAAAAATAAAAATATGAGAATAAGTGTGAATGATAAAGACTTAATTGAAAATACAAAGACTAATGAATGCTTTTAAATATATAAAACTTGGTTAAAGAGTTGTGGAGTAAGTACAAAATAAATTATTTTAAATTTAAATAAAAACTTTATTAATCAAATAAAATAACTTGTCAATGTTTTCAATTAATATAACTAAAAATTGTTAATTAACAAGTTATATATATATAGTAACAGGAACTGAGTTCAACCCCTGTCACAAAGAAAGGGAAGAGGCTGGGAAAGGTTGTTTTTTACCTTTCTTCTTCATTCGTGTGTTATTACTATAATTGCTTTTCTTGTTTTATTTATTATTTATTAATTGGGAGAAGGCACACAGACAACTACATGCATATTTGCTGGAGTATGAAAGAGTGGTGGTAGCTAGGGGCTAATCTTATTAATGGCACACATATGTATAAATGAATTTTATGTTAGAAGAGAAAAGAGAGTTTTTAAAATCATGTAAAAAAAAAATGTTTTGATTTTTTTTTTTTGTCGTTTATGCCATCTCAGATTAATTAGCCAAATGTTTTTTTTATTTTTAGAAACAGATGGAACCAATTTTTGTTTTACTATCTTGTTCTATCTAAATAAATTGATTTTATTTTAAATATTTGGATGTTATTAAATTAGTTTTAATTAAAGAAGAAAAAGGAACGAAGCAGGGGAATGTGGAATGTACTGTATAAATTAAATTCTTTTGCTTTCTTTTGTCCGGTTTCTAATTAAACAAGGAAAGGTGAATCTCAAAATTAAAGACAAGAAACAAAGAAAATTGATATGGCTAAGTGGTTTTTTGTTTATTATGTTTTTTTAAAAATATATATGTATATTGGGGAACAAAGAAGAAAATTGAGAAAATATTATTAATTAGTTGATCGAGGAGAAGAGAGTACATTTGGTAAATCGGTTGATGACATTGCAAAAAAATTAGATTATTAATAAATCTATCGTAAAGAAAGAAGAACATGAAACAAACTGTCATTATGGTCCTTTCATTGCTTTACAAGGAAGTTTAAACTGAAAATAAAATGGAAGAAAACCTTTATGGATCACATAGGCTAGAGTTCTAACTGTGCCAGAGTTCATATTTGTGCCCCAGCCTTCTTTGTCATCTGTGCCACGAAGACCCATTTTGACATCTTCTAGCCTAAGTCTACCATCGTCAACCATTAACCCAATAACTGAATCTAGTGTATTAGATTTGCTATTCTTAGAAATTGCACAAAAGAAAACCAAGAGAAAATGTCATCCTGAGATGGACTCAATAATTGAAATACACAAGGAGAAAAGATGGGCGTTGAGTTCTGTAGATGCCAGATCCCAGGATCGTAAGGTAACGAATACACTCAGAGACAGATATATATCTCTTATTTCTTTCATAAATACTGGTAAATATAAAGCTGTATAATTCCTAAACTCTAACTAAATCAAGCTTTGTGGCAGTATATGTATTCTTTTTTTTTTGTTTTGTGCATATATATATATATATTTTATCTTTTTAAGTGTAATTAATAAGAATCATAATATTTTATCTGATACATGATTTATGCCACATTATTTAATGATGAATAATAATAGTTTCTCAAATTAAAATAGTTTTTTTTTTTAAATTTTAACTCATGTATTACCTTACTTGTTTACATTATCATTAATTTAAACAATATATTGTATATGTGTCGGCGTGCATCCAATGAATAATTGAGGTTAGCCAAGTTAGATAGACGGGTGCGGGGAAAAGTTAACAGTTTCAGTTTCGGATATATTGGGGATTGAATTGGATGAGTTGTCACAAAAGAAAAGAGAAGAAAAGGGTGCTCATTTAAAAAGTAAGATTACTAACTGTGACTTTTTCGGCGTATTCACTATCATCCCCTGAGCATAAGGTAGTTCAAGATGGGCATAAATCAATATTTCTGAGTCAGACAAATCATTGGTAGATCCTACAATTCTTGCTAATAAGCAGGATTGGTGCGTGATAACAAAAAAAAAACTGTTGATCATAAACGTAGTAATCTACAAAGAGAGGAAATATACGACGGGGAGGGATAAATTTACCTGAGATTGCCAAAGCATATATGATGCTTTCTGTGGTTTCTTTTTTCTTTTTTCCTACCTTTAGAATGATCCATAAATAGGGAAAACTTCGATAGAAAGGTGAATGACTCATAACATGGGAAAACTTTACATGGGGAAGGTCATGATAAAGAGGAGAGCCATATAAAAGTGTATATATATAATAACTGTTGGAATTTATTATTTTGAGGTTCTTTTTTTCTTCTGACTGTAGATAAATTCAAATAAATAAAAATAAACACCAGGAAATTGTTACAATATATAATATTTAAATACAAGTATATTGTCTATATTGAGCTTAATGTAATTAGAATGACTTGAACTCAGACTTTCAAGCTCCTTACAACTATCCATTCTATCTTAAACCAATACACATGACAACATACGTGTGGAGATCATTTATTTTTTTCGCATATATGTGAACATGTGTATCGATTGTATAAGATGGAATGGATAGATGTAGGAGCTTGAAAATCTGAATTCAGGTCCTTTCTAAATATATATATATATTGTACTGCTAATTAAGCATTATATATTTATAATAAAATTTTAAATATTAAAATTTTATACAAAAATAGGAAAGAGAAAAAAATAATAAGTATTAGAAAGTCCGAAGTCAATATTAAAAGGTTTAAAAGAAGTTTTGTTTTAATTTTTGTTGTAAAAATGTAGCATAGATCTCAGGAGGGGGAAATGAAGAAAAGAATGCTGCATCATTATTCATAAAAGTTTGCTAAGTTTAGAAAAAAAAAAAGGAAAGCAATTAAAAGGGAGAGGGAAAGATATAATTAGGTAAAGTTTAAAATTAAAAATCTTTTACATGAAAATTAAAAATGTTCTCTTTTCGTTTATTTAAAAGAAATAAATTACATGTGTCAAAGTTAATTTAATTACGTACAGAAATCAGAATGAGCGTGTGTAAATAAAAGAGTTGATTTATGTATGTGGGTATAAAGAATAATATTGAATTAAAAAACAGAAAATAAAGTTTGTAATATAAAAAGTTAAGCCAAGATGGAATGGGAATAATTAATTAGCAATAACTATAAATAAACAACAATGGGAATAATTAAAAAATTGTATCTTATCCATAGTTAGATTAATCTAAGAAGAAATGTAAATTTAAGAGACAATGAGAATTCAATTAATAAATTTAATTAATTTAAAATTTAATCAAACTGATTTGGAAATATAAGAACAATAAGAGGGCCACATATAAATAGGCCTGAAAAAACTCATAATCTTTTAGCAGTATTATTCATGGTATACTTACTATAATTTCCAGTTTGTGCAAATGAAACTTATTTTTGTGAATGCCAAGAAAACTATGCGTTGTTAATCAGAAGACGTATACCACTGTACTCCAGTCTCTGACCATCCTAGAATATCTGAAGGTCTCTAATTAGCCACAATGAACATCTAATAAACTGAACAACTTGAACATCTATCTGCTGGACTGAAATGCAATAAGGAATCACTTTCGTCAATGAACCTAAATTCTAACCGGTTAGTAACACATGCTCTTCACAGGAGAAAGAAAGCAGCTGTCTATCCAGATGAAAGTGTATCTGAAAAACCTATAGGTAATAGTAATTTCTTCTTTATTCCCATTCTTAGTGTGTCATTAATTTATTACTGTAGCCATGCGATCTTTGAGGTATCTGGAGTCAACTTACATGAACTCTATAATTAGCATAAAAGAACTATTTATGTCAGGTTAATGTAATAAACAGATAGTCTTAGAACTTTCTGAATCATACAAACCAACAGCTTATATGATAGAATGTGTGTGTGTTGTATATAATATTTTAATGCTTCATGTTTATTTATAATATGGGTGCCTGATATATTATATGTAATCATTATTTTATTCAGGGAAGGGATGAATTAGTTCACTAATTAATTTAAAGTATTTAAAATAAATTATTTTGGAAATTAATATTTTGTAGGTCAATTCTTTTACTAATACCAATAATTATCACTTGGTAAAGAATCTATTAAAGCAGTTTATTATATTATGTTTGGATTGAGCTGGTTGAGATAAATCAGGTGTTGAATTAGTAGTTGTCATTCAGGGCATATTAATTACTTCATGTAGTTAGCTGGTACCTGAAGTTTACTTCAAAACAAATAATGTGCTTTGAATGACAGGGGTTGAATTTAGCAGCCAAAAAGTTCTGTAGCCTTGAAAGGTGGTCATAAGTTATACCTTGTATAACTTCGGCCTGGCTACAGGTACCTTTGGTATTGTGCTTCTCTGCCTGAGGGACCAGTGTGATGTAATACTAAATTGCAGCTGGAGTAGATCGAGGTATAATAAATACTTTTATAATATATATTTTTCTTTATTAAAGAAACAAAAGAATTTGTTTTTCACAATATTTTATTAAAATTATTCTTCACTTGTTTTTCTTTTATTTCTCTACTCCCACCCAGTTCAATATATATATATTACATCACTACTCTTTTGCATTCATATTTGCACATTAATAATTTATCCACTAAAAATATATTATATGTAATTATTTTAAATTATAATAATGGTATAAATAATTAATAATAATAATATATAATTTATGTTGTAATCAATATCAGCTGAAATTATATAAGCGAGAAACAGGTATGATGTGGATTTATTAGGAAATGTGTATTTTATTATTGCTATATTGTCTTTTTATTACAGAGTTTTTAAATTGACTTAAAAATTGCCCTTTAAATTTTTTTTCTTTCTTTGTGTGATGTGTATTGGAATTAAATTTAAAGTTATAAGATTTTTATAATTGAAGAAAATTGAAGCAGTATTAGACTGATTGTTTGTTGTATTTATTGTATAGTTATGGAATAAGTGATGTACATGTAATGTTTTTTTTTTTTAAAAAGCATCTTCATTCATCTTGTACAATTTTTTGCAACCATGTACCAATTGTAAGTAATATTGTTTGTTTGTCTTTTAGATATAGAGTTTTTGGAATTATTAATTAATTTGGTCACATTTGAAGGAACATAAAATGAAACATACTTTTCATCAAATTTTTTTTAATAAATTTAAATTGTTTTTGTTGTGTATTCAGCTATGAAACTGACTATCAACAATTATCACAGAATTATTAATTACCCAAAACGTTATTAAATAAGAATAAATATATTTATTTACATATTTCATATATATACATCAATTAAGATTTAATTAAATAGTGTTGATTAGTTCCTTTATATACATTAACAATTAGTCCTTGATTTAAAATTCTAAATCTTCAATGTTATAATCGCCACCAAGCAAACAAATATTGCCATTGCAATAGTGATGGACCTAAGTGAATGCTAAAAGTTTATATTCACAGTACTTAAAACACAATCCTCATTGGGCTTTCTCAGGTATACACTAATAATAAAAGACCAGTGAGGTCTATAAACATTTTCTCTGGCTGGCTATCTTTCACCTTCAGAGGCACAGGATCTAGGACACTTCCATCATTGCAGTAAAATCTAGGGTAACTTTCCCCTCTGCTTTTCTCAAAGATCCTTATGACAGCAACAACAACAGTATATGATGAGTGGAGAAAAGCTGACAGTGATGCTCTTTTGTTGTGTGTACTATTTATATTGTTTTCTCCTTGCTTGAATTCATTGATAAATTCCTATCGTTCCAATGTAAAAGTAAATTCATTTGACTAATGCATTTTTTGCAATAACGATAAGGATCCGGCTTCTAATTATGACGTTCATATTCCACAGTAATTAACTTCAAATATTTATTCCATTTGTTTGCTCCTAAAATAGTTTAATGATTTGATTTTAACAATACACAGTTTTCTTGGTATTTTAAATCCATAAGTTATATCCGGCCTTGAAAATAATCATTTGCATTATCTTTCGGCAATCTTTTATAGAATGCTTTTAAGTTACAATCTTTTTCTGTTTAAGTCTAATTTATCTGCAAACCAATCTTTCTTCATTGAATTAAACTTAAATTCAAATTATCAAAATAAAATTTCCTTTATTTTTACAAAATTTATTTTTCATTACTTTTTAAAACTTACATATCTATTTACATTTCATTACTGTTTTTTCTCTGAAGTTAAACTTAGCTTTATAACTTATAGCTCTTGAGTTAGTAAAGCCTATTATATTTTCTACAAAATATAGTTTATTATTTAGAAGAACATATCTATTTTTATATGTATTAATAACATGAGATTCATTATTAAATTTGTTTAATGTAAGTACAATTTGTTTTTTATTATCCTACATTTATGAATTCCTGAGAAATCAGTTCAATATTATGAATTTTGTCATTTTTATAACTGTGTAGTCTTTCAGTATGATGTAGAAAAGACTTAAAATTAATCATTTTATGTTCATTGGATATATGTTTTAAAATGAATACATCCTCTTTCATCAATAGATTTGATAAATAATTTATTATTTAAATAATAATTGGTCTTGATTTTGTATATCTAAAAATTGGATAAATCTATTTTTTGTTGTTGTTAATAATCCAATTAGATTATTTGAATTATTTAATTTGTATAAAAGAGTTTCAATAATATTATCAAGGCACAAACAAAAACATCATCAACACATCTAAAATGTATTTTAATGGTTTTAATGTTATCATTATTTAAAACAGATTCACCATATTTAGAAAATACAAACTTTCATATTTATAATAATTATAACATAAATAATCAAACATACTTCTGTATAAATTATATCTTATTATAGTTATTTGTATGTGCCATTATTATTTTAAATAATTACATATATATGATCATATATCTGTGAATGTGTATTATGGAAAATATCATATATGTAATAATTAATATCAGTAGTATTGAACTAAAGAATCAAGCAGAGGGTAAAAATTATCTCACTTTTCTTTACATTCTTCGTTCGTGAAATGGGAAAAATAACCATAAGACTTACAACGCCTTGTGGGACAGTATTTAAGCATTGCAGTGAAATACATATATTTTAATAATTAATGGAGCTCTATAAGAATAAATTAAGCAATTTTTTTCAAACCTTTAAACACTTCTTTTGTCTTGTAATTCATTTTTTACAACTATTCACCAATGTATAAAAAGTTTCAGATTACTCTCTATCATCTATCAGTGAACAGTATAATATTGGCAGTTTTTCAAGTTATTATACAGAGAAAAAAAGTAAAATAAGATTTTAAAAAGCTATTTATATGTCCAAAACTCCCTAAGTAAATTTAGTGTGATAATTCATAATATTTGAAAAACACTAATTAATCTTGGTCTTAAAAGAGAAAAATGAAGAAATGAAGAGAATAAATAAGTTTTAAAATGTCTGCTGATCATTGTTGTCTTTGACCTTACAGCCTAGTTGGTTAAAGCATCATCTTAAATTCAATTTACCCAAAGAAGAGAGGAGAATAATATCACTTGAAATGTTGTATTCCTTGTGAATCTATATATTATTATTAATAGTTAAATATATTTAGAAAGATATAAAATTGTCTATTTTAAAACTATTCAAAGTATTAATCCATATTTTCCATATTATGATAAAAATCACTAATAATCACTTATTAAAATAAAATTTAAAAAATTCTGTATAATATATTATTAAGAGTAATCAACAACTGAAGCGATTAAACATTTAGCATTTAGTGTACACAGTCATTAAATATATATAAAATCTAAAGCCAATTTGAATATGATCCAGATGCTTAGTCTTAGACAAATTCATGTGATGCAATATTAAAATAGAATTTATTTATACATAATTTTGAACCCTATTTGTTACATTTCACAGCCGAATACAAGATACATATATGTTAAAGTAAGATTTCTTTCAAGCTGTATAATATTAGACATTAGTATATAAGCATCATTAGGATAAAGCTATCAAGGAATAGTAACCCCCTTATCTACAACATTTACTTTCATGAGTTATTGCATGTATTGAAATTTATAGGTAATAGTGAACAATATTATAATATGCATTGTTAACACACATTATATCTAGATGTCTTCACACACACACACACACACACACACATATATATATATTGCAAATATGTGTAACACAGATATATAGTTCTGTCTAAGTACCCTGCATATTGTTTATTTGAAAGTTTCTGATGAAGGCATTTTACTTGTAATTATATGTTAGATTATTTCCATCATCTAGAATTAAAATATGCTGGCATAGCCAGTGGCAATTACTAACTTGAGAATGAAATATGGAACTTAGATTCATGAATGATCTAACTGACTAGGCTATTCTATAAAGACAATAGTCTGTAGAAAATTTATATACTTATCTGTGAAAGTCTTGATTTATCCATTTTTTTTAAGGACAAGGTTAATGACTGACTTGGAAACATTATGAATTGTCACATGAACTGTTTGCTTCCATGATAATGGTATATAAATCTTAACTTGGTATGATAATTTATAATGTTTGGAAACCACTCGTTAATAAAAGCTTGCACTTAAGAAAAAATAAAGAAATCAGGCAAACTCTTAGAAATAGGTGTATATAATTTCTACTGATTGTTAGCTTTGACAGAATAACCTAGATGATTAAAGCATCATCTTAATTTCAATATTCAGTAATCTAAAAGTCTCAGGAACAATTCCTATGCTAGTTACGTCATTGGTCAGATCAACAATGCCTGAAGAAGAGAAAAATAATATCACTCAAACACTTATATATTAACCTGTGTGTTATTACTAACAGCTGAATATGGAAAGTGTAAATAAAGTTTGAATTTTTCTGAAGATATTTAACAATTTTAATTGTGTGTACATATTATATATGCATTGGGAACAAAATAAAATTTGGGAAATTAATTTTTTTTTCAAGTCTTTAATTTGTGTATGTTTTATTTACTATTTTTTTAAATCACAGATTAATGAAAGTGTAGGTATAAACATTACTGATACAAGTTAAATACTGTTCACTTTTACTCCATTTTCAACTGGTTGGACAAGTCTTATTTTTTAAGTAACTCTTTAAATATACTGCCTAATATGAATAATTAATAAATTTCTCTGTATAAAGGATAGTGACAAAGAAACTATTTATTTATAAGTTCAAATATTTTTTCCAGGAAAATTTGAACAATTATGTTTTCAGTATTTATTTTTTTACCAATAACAATTATAGTCATGAAACATAGACTTTGTATATAATAATTATAACTTGCCTAGACTTATAACAAAAGCATGTTTATATAGAGCAGTTAACTTTAAATGAACATTATTCATTTTTAAAAGATTGAGAGATATGGAGAAGGGGGGAAAGGAATATATTTCCATGATAATCAATGATAAGGTAAGCTTAATTTCATTGTAGTTATAATTTTACCATATACAATTTGAAATCTTGTATAGTATTAATTCCATGAAAAAACAATATATCTCATGTTTCACAAATCTAGTCAGAAAGAGCTTAATCCTAATCAAAGGTATGTTATTTTTTTGTATATTTATTTTTTTAAATTTATTTATTTCAGTTAAGTTTTCTATTAATTTATAATTATTTTTATAGAATTGCCTCGTTTACCTTCAGATTCTACAGTTGAGTCTTCAAGAAAATCATCACCCAGGAGTCTGAGTCCTGTAAGATATTTAATGTAATTTTAATTAATTTATATTAATGTATCATTGCCTGACTTTTTGAATTTTATATAGCATATATATATATATGAACTCATTGAAAGCAGTAAACACTTGAAAATACAAATATCAATAACAACCAACAATCTCAATCTGTTGTCAAGCCATTCCCCTTTTAATAATAAAGGTAGAAATCCATCTTTATTTATGAACCAATATGTTTATATAGACATGAAAAATTACAACTTGACCAGAACAGAAACTAGATTTTATCCATATAAACAGAGATAACCTTTGCCTTTGATGTTGCCAGGAAACTATCAATTACTACAAATTGATAATCTCCCTGAGGCAGAATAAGTTTTCTTATATACAGCTGAGATTCTACATGTTATTTAGATATAGTGGTTTGAAATGTTTTTGCTCCATATTTGATTATATGTATATAGATATATATTAGAATTAAAAGACATATTTTGCAAGTTCATCCATGTAAGATTTTAATTAGATATTTCAACATTTTGACTTGATCACCCTTAATTAAAATATTACATGGATGAATCTGCAAAATATGTCTTTTATATCTATAACCCATGAAAACATTCATATGCACATATTAGATTTATTGTATACAGATAAATGAATGGGAATAAATTATAAAATTAGGTACATGATTATTAAAATAAGTACATTAAATGTAATAACAGTGCAAATATAAGGATTTACATAAACAAATGCAAATATTTATCAAATTAGAATGTACATTGTCCAAAGAACAAATTTATTCTGTTCTTTGTATGTTCACATTTTTTTGGACTATGTCAGAAATCTGTTACTTTTCTCTATTGATCATTATTTTTTCTTTATTTAGTCATATATTTTCAAGAAATACAATCAAGAATACCTTTACAAAAATCTGTCTTTTACAAAAGTCATTCTCAAGTTCAGTGTAAATGAGCTTTTAGAAAATCTTATATCATTCATTCATTTTATATGTCAAATTCAACAAAGATAAGATTTTACAATAGTGGATTCTATAGCATTACATCCAGAAAATTAAAGAAGATTGATTGGTCTTATGATTTTGCTATTGCCTTTATGTTATGTTGCTAGGATGTTCAAGTCTCAATTTCTTACAATAAATAGAATAAAATAACAATTCTATATACAATTAATTTTATTGTTGTAAATATATTGGAATCTATGCTGCACTTCATATCAAGATCTATCAGTTTATTTAAAAATGTATCAAGATATCTAAATTGGCTTTCATTATCAAGTTTATAACTATCCAACTAAAAGTTGCTGAAGATTTTCTTTCATCTCTTGAATTTTTTTGAACATTAATTATTAATCGAAAGTTTTTTATATATTGCATTTAAAACATTAATTTATTTTTTGAACTAGAAAAAATAACAAAATCATCAGTATACTGTAAATCAAGAATCCAAGAAGATTAAGTTCTTGTTATTGTTTATAATTGATTCATATTAAAAATGTTACCATCAAACCTGTATCTCATCTTGATTTCAGATTTATTAAAGCTTCTATAAATACTTCAAAGACTATAGTCATATAAATCAAAACCAATGTTAGAGCAAGTACATATTGTTTAACACCAGTTTTTATATCAATTGCCTCAGATTTTCAACTTCATCTCTCATTCCAGAAGTTATATCAATTGTCATATCTGACCTTGCCTTTAGAAATGGACCTGATGTTGCAATCCAAAGGGATTAAAACCTTCACTGGGGTTCGCACACCAAATCTGCATGTTTCCAGTAAGGTAGGGGATCTGCCTTTAAATAGTCAGCCTAGGCAAAATAGAGAGCAATTACTTCTGTTAACCTGAATGACAGACAGAATGTGCTTTCCATTAAACCTTTTGCCATCAGCAAGGGTATTTATCTAGTCATTATCGCAACATCCACACAGAGAGGCAAGTCCATTCATGGACAGGAAACTGTTACATCCAAATTAGAAACAACTCGAGGCAAGCTAAATACCTAGCTGGAAGAGTCTTACAGTTCACGACACAGGCTAATCATTTAGCTAGAAGTGAGTTCCGTACTTGGCTCAACTATCTCAGCATTCAATTGTATCAACTGTATTTATTCATTTGTTTAACTAACATGTGTATATTTTTTGGACTAATAAATTGTACATATTAATTGCTGAGTAGTTATTCTTTTTGGGTCTGTTGGTTTGGAAACGAATCTGTAAGCCTAACCAAACACAACATCAATAAACTTTGATGGTTAACAAATTAATTTCAAACAATGCCATAGATATGTTTTACTAATTGAGTCAAATGCTTCAACCAAATCAATAAAAGTAATATGTAAATTATTCTTTTATTCCTGACACTTTTTTTTTGCATTTATCTGGCAACAAAAATCATGTCTATAGTTCTTAATTTTCTAAAAATCACATTAAACTCTGGTATCCATTTATCTATGATTGGAAACAATATTAAGAAAATCCCTGAAAATATCTTTAATTAATGGTGAATAATGGCATTCCATGATAATTACTGCCATCTTGTCTATTCCTTTTATTTAAAAATTGGAACAATAGAAGCATTCTTAGGGTCAAACTGGACATATCTCCACCTCATTTTTAAAACTTTTTCAGGTATATCATTAGGACATGCAGCCTTTCCATTTTTAAGATTATAAAGAATTGTATGACTTTATTAGCTGGATATCTTTGTCCAAATCTAAATTAGTAGATAAAATAAATATAAAAGTCATTATTTCAATTCTTTCCACTTGTTCAAAATGTCATTATCATCACATCTGGATGTAATAGAATTGTGATATTAGTTTTTAGATGTATGTTAGTCTTTCATGCATGAAAAAAAATGTATACAAAGTGACCACATGCAATGAATGTCTGCACATTTCTAATCCACCAATCGTCAATTGTTATACTTTTGATTTTAAATTTCTATATTTATTATAATGTTCCACATTTAATTTACTATTCTACCAAGGAGAAAATGTTGCATTTTTTTAAAAAAATCAAACCTCTAATAATAAGATCATTATTAGAAAGCCTGCCATGATTTTTTTTTTTAGTGAATTTGAGAATAGATTTATTTGTATTCATAACATATTCTATAAGAAAATTTCTTACCTCACTAACTTCACAATTCTGAAAATCCAAATTAGCAATACATTGTTTAATAGTTATTGAAATTTAGTGCAGATATTTCAAAGGAATGAACGTCAGTTTTTTTTGCATAGAATAAAACATTTTTTTAATGCAATTATGATCTGTCCAACAAACTAGTGCTCATATAATATGAATCTATTTATGTGGACTTTTAACAATATAATGTATTAAATGCCATTGTTTATTTTGAACTTTAATTAAGAATCAAGAATTAGACTAACTCAACTTGGATTAGAAGAATTCAATAGGATCAGTAAAACTGAATCATAATTGAAATTTTGTCACAATTTAGTTCAGAACAAGATTATATAATACAAACTAGATTGTGAACCCTGAGGACTTAATGGGACCATGAGTCTAATCATTTTTTTTTCTTTTTGGGTTTTGCCTGAATTCTCAGTCTCAAGGTTAGAGGTGACAACCATGAAGAGTTTGTTGATCGGCAGGATGGGTCAGCGATCATTGCCACATCCAGGTTTAGGGATGATCTGGCAATATTCTCATGGCCCTCTCTCATTATGTTGGTGTTCTGGACATACTGAACCAATGTCACACCCAGATAAATTGTAACCTACTTACGGCAGGGGCCAAAACAGTTTAACCTTGTCCAAGAAGTGGGTCTGGGTTCTCGCTAAACTGAGTTCTTGCTGATGCATCATGGATGGGATCTGGGGGGAGCTGCTTAGGGACTTGCCAGGTGGGTTGAGAATCGATTATCCCACATGGACTTTGCCTCGAATGGAAGTAGCACCTTCTTGATTGACTGACATTTGATCTGTGATAATTCACATCCTTTTTTTCTTTTTTTTGGTGTTTTTTCTTGATGTTTGTACGCAGAATGTATTTTTTTCTTAGATACCTGTAATACCTAATCTATTGTCTAAGGCAATTGAATTGCTTTGAGCCACTGCCCAGTTGTAGAATATCAATGTATCATTGTAGCCTCTATGACCCACTGCTGCAGATGTCAGAATGTGGATCATGTGCAGGTGGATCATACTTTAGTGACTTAATAAAGTTGCTTTGAAACATAAATGCCATTGTTTTGAGTGTAGATGTATTCATATTTCTTTATAGTAATTTTTCTCCCTAAATAAAGTGTTTGTCATAGTCATTCAATGTATTATGTAAAAATTCAATAACAGCAGACATTTGAGTACAGCATTACTACTGTTATTTCCAAAACTTTTGGTCAAAGTCTATCATTTGTATCATCATGTGAATTAAAATTTCCAAGAAAAAAAAAATTGATCTTTTAATGCCATTGCTAAAATAATGCTATCCAGCAAGGAATAAAAGATTTCTTTTTCTGAATTTCTGAATATTAACATAGACATTAATAAAATGACTACAAGACAAGTGTTAATATTGATACAGAGGCAAAACTCTCCATACAGTAGCATCACCCAGTGAAAGACAGAGTAATTAATGAATGTAAGAAGATTTAGTGGCACTGCTATATGGAGGGTTTAGCACCTGTGTTAACAGCTTGTATAAACATAAAAAAGATGATCATGAGAAGTTTAATATTAATCTTTCATTGATATATTAAAGATTCCAAGAATAGAAGATACTAAACTAGACTTTATAATGATGATAATCTAATCGAGACTTTATAGTAAATCTAACACTATGCAGTCTCATTTTACTGGTTGATCTGCCCCTTTCAAAAAAAAATTAGAACTATCTACTAATTATGCTAAATGTCTCTACTCTGGAAGAAAACTTTCATTAAGAGCAGTTATTTTGATCTTAAATCTTACAACTCCTTACCAGTTTTATCCTCCATTCAGAAGGTTGCAGAACAAAGTTAGCATATTCTATTTATCTATATTTAGAAAAAAATTATAATTATGATATTTATCATTAGAACTACCACTAATTCCTGGTTTATCTCTACTAACAATAATATACTGATAACATATGATAATGTTATTAGCAGTGATGTTTTAGATTTTACTATGTTTATTGGTTTAACAGTAAAACTTAGGGTGGGGAATGGAAAGGTAAGGTAAGGTGACTAACAGGTGTCTCTGGGCATAGTGGTTGAGAGATTCCTGACTCCGATAAAGAAAAAGCCACAGTGCATCACATCACATAGAAAATTTATTTTAGGTAACCAGACATATTCCTTAATATAAGAGCAAATTGCTGCCACTAGATCAGGGAGATAAAGAGATTCATATTTAAATAAACAATTGAAATATCAGGTAAATTTAATTATTAATAACGTTTATTAAAGCAATGAATAAAAGAAAATAAAAACAAATATTAAGAATAATTAAACTTCATTTATGGATGGTTTTAAATTGAGTATGACACAATTTAAATAGAAAGCCTTGAGAGTTAATTTATTATCTTTTCCCCTTTTAACTTCCTTTTACTTATTACAACAATGAAAGTCTTTGAGAAACTGTTCTCATAAGATAGATGTCCATATAAACTTTGACAGAATATTCTATATTGTCATTTAAATCTTTGTATATTTTATTATACAATCAATTCATATACCACAAGGAAAGGGTAAATAAAATAGTAAATACTGGTCAAAATTAAACTATCTGATCATTTCAATGTCATAGTAAAGCATATAGTTGAGTGAAGAGTAGAATGACAAAATCATTTTTTGTAAGGTTTTATAGAATTTATTCCCATTGTTCTAACCACAGGGATTAATATAAGATAAAATATTTTCAGATAAGCCAGCATTTCTTTACTTTAATAAATCCCTAGTTAATTGCTGTAATTATAAGATTTCTACGACAATGATTAATGTTATTTTTTATCACTAAGCATCAAAAATAACATTTTGTAGATTAAGCATTGTTTTTTCAATATTATAACATTTTTTATACAAAGATTAAAAAAAAAAATTTGCTATGAAGTATACTTTTCTTGTACAAAAATTATAACATTAATGTCAGCTAATTAAAAAAAAATGTTTTACAATTCGTGGTGCACAATATATATTATATCATATTCACTATAACACAAATTTAATAAAGTAAATAAAAAATATAACTGATTAAATTTTGCTGAACCAACTGACACAAAATTATTTTTGAGATCTTGACCAAGCATCTCAATATCAAGAAACCAAATGGAATATTATGTCAGCAAGAATTTTGTTAACACCTTAATTCAAAATTTCTAGAATTAAAAAAAGGAGTTGATTCACAAAATTCTAGGACCATGAACAACCAGAAAAGATGACAAATCTATTGCATGAACTGTTATTGTAAGTCTCTATGAAATAATATGGATAAAAAGTGTGCGGTAACAATGAATGATGTTCAGTGTTTGACAAAAAACCTGATATTATGGTGTAAATTTTGTGCTAAAACTAAATGTAGAAGAAATCTTATAGATAAAAGATATTGGTCATTTTATTAAAAGATCTTTCAAAATACTTCGTAGTTATTTAGGTTTATCTGAATAATGAATATAATAATAAAAAATTGGAATATTGTGGAATAAAGCAGTAAAATAGTCAAAAGGTTAAATTCTCAGGAAGGTATATGATGTTTGAACACCAGAAACATTTTGCTGAGATTCAGTTCAAGAAACACCAATTAATCAAATTTTATGAAATGTTATAATAAATAAGTACATATCTAAAGTTTTAGATAGTTATAAGCTATAGAATAGGCTAAAAAAATTGGTGAACTTAGGATTGTAGAGATTTAAATATACTGAATGAAATGTACTTGTTCTAATTATAATATATAGAAGTCCTGAAAGGAAGTTTATTTGTAGAACTTGTTTTCATGAGAACATATATTTATTTTTATTTTGTTTTAGATTTCATAATGTGATTATGTATTATGTATTTATAAAATATTTTTAAAAATGCATATCTCTTTTAGCTTTCTTGTAGTCCAAAATTGATGGGGAAAAAGAAAAAGAAGAAACCATATAGGTTAGATAAAAAAAAATTAATTAAATAATGAGAATTATTATGGATTATATTAAATAATATGTAGAATTTTTTCTTTTCTCATAACTGATATATTCATGTTTTCAGTAACTCATAATTTAAAAAAATATTGAATAGAAAATTAAAAACTTATTATAAATATGTAAATCTGAATTTATAAATGTTGTATGTGTACCTGATTGTATGAATCCACATTGTGAATCATTTTTGCTATCATCACGTGTACTTAATCTGATTGCAAAAACCACTCTTGCTGTAATACTGCTGTGAATTTTTAAATAAAATTGTTTAAAATTAATTGAAAGCACAAAATTAATGATAGAAATTCTATGTAATAAATAAAAATTGTTGATTTAATAGGAGAGAAAAGAAATTATTTTCTGAATGATCAGATATGTACTCATCTAGAGTTGATTATCTTTTTTATAATTATTTTTATTAATATTTTAATATGTATAATTTTAAATTAAATTATATCTTAAGTATGTATGTTTATGTTAAAAACAATACATTGATAGAATTAGATATTATTCATGAATTTTAATTATTTATACAGAATTTGGGATTAAGTGGCATCTATATGTGAAGGGATGAAGGAAATTTA
Organism: Epiperipatus broadwayi; assembly: GCA_028023455.1. Taxonomy (NCBI): domain Eukaryota; kingdom Metazoa; phylum Onychophora; class Udeonychophora; order Euonychophora; family Peripatidae; genus Epiperipatus; species Epiperipatus broadwayi. Next base: position 6,467,459 of record JAQFVV010006262.1, read on the forward strand.
TTATGAGAGCCATTTTATGAATGTTATCCAATATGAACTCAGCTTTTATAGTCCTTAAGATTTTTTTTTTTTAAAAATTGAATTCAGTCCAGAAATGTTAAATTAATATTTAAAAGTTTAGTCAAGATGAAAAATGGTTGAAGACCTTAAAAATAAATAGTTCTTAAATATTTGTTAAAATCTAACAGAATGTTCGTTACAATAAACTAACATTTAACTTTTTAAATCATGAGCTTGAAGTTAACTCATCTTACTAAAAGACATAAATGAAACAATGTGCAATTTCCAAGAAACCCTATTATTAATTTTATCTTAATATTATCAAGTGCATGAATTTATTCTCAGTGAATATAAATGAGTCTATTAATGCAGAATTTTATTAAAATTTCTACTGAAATTCTAATTAAAGTTGAAAAAAGTTTTTTGATATTCTAAAAATTATATAAATAATGTAAGACTGCTCCTTCCATATCCATATCATTTGATTCCTATGCCTTTATATTGATGCAGAAAACTGTAGGTGGTAGTGAACACTATTTATTACACCTTTGTAACTTATATATATATATATATAATAAATAAATAAAGGTTGATATCTGTATTCATTTCACAATATACGTAATATACAAATCAATATATATATCAAAATACAGTACAATTTACATAAATTATATTATTTTTAGAAGTACTTTTGACTATACATTTTGTAGTCTTTATCAACTATATAACATTGAATAATCAAAACGAGACAACCTTTAACAATACCCATAGTTCAATTCAGATTTCCCACAATTCTGTTATTTTAACATTTGATGACTGGCGATTCATTAACATTTGACGATTTCTTGAAATCAACATAGCCTCTTTTATTTTACGTTTATTATGACAACGTTCAATTTGAATAATTTTCATATTTTATAATCAAATTTAAATCCATATTGACAAGATTTATTATGATCAAATATAACAGATGATGAAGGTTTATTTACATCTATTTCAGATTGTTTCTCTTTTTGAATTCTATTATATAAAAGCATATGCTCTTTTATTCTCTTCTCAAATGTACACTTAGATTCTCCGATGTATTGTAAGCCACATCCACATATCAATCTATATATAATAGAATTTTGATTAAACTTTGAATTTTGAATTTTAGAGTTATTAAGTAATCTATTTATGTTATTTGTTGAAAATAATATAATTTATGTAAATTGTACTGTATTTTGATATATATATATATTGATTTGTATATTACATATATATATAATTGATATTTTTATCATGTATATGCAATATATAATAGAATTCAATTTAAAAATTATACTTATAAAGATGTCAACAAAAATAATTACCAAAAAATAAAATGTGAGGCTGCCATATTCATTATCTATTGAATCATCTATCATATTAAATGAAAAAAAAAGAAAGAAAATAATTTTAAAAAAAATGAAATTTTAATTTTTTATTCACATTGTAACTACTTGGTGATATGATCCAAAATGTTACAATCCATTACAATTATATATAATCAATTTAATATCACTTAGATTAAACAAAGAAAACTCTTCATACAGTAGTGCCATCCTGTGCCAAACAGAGTAATCAATGGATGCCAGAAGGCTTGTGCATAAAATCCTTATCTAGTGCCTACTCATCCAATATCCCCAGACTAGTTTTTGGCTTGTGGCCATCATCAGTAAGGAGCCTTGGATCTGAGAGCACTGCACCTAGATCTTAGGATCTCACTGATGATGGCCACAAGCCAGAAACTAGTCTGGGGATATTGGATGAGTAGGCACTAGATAGGGATTTTATGCACAAGCCTTCTGGCATCCATTGATTACTCTGTTTGGCACAGGATGGCACTACTGTATAGAGAGTTTTGCCTTTGTTTACAACAATTATATGCTAGTATAGAGATGGTGATCATGTGATCACTTAGATTTTGTATCTTTTGCATTTTATCATCAATTTTCATCATGCTTATATATATATAATTTTGTAATTACATATGTTTTAAAAAAAATCAAAATAAATATTAGGTATAATGACTAGATCCAAATAAGATCTTTTTTATTTTTAAATATTAAAGTCTTAAACCTGTCAAATTTCTTTTTTTAACTTTTATTATTGATTTTTTTTATCGGTCTATAATATTCTATAATGTCTTCTGATTCCTAATCACAATGCTTAAAATTTATCAGCCCATAAATCTTCCTGCAAATTTTTGTAACTTCTCTATCCATTTCTTCTGACCAACTTTTTTTTAAATGTCCTTTTTTCCTTCTTTTTAATTGTATCCAATTTAATATTTGTTTTGATAATTTTCCTGAGTGTGTCCATACCATTCCTATTACCTTGTTCTGATTTCATTTACTAGAGTGTGTTCAATTTTCATGCATTTTTGAATTCTTTTATTACTTAGGCATTCTATTTTTCTTCACCAGTAATCCCTTTTTCAATGCTTTTCAGTTTTTTTTTTAACTTCATCTGTCAAATATCATTTTCATACATATAATGATTCTTTTTATTAGTGCATCATATATTTAATGTTCATTGATTTTAAATATATTCTGATCCACAATCTTTCCTACCCAGTATATATATTTTCTCTTATAGCTTCATCTGCTGTTTTTTTCCTCCTAAATATTTTTATATTTTTTCACACTTTTGTCTATCTTCTAATATATCCTATTGTGTTACTCCAATATACACATTTTTTGTTTTATTTATTTTCAGATGCCTTTTCTATATTCCTATATTAATTTTTGAACCATATAGTCAAATCATCATGATTTTGAGCCAAAACTACTTGATCATCAGCATAGCATAATGCATAAAGAATCTTATTGCGTAGAGGAATTTCCATCCTCTCACATCTTCTTTTCATTATTTTAATGGCTTGTTCTAAATACTATTTAAGTAATGTAGGTGACCTCACTATCCTTGTATGAGTCCTTTAGTTATCTTTGTATTATCAAAATCATATTTCTTAATGCACAGAAAGGAACGATGTCAAGAGGAAGATCAAAGAGGCATGTTACATCACCAGTGATACCATGTCAATCAACAGAAAAGACACGTGCTTCGCGGTCTCGAAAAGATGGATGTTGTAATTTGCATGCATTTGCATAGAATCAACAGCCTGTAAAAGGACTATGCTTATGGAGCTGTAAAGGCCCCGAAAGCGCTAAGTCCATAAAATAGAAGCTTACTAATAATAAACTTATAGTTTCACCTCAGTTATTAATTTTAGCTTTTCAGTAATTTTATATATTGTTATGTAATTTTCTAGTCTCTTTTATGTGTTTATTTTAATGTCTATATACAAAAAATATATTTGATTTCTTTCTATGTTCTTTTTTATTACTTGATTCACACAGACAAGGTGATGTATTGTGGATCTGCCCTCTTTGAAATGTGCTTGTTCTTTTACTTTTAGCTCTTATATTCATATTCAATTCTATTTTTCAGAATTTTTTTATCTATCTGATTTACTGAATTAATAATTGCTATTCCAATGTAATTATTACAACTGTGCTTTCTGCTTTTTTTATGATGTGTTGTAATATATAGCATTTTTATTTAGGAGGATTTTCATCGATATTAAAATAGTCTTGAATCAATTCATTTAAGTGCTTAAAAAGTTTTTATTTTATTTCCATTTTAATTTGAATGAAATTCTATCAGGACTAGGAAATGTGTTTTTAGTGATTTATTTTTTATAGTCATAGGATATTCTTTCATTTATGTATTTTGTTGTCTGTGTGTGTTTTTTTACAGAATCCCTTTCATTTTTAATCTTTGTGATGTAAACTTAAGATGATTCAAAATAATTTTTCCTTAGTTAAATTTACTGTGCACAGATCCTTTTAACTGCATTTAAAATTTTCTCTTCCTGAAATCATTTTATTCCACTATAAACCTCTTCATTCCCATTCCCCTCCATTACCTTTCCAACCCATAATTAATAAACCATTCATCCAGCACTGACACATTTTTTTTTTCTTTATCCAATTTCAATATCCTGTCCTCATATTCCCTGTTCTTATCATAAAGAACTAAATATAAAACTAAAAAATCCCAACTGTTTTTACTTCTTTCATCTTTATATTTTTTCAGTCATTTATACATTTTATTTCGATTTTTTTTTCAATATCATAAATTTCAAAAATAAGCCTTTTATCTCTATATAATCCTTATCTACAGTCTAATTTCTTATCTTATTTTTGCCTCCTCTCTTTGGTAACCAGAGTCCTTGATTTTGTAGAAAAAAACTATAAACTCTTTCTAGGATTATTATACATTCTTTCATATTTTATATATTTTTATACCAAATAATTATATAAAACTAATTTTTTATTTATATTCATTTCACATAATTTTATTTTAATTTTTGTAATCAATTTATTTTTCTTGAATTTCTGAAGCATTGTGATGATGGTATTTTAATTGTATTTATATATTGGACTATTTCCACCATTTTATGTGAGTATTGAATATCTTTAAAAAAAATTTAACTTTATTTAAATTTTCCAATTATATTCAACTGTTAGTAATAATACCACACAGATTAGTATATGCATAATGTTTCAAGATGTATTATTCTCTCTTCTTCAAGTGTTGCTGACATGACCAGTGACAGTACTATAATGGGAATTGAACCTGGAACCTTAGATTTTTGAATTTTTAAGTTAACACTAACCAACTGAACCATCCTGCCAAAAGCAATGGTCAGTAGAAATTTTATATACTTATATATGATGTTCCTCCTGATTTCTCATATTTTTTCCTAAGAACAAAGTTGATTAGTGGTTTCTATACATTATATATAGTCATACTAGGGAATAGATTCTTTGAATTTTCTCCTCTGTACCTTTTCCTCTCTATCCAATATTTTTATATTTTCCCAATTCAACGTTATGTTCATTGGTACAATTTATCCTTCTCTTTGTCATTCTCATAACTATGTTTCTATCATTTATCTTTGCTTATATAAATACAAATAAATAAATACTTCATTGCTTTTGCATTCTATAAAGCTTTTCTAGGATACCATATGGGAAGATTATCAGTGCCACCTTTTTACTCTTTATTCAGATTACAATTTTTGTTACTATAAATTATTAATAATTCTAGCAGTATTATAGAAATTTATTTATTTAGTAAACCAAAGATGTAGCTGAACTTCAACATTGTTATTTAATTTTTTTATTTTTTAATCATGATCTGTTGGTATTAACTGGTGATTTGTGCTAAATACATATTTCAGCCAATTAAGGATTGAATAATTTTATCTTGTAGCAAAATTCATTTATATCAAACATCAAAAAACTTTTACAATATATATATATTGTAACCACAACTTCTTGATGTCCAGCTAATGGCCACCGAAGGCCATTGCCCCTCATCTACCTATCGTGTATGAACACGTTGCGGCATTATAAATTGTAACCGCAAATTGTGCGGTCCCAACTACGTAACGTAAGTGCACTAAGAATTGTAACCTTGATCACTGATCAACTCCCGCTGCACATTGTCAGCTATTAAGAGCTGTAACCAAAAGCATATCATGCTATCTATTTAATGCACCAAAAACCACAATCAATATCTGGAGCAACTTACCATAGACCAAACTAATGATCTAACATAAACTTTTATGAGTTAATTTGATCGCAGCCAGGGTGTACCGCGAAAACCTATCATAGTAGTATGATAAAATACATTAGACAAATTATAAGTGCAATGTTATTACTTTTAAACCTTAATTTGCGATTTTTATGGTATGTGACCCTATGGCCGACCATGTACAAGATGGCATAATTTGTGGAACTACATAAGATTATGAAATTCTAAACCATCTATATGATTTTAATACGAATGCTAGTCCAGGTAAAGCTTTGCAATAAATAAATATAAATACTTGGGTTCTTTTTTTATTGTTTACTATATTATTGAGACTCTTATTACACTGACAAATGACAATTTAAAAACGTTAAGTAAATATATTGAATCATATCATTATTTGGTAAATCTGTTTAAAAGTTTAATAATTAATTTATATTTTATACTAGAATCACTACGCAAAGCCAAAATGATGGAAAAGGTAAATGGGATTTTATTGTACCTTACACATCATAAACTACCAAAGACGAAAAGCATCCAAATGTTTTCTCAAAAAATATTTATAAACTCTTATATCATGTTGACGATAATATGTAATTCAAGGTATGCTCTTCAATGTATGCTCTATCCAAAGTTTATGATTTCTGATTTTATGAATGACACATAGCAACGGCACAGTAAGTTTAATTATAAATCAACGTTTATTTACAAATTTATGAACAATAAGTAATTAATTTCAATATTCTAAATAAAACAAATAAACAAATCAAATAAATAAATTATAATTCAATCGACTTTCTTCAATACATCTCATAGGTACAGTATTTAAAAACCTAATCCCACCTTATATTTCAATTTTATATACTGAATATTGAGGAATTTATAATAAATTCAGCATCAATTCATGAAATATTGAACGTCATTTCCAGATTCAATAAATCCCTACTGTACACCTATAATAATATAATAAATAATATGATGTCTGTATGATTTAGCTATAATGTAATCATTAATTAAAGTGACAACTTAAACTTACGTTCCGGTAAATAATAATCAACCAACAGTTAATTATTATGAAGTATTTGAATAGAATGTCCTGCTACCATTAATAATCTAACTGATAAATTATGCTTACAAATGAAGAAGATGATTTAGCAGATTAACTAAAATACTTTGCCCAACTTATATCTGTGAAGCAAAACATATTCCTGTGGATGCATTCATCTACACGTAGGAATTAAATAATACTAAACGTTTTGTGTATTTAAACACCATCATAAAGTAATACGTATAATCACACAATTCCGCGGATTAACCACCAGCGCAGGAATGTGTGTAAAATACAAAAATGGCAATTAAAATAATCTGTGGATTAACCACCAGCACAGATTAAAGCCCTTTAACATTCTAAAACAACATTATTATTTACTTCACATTAAAGTGCAAAATCATCCTCCTCAGTTCTTCCGACTATTCAAAATACACTAACACTTTAGCAAATGTAGGTTCTTGCATAATAAAATGTTACGCTAATCAGGACAACTAATGTACTACTTATCTTGCTTAAAATAAACGTGTAATATAATATAAGTAATATTGGCATAGGAATATAAATCTGGAAAGACTCACAAAACATCTCACAAAGATTGATATATCTCATGAATTCATTTAGTACTGTTTAAGCTTTTTCGCGAGCGCTATTCTCTTGAATAAATATTTTATTCAACCCCTATTAATTTAAACTTAATAAATATAACTCTTGAACTTCACATGCAAGTTCATATAACGATAAAATTAAATTAATGTATTATTCATCAAATATATAAAATTTAACGGTGTGTGTGTGATAAAACTAAATGTAAAGCATTTTATAGTTCAATACATGAATTTTAGCAGGTGCGTGTATCACAAATTGGATTGTATAGCATTTTATAATTCCAAATAGGATCCGTGGAATCCATGTACGATGTGTCAAACAATAAATATACGAAGCAATAGCTATATCTTTAGTTGAATTCCATACATGCAATTTTATCCGTTTGTATTTGTTATTATAATCACTATTAGATTACCGATCTTACGTGGCTACATAAACATGAAACAATTTCAAAAACATGACCCGCAGAATTTAAATGAAAATGTTTTTCAAAAGTTATTAATCTCTACATTTCTCTATTAAAATGTTCCAAGTTTATCACATCCATGCGAATATTTATTCATCCACGCTTAAATCTAGGAATACTAATTATAGCAATTAATTCAATCATTCCAACTGACGACAAAATTAGAAAATAGCTTTGATTAATTCTTTGAAGACTATTTATTATCCAAATGTTAAACAAATTAACTAGAAAATAGATTACTGTCATTGTAAAGTTAAATATCAATCAATATTATATTTTATTAGAATTAAAAAACGGAAATATTAAAATATTTTGATAACTTTAACGTTTTACTTTAACTTAAAATTCTTCTTTTTTAAAAAACAAATTTTCATATTCATAAAACTTCTGTAATTAAAATACTTATTTAATTTTTCCAAATTGTAGAATAATAAATATTTCAAAACATACCAAAATCTTGTATTTAATTCTTTCAAACTTAAACTGGGAAGCTCCGACATTTTAAAATGTAATATTGGAAAATTTATTACCGGTGATTCGATCCACTTGGCCAGCCGACTTGAACAGACTTTTAAATTTAGCAATGCATCTTATAATTAATTACCACTATGTTATATTTACGTTTGTAGCAAATTTTGTGGTAATCCGTTTACTTGTTAATTATTTTAAAATAAGCTTATCAAATTTACACCATTTGCCTTTACCATTTTCTTTTCTTTCTTCCCTCCAAAAGCAAACTATCAGACAATCTTCTCCTAAATTCGCGCTCTTTTCTTTTTACATTGAGACGCATACGTAATTACTGTATTTATTATTAATAATTAATTTTAATTGAACAAATGGTTTTTTAATTCAATAGAAATAATTTTTAAGATCATTTTAAACAAATAAAATTATAGTATTATTTTTAAGACTATTTTACCAAACTTTATGTGTTGTCAGATTTTTAAAAAGTTAAACATTTTGATGTGAGTTAGTATATGGGAAGAGGCAAATTAAATTTATTAAAATACTATAAGAAAGTAATATGTTCAAAGTGCAGCTCAAGCCAATCAAATCACCAAAAGAAGAAAGAGAAATTTTTATATTAGTTACATCAATTATTATATTTTATACTAAAATATATGGTTACAATATATATTCCAACTCATTTCACAATAAAAATGAAATATATGTTATTCTATAGAACTAAAAAATTTTCATTCTAAAAAATGGAAACAGTAAATATTATTAATAATACTGTTATAAAATGAGCATCCTCACAATACAAAGAACTTTTAGAGCATAAATTCAATTGTCGAAGCGTTAGAATTAAATGTGGAAAATAATATTATTGCAAAATATCAGAACATTACATAAGGCATCTAGTGATTTAATAAAGCACAAATGATGATGGCATGCTTCTATTATTTAATTTTTATGTTCTTATTATTGTACTTTAATGTTATAATATTCACACCAAAAATCCATGACTTTGAAATAGCATCTAATATAACAGTTTGTTATTGTCATGATGGATTACTTTGATAGTCACTGAAGTATTCAAATGATATAACATCTGTAGTGATTTTTTTCATTCTGTTTTTGTGCTTTATGTCTAAAATATTTTGTAAATATCATTCTCCCTCTTAAAAAGCATTAAATTCCTATTACCATTGACTTTAGCATTTCTTATTAATTTGCAAATGCAGTCCTCACCTTTGAGATTGGTGATTTTTGAAATTTTAAATAATTTCATAGTTTTGAATATAAATTCCAATTAATAAATTAAGGCAGATCTAACATTTTTTTGTATAGACTTATCAACTGGTATCAACTTTCTATCAGACATACTTTATCTTTATCTTAGGGTTCTAGATATAATAAATATTACATTAGCATATATTTCTATTTCTATACTACATAATGTCAAAATCAAAAATATAAAGCTATTGTGACAAGAGGTTTTTTATTTTATTTATTTAACTCATATATATTAAGATGCTAGTATAGAGGATTTGAACTCAGATTTTCAAGCACCCTTCAACTATCCACACTATCTCATACAACTGATACACATGACAACACACATGTAGAAAAGATTTATAATCACCAATATACGTATTTCATGCTAGGTGGAATTTAACATGGTCACATGGTTCACATAACTTAAAAAGTAATTTTTGGTTTACAGACTTTGCCAGTTTTAGAGACAATAATAAAAAAAACAAAAGCTTACTTTGCTGCCTACTGATAATTGGGATAAGAATAAACGCAATGTTCAGAATTTTTTAACTTTTCTTAAAAGGAAGAAAAAAAAAGTAAAAGTGAATATATTACTAAGCAAAGTGAATAGAACAAGATAGTATTTATAATAAAAGCATGGTCTTAGTTTATCTAAACAGAAACTCATTAAAACATCATTAATTTTACAATTTTCTGTCAACGTTAAGATTTCTGAATTTTAGAACAGATAACATTCATACTGAAATTCTTATTTTTATTTATTATAATTTTGTCACAAACAGTAACTCTAATGCCAGTTTGTTAACAAAGATGAGCAAAAACATAATCAAATCTCTAAGTCTAGACAAAATGCTTTTGATAGCAGATTTTTCTGTATAGAACTAGTTTATTTGTTAGAGTATGTCAAGTTAAAGCAACATTAGAAACAGGTCTTTAGAGAAATATTTTGTCCCACTCATAAAATTATTCTTATATGGGAAGAGAGGTTCAGAGTTTTGTTTAATATAGTCTAAAACTTATCTTAGAGATGGCAAATTTAAATTTTTATTCTGAATTATATAAAAATACGAATTTAAGATTTTACATTTAAATTAAAATCATGTTAAAGAAGATATTCAATGATTAAGTAGACTATCTCAGAGGTAAGAGCATTTTCCTCTCATTCAATATATTATCATCATCGTCATCAACCATTATCAATCCACTGCAGGAGATGAAGGTCTCTACAAGTTTAATCCATCTTCTCTGATCTTTAGCTTCTCTACTCCACATTATCCCTGCACCCTTTCTTATTTCATCCATCTCACATGTGGTCTCTTTCTGGGTCTTTTACAATCTCTTGGAATTCAGTTTAAGATTTCAATTGTTCATCTATTATCATCTCTTCTAGCAATATGTCCAGCCCAACTCCACTTCAATCTTTTAATTTTTTCAATGAGGTCAGTAACACCTGTTTGTTCTCTTACCCATACATTGCGTTTTCGATCTCTTCTTGTTACTCCCAACATGCATCTCTCCATACTTCTCTGAGTGGTCTGGAGTCTCTGTATTGCTCTTTTATTAAGTGTCTAAGTCTCAGATCCATAAGTAAGAACTGGTAAAACACATTTGTTAAAAACCTTCCTTTTCAAACACATAGACATATTTCCTTTTAGTATCAAGTTATTTCTACAAAAAGCTCTCCAACCAAGTTTAATTCTATGATTAATTTCATCCATTATGTTTCTATCTGTATTAATAATCTGACCAAGGTATTTGTAACTGTTAACTTCTTCTAATTCATCATAATCAATCTTTATTTTCATATTTTGAGCAAATCGATTAAACATTACTTTAGTCTTTTTAACATTTATCTTTAGTCCTACTTTCATCTGATAACTCCTGCAACATTTCCTGCAGCTCTGAAGCATTATTTGCAAAAACAACTATATCATCTGCAAAATCTAAATGACTTAAATAATCTCCATTTACTTTCATTTTTTTAGTTTCCCATTTTAATCCACAAAATACTTCTTGCAACACTGCTGTAAAAAGTTTTGGAGATATGGAGTCATATTGTCTTACACCTTTCTTAATGTTGAATTTCCCAGTATCATTATGTAATCTAATTGTTGCTGTTGCTGTTGCATTTTTATAAATATTCTTTAAAATATGACAATATCCTGAATCTATACCTTGATGATCCAATGCTTTAATTATTGAAATTATAAATTTTTTTTTATTAAATGCACATTATTATATTAAGTAATATTTACTAAGGCTGTAACCTTTAGGAATAAGCGTCTGAAAAATTTGAAGGTAGGGACCTCTACAGGTCTAAGCCACAAGCTTATGCTATGAAGAAAAGAGGGAAACTTCTTTACTTCAACCTATTTTTATATATGAATAGGTGAAGCTGAAGTGGTTAGATCTAAGAATGTGAAGCTATTCAATACGTCACTAATTAAGTCCACAGTTCTTATTATAGATTAATACTCACAAAATCTTACAATTTACAACGAGTCAATGGAAAGATCTTATAGTAAGAAATCTATTACGATAATATAAAGTTGTAATTATAATTTTTTTCTTAAATGCACATTATTATATTAAGTAATATTTACTAAGGCTGTAATAAGCGTCTGAAAAATTCGAAGGTAGGGACCTCTACAGGTCTAAGCCACAAGCTTACGCTATGAAGAAAAGAGGGAAACTTCTTTACTTCAACCCATTTTTATATATGAATAGGTGAAGCTGAAAGGGTTAGATCTAAGAGTGTGAAGCTATTCAATACTTCACTAATTAAGTCCACAATTCTTATTATACATTAATACTCACAAAATCTTATGATTTACAATGAGTCAATGGAAAGATCTTATAGTAAGAAATCTATTATGATAATTTAAAGTTGTAATTATAAATTTTTTTATTAAATGCACATTATTATATTAAGTAATATTTACTAAGGCTGTAACCTTTAGGAATAAGCGTCTGAAAAATTTGAAGGTAGGGACCTCAACATTCCTAAAGTTTGCAGCCTTAGTAAATATTACTTAATATAATAATGTGCGTTTAATAAATATGGTTTTAATTTCTCCTTATATGTAAAAACAATAAAATACTTAATTGTAATTATTAATTAGAGAAAATATAACTTACTATTAAAAATTTATCGGCTGAACGTTTTCGAGGAACCATACCTCATACTCATAGCCTTCATGAAAAGTGTAATAAATATATGCAAATGTAAATATTCAAATAAGCTAGTGTTACGTAGCCCATTTTTTCGAGATCTCGAAGCATGTGTCCTTTCTGTTAATGGCATGCATGTCTCTATTAATATAGAATGCCTCCTTTATTTTTCTCCTGTAATCATTTGGCTCTGAACATAAAATAATGGGGTTGGCAGGTATGAAGTTGTGCCCAGATTGTTTACTATGTTCGAAAAATACGGAGGATGTGTTGCTGTTCGTTTGAGCTCTGTTGAATGTGTAACGATGTTGAGCCAATCTGGTATTAATTGTGGCTTTCGTTTCCCCATAATATGTGGCGTGGCATCCGGCTTGAGGGCAAGAAATAGAGTACACCACGTGTGGGGTGAGCGATCGATCAATGTGGTCTTTAGAGTTTAATAAAAAATTTATAATTACAACTTTAAATTATCGTAATAGATTTCTTACTATAAGATCTTTCCATTGACTCATTGTAAATCATAAGATTTCATGAGTATTAATGTATAATAAGAATTGTGGACTTAATTAGTGAAGTATTGAATAGCTTCACACTCTTAGATCTAACCACTTCAGCTTCACCTATTCATATATAAAAATAGGTTGAAGTAAAGAAGTTTCCCTCTTTTCTTCATAGTGTAAGCTTGTGGCTTAGACCTGTAGAGGTCCCTACCTTCGAATTTTTCAGACGCTTATTTCTAAAGGTTACAGCCTTAGTAAATATTATTTAATCATTGAAGAAATGTTTATAGAATCAAATGCCTTTTTATAATCTACAAATCCAAAACATAATGGCAACTCATATTTATTTGTCCTTTCTATAACTTCTCTCAATACCTGGATATGATCTACTGTACTAAAAGCACTTTTAAATCCAACATGTTCCCTTGGTTGGTGGAAATCCAATGTTCTTTGTAGACGAGTTGTAATTATCTTGGTAAAAATTTTATATAAAACTGATAAAAGGCTGATAGGTCTGTAATTTCTAATATCTTCCTTATCACCTTTTTAAAATGTTAATATTATTACTGCATTCTTCCAATCATCTGGTACATCTTTATCAATTAGACATTTAGTATGTAACTTTGCTAAAAACATTTCTATTTCTTCACCTGCTTCTTTTAATATATCAATTATAATTCCATAATTATCTGGAGCCTTTCCTTTCTTCATACATTTAATTGCATGTTTCACTTCTTCATTTAAAATTCTGGGCAATTCAGAAGATGTAATAGAAATAGGAGGTACTTGTTCTTTATTACTATATAATTCTTGATAAAAGTCTTCTACCCATTTCATAATGTCATCTCTCTTTTTAGTAATAATTCCATCTTTTTTTCTTAATGCAGCTATAAATTTCCTACCAATACCAAAATGTTGTTTTACATTCTCGAGACTTTTATTTTCTTCTACAGCTTTCCTTGCTAGTTCACAGTTATACTTTCTTATATCATTTTCAACTCTTTTCCATACCATTTTACAAAGTTTAAGATATTCAATCCTTTTTAATGCATCATTTTTGTATAACTTCATATTTCTTCTTTTTTTCATAAATTCTCTAGTCTCAGTAGAAATTTTATTGGTCAATTGTTGCTTTTTTCTACCAGCTATCTTTGTTGCAATTTTTAAAAGTGTATCAGTTATTTTCATATTAATTTCATTCAAATCTGAATCATGTTCAAAATCTACTAATACTTGAAACTGATTTGTAAGTTCTAATTTAAATTCATTAGAATGTTTCTGAAGATTTGGAATATCAACTGTAAAAATTGTTTTTCTTAATAATTTTTGTCTCTCTAGTTTTGCATTAACATGTATCTTACATCTTACCAATCGATGATCACTTCCCGTGTTAAATTTATTAAGAACATTACAATCTTGAAATATGTATTTTCTGTTAGTCAAAATATAATCCAATTCTGCTGTACCTTCATTGGGATGCTTCCATGTCCATTTCCTTTTAACATTTTTCTCAAAAAAAGAATTCATAATATAAAGTTTTTCTTTTTCAGCAAACTCCACTAGTCTATGTCCTCTCTCATTTCTATTACCATAACCAAAATTACCTACAGCACTTTCATCTTTCATTTGTTTACCAATTCTAGTATTAAAGTCTCCCATAACAATTTTAAAATGTTGTTTCTCTGATCGAAAGCCTTTTGTACATCCATATAAAAATCTTCTACTACTTCATCACTATGAGAACTTGTTGGGGCATAAACCTGAATTATCTGCATTTGGTATCTGCTATTAAGTTTTCTAACTAATCTTTCCACTTTGTCTGATACATCATCAATCTCCACTTATAAAGTATAAACAAAATAAATTAGCAAACTGAAGAATCAATCCATATACGTAATTACATTTATTAATTAGGACTACGCATTCTTTAAACAATTCAATCAATCAAATTGCCTTTTGTAAATCTAGCAATTTTGATGTCATATTAAAATAAGCAGCCACAAAGTTCTCCAGTAAGACTGTACAGCTTACAACATCGATCATTTAGCTATCTTTGAGACTAGTGTTAGTATTCAAATGCAATGTACAAAGTCACAATTTTTAAATATCAGATATTAGTATTGAGCTTGCAGCTGTTGAATGATTAATGTTGTAATATGTAAAAATGATCATAATGGAGAATTTGATGGCTGATTATTTAATTTGATTTGATAGACTGGATTGTTTTAAGTTTTGTTTGATGTATTTAATTTATATGTTATTTCCAATTTAGCTTTATGCATCTTTGGATTACAATTAGTTTTGTATTTTCTTTATGACGATTTTAAAATATACCAATAGTGTGGTGTTTTAGTTCAATTTTAAGGTGGATATCTCATTCCTCACAGAATGTCTTTTTACTCACTTGTAAGATCAATGCTGTTTGATTATCATGGCTATTATTTTTAAAGTAGCATTTGATGTAAGATAATAATAATAATATCCATTGATTTTTGTAATGACTTCATATTAATCACTATTGGTTTTACATTTTTTATTATATTAGCTAGATTGCCATTCATATTTGCATTACTCATTTAATTCTAGACTGAATTTACAATTCAGAAGGTCATGTGACATATGACCGATTTTTACTAATACAAACAGTCTTAGAATAATGTGAAAAACATTACATTTAATTTTAATTTAGAAATAAAGTTCATTAAAGTTTTATTATAACTCCAATGGAAGAACAATCCTTGGCTCACTCTATTTTTTTTTCATTATAGTGGACGGTATTTTAAGTTTTTTATGATATTGGCGCCACCTATTGTTATAAATGTTAGTAATTTAAATTATATAAGTTTATCTGTTATAATAATAGTTGGGATCCACATTATTAATAATTAAGCAACTCCAATTTTCTTTTGCAATAGTTTAATTGATAAGGATTGAATATAATGAAAAATTTATGATCATAAAGAATAAAAAAAAAATGCAGAGAAATAAATGTGTGCTTGGATTATTTTTAATTAATCATATAATCTCTTGTTTGTGAATGCTTTGATGTTTAACTTCCAAAATATTCTATGAGCTCAATAGTTTCAATCATTTAACTAAATTGAGATTGTTTTTGTTTTCACTTTTCCAGTCATTATCTTAGGGTTTTTGGCTATACCAATCTGTTAAACTAAACAAAGCAATACATATATTTACTGAATTAATTGAATAGAAAAGCTTTATCTGGTAAATAAAATCTTCTGAGCCAGTAAACTCTTAGGTCAATATGTATCAATAAAATAAAAAAATCAAGTATTTCATTCTTCAGCAGTTCAGAAAAAGTTCCAAGTGCAGAAGTAACAGAGCTGACTATGGCTTATAAATCTGCCATCCTATCTCTGCACCAACATGCATCAATTCTTCATAATAAGCCCTAAGCTTTTCTTATGCAAAAATTATGTAAGTAAAGAAATAAACATTGTGCATGTCACAAATTCACAGTTAATGGTCATCTAAGAACTTAAAAACATTTACTTCAAATTTTTGTTGATTTGTTTTGAAAAGGAATTTTTTGATATTTGTTTGTAATTTATTTTCTTCAAAATATTTCAAGTTTCACAATTTTTAATGGTTATTTTATTCCTTCTTTCATAAATTTAATTATTCATAATTGAATGTAATACAGTACATAAATATGTTTATGAGAATACTAAAAGTAAAAAAATGATATGTTTCGGAAATGGTGATTACTTTGCGTTCATATTACAGTTTTCATATTGATCCTATCTATACTTCTGTTTATTTAGTGAAATTCAGTAAATTTATTTTATCACCTTGAACAAAATTAGAATTTGGACACTTTAGTATTTTATCCCCCCCCCCAAAAAAAAAAAATGATTTTTTATTTTTTGTTAAACAAATGTTTCTTCATTATTATTGTTTTAATAGAAATATCATGTAAACATAGCTGCAGTTCACAATTACCAATAAGTATTATTAGTCTGAAAATGTTTTAAATCTGTAGTTTCCATTTTATGTATTTTTTAATATCTGAATTCTAAATTGCTTACTTTTTCTTCAAAGCATTAGCAGTTCTTCCATGTCCTTGGAGTTTTGAAGAATTAAAACATTGATTAAATCTGTTGAAAAGCCATTTTTAATCTAATCATTTTTCATTTTCTTGTTTCTTAATTGATATTCTTTATAGGACTGTTCTGCTACATGCCTCATTTTGATGCGTTTATATTTTCAACGCATCCTTACAGATTTGTTCATTATTTTAAGTGACTCAGCCAGAAATTTCTCTATCCTAGCTGGATAGTATTGCTGAACTTTGTGAAATTAATTACTAAAGTTCATATTTTATAGTTGCACTTGAAATTGGATTTAGATGATTATGCTGTATTTGATGTTGTACAATTGTCTATAATGAGAATTCCTTCTCATAATCATATTTATTATTGAATTTAGTGCTCTAATACACTAAAGTTTAATTTGTGAGATTAATATAAAAATTACTGTTCTTTTGATGCTGCAAGTAAACATAAATGTATACAATAATGGATGAAATTAAGAGATGATTATTAATAATTTATAATACTTTTTAAGACATAATAATTATATTGTAACGGGATATATATATGCATTACATTCAAATTTAATAGTAACTTTTTTTATCTAATACAGAATTAAAAACAAACTGTCAAAATGCACAAATAACGAATTATTAATTTATTAATATGTTAGATTGATTGAAATATTAAAATAAGCTTTAAAAAAAATGAATAAATTTTAGAATTGAAGCTAAGATTCTAATCTTTAAATAAAATATATAATAAAAACCTTTTTAATAATAGCGAAGATTTTTTTAATTATAAAAAAAATTACAAACAGATCTTTAAGGCAAAATCACAATTAAAGAAATGATTACGAAATAGATAAGAGTTCCCGCCCAGAGATAGAGACACAGACCTCAGTGGAAAAATTTACTTAGCCATAAACCCAAAATCTACTTGGCCACAAATTGAAATATGTTTGATGAATCCGTGCATTCTAGAGATAAGGTGCCCGACGACTATAAAAGGAAAATCCAAAACAATAATTGTTTAGTTAGTTGGAGAATCAGAAAATTAAAGTTTTGAATTCATCTGTAAAAATAATTTTAAAAGTTATCGCCATCACAAAAGAAAAAATGTAATTAGCTTCATCGTGCTTCCTTTGGTGCGGCCGGCCGAAGGCAGCTTTCTTCTCCACGAATCCCAGGATCAAACCACTGGTACTGTCTTCAGAAAACATTGTAAATGCGTCTTCATAAATCGTCATCGCCCACAAGAAATGGATCTTGTATAAATTTGGATCTTCCCCGCGAAGGAACAAGCACAAACAAAGGAAAGTATAAATTTATAAATGAAATATAAACTGTTAATTTTAAAATCTTCGAACTTTATCTGTCTTTAAATGAATAATAGACTTTCTCTCTCAAGCAAACCTAAACTTTATTTCTATAAACTCTTACTTAAAGTCTTAAACGTAATCTCTTAAAAAAAAAATGTATAGTATTTGTTTTATATTTTTATTCATGCTTAATTAGTATCTGTTTGTAATAGGGTAGGGGTTTGCGGTTGCAAACTTAAATTTAAAAATAGAAACACCTCGTTATTTGTGCATTATTAAATTTTAAAAATAGGTTAAAATAGTATTTCTGGAAAGAAAATAAGTTAAATATAATGCTCATTTTAAAATGATTTTAAAACTATAAACTAAATACTTTTTGTTTTGGATTACATTAATAAAATGATTTAAATATTAGTTGAGTATAGATGGCTACTAGACTAGTTTAAATATGTTACTTTTAAAGAGGGTTTTGATTTCGGACTATTTGTTTCGTAGTTGTGTCAATGCTAGTGGAGAGATATATGGACGTTTATATCAATGTAATGTGAGGTATGTTAGCACCTAGGGCGACGAGTCCAACTGAATGCATGACCCCAAAGAGGTAGTCATATCGTTGAAAATGGACGCAGACGTATTTCCTGCGCCATTGACCCATTCCAGCTCTATGGATTTTGGATGATAAGCCGGCAAGATAAGACCGCTCTCCCATCCATACGTAGCGTTTCTTTTTATTGTTTTATATGCATGTTTCCTTCGCCTGACAGATGCACATTCCTGCAGGACGAAGGCCATTTCTTCTCCAATAATATCACGCTGTTCAGACGCACATTTCTGTCGACGTGATTCTATGCTAACATGTTCACATTGCATTGGTTGCTGATATATATCTGGAAGCGAGTATTGGTGTGGCTGCGGATTTTTGGTTTGGAGTCGAGTGATTTGAAAATTTGTGAGTACGTCTAGGTAGCTCATTTATACTCAACATTCTAAAATTTAAAATTAAAGTTAAAAACAAATAAAATAATAATGGAACAAAAGAAAACAAATTTCTTCTTGTGTTATAAAAATTATTTTTTTAAAGTTTGTGCGTTATTAATTATATACGTAAATAAAATCTTTTTTGTGTGTTATTAATACTGACAGTGATTGCCTTTATTATTAAAAATATATTTTACTAAATATATAAGTTTCTGTGTCTACTTGAGCTAGTGACTAGGGCTGACGGCCGTGATCTTAACAGCACGTATCTGCCGACTTTATAAATTTTCTAGGTTCAAAGTAGCCTAGTGGCGCTCTGTCGGCAGATGCGGTAAGACTGATATTTCATCATTTTCCCCGACTGTTATAATATGTAATAATTTAAAATTTTTTTTTTAATATTTAAATACAAGTATAGTATATATACTTAAGGTAGATGTAATTAGAGTGGATTTGAACTCAGACTTTCAAATTCTCTTGAGTTATTCACTCCATCTATTCCAATTTACATAATTCATGCTGAACAGCACCCATCAGTTCATCCAGATCATCATCTCCCATACATATATATAATTGGTGCTCAGTTTATATTTTAAAGCAAAAAGCTATATTTTTTGAAAGCAAAGCTCTCTCCAATTGCTTCACAAATAACATTAAAATTATGCTCTTTTTTTGTTTTTTGATTGACAATTAAATATGTGAGTTTCTGTGGAATTTTATCATTGTTTGTCCTGAAGTTAGAGAGGTCTTTATCATCAACAAATTCATATATTATTTTATGCTGTATATTTCTGATATTATACATATGAGGAGTACCCAAAAATAATTGGAAACATTCTCTGGAAGGCAAGCACATTGTAGTCCATGTTACTGCCACTAGATGCTGCTTGTGAGGAGGTATAACTATTTGGGAATCGTCTTAAGTAATCAGAGAAATTGCTTGGATGAATGGGAGAAAAAATTGATTAAAGAAACAAAGAAAAAAAGGGACTAATAAAGAAATCAAGTGTTTTCAGATAATAAATATGATGTAGCTAGAATTGTATGGAAGAGAGTGGCAGTAGCAGGATTAACACATGGTAATGCATTGTGCAATATATTTA
This sequence comes from Epiperipatus broadwayi, assembly GCA_028023455.1. NCBI lineage: Eukaryota > Metazoa > Onychophora > Udeonychophora > Euonychophora > Peripatidae > Epiperipatus > Epiperipatus broadwayi. The sequence continues at coordinate 6,488,057 of JAQFVV010006262.1, forward strand.
GTAAAGGGATGTTAGATTACTTTAAGAGAAGTAGGAAGACATGCATTAATGCAGATATTTGGACAGCAAAGGAGGCAATTCAAGGAGAAATGGGATGGTCAAGTTTTTATATGAGAGATGCAAAAAGCAAAATGAAAATGTTCAATAGATTGCAGTTTATGGATAATAAAAGAATAGCCAAAATAGTATTTAATTGGGTTATAAGCAAAGGGCAGGCAACAAGATAGGTAATAAAGGTAGTATGGTATGCAGAAGATTTGGATAAAGAATTTATGTCAGTATACTTATACAATTGTGTTAGGAGAATTGTTGAGTGTTATAATGGCAAGGAATGGGATAGAAGAATAGATGCATTAATAAAGAATAGGGAGTTGGAGAGATGGAGAACTAGCATGAAGAGTAAAAAGAGTTTAAATATATATAGAAGTAAATGGAATATTGGGTGTGAGTTAATTTATGATAATAGCAAGGAAAGTAGTTTACCATTTAAGGCTTTAGCAACAAGGGATTATACACATAAATGGAAAAATGTGGGTGATTTAGCAAGTTGTATAAAGAAGGCATAGAAAATATTAGGCATCTGCTAATTGAATGTAAATGCCCACAATCAGAAAGGGTGCAAATAATGAAATTGTGAAAGAAGAAGTATAAACAAAGTGATTATATAGAAAGTGAGTTTCTCTGGCATAGTGGCTGAGAGATTCCTAACTCTATATAAGGAGAAATCACAGTGCATCACATCACATCTACTCTTCCAACTTTTGTCCAGAAAGAAGTAATGTTATGGCATAGTAAATATTTTTGTTAATTGCATCTTAGTTATTTGTCAATTTTTATAATGATAACGATTGAAAAGTTGAAACATGCTGAAATTCTGTTTTTGGTACTGTTCATTCCTAATGATCAGACATTTTAACTACAAGTTCTGAAAAGTTTGCATTCTCAAAATAAACCTAGGGACAATTATAGGCCACAGGTCTTATTAGTTTAAATATGACCAAAGGCATATATGACAACTTATAATATGTAGATGTACATAGTAATTCATTTAATATTTAAATGAAGTCTGTTAGACAAATTTATTTATGAGTGGGTATTATTTGTTAAGATATTATTGCTGTTAATTAATGCCAATACACAATAAATAATTTGACAGTCTCATTCTGAGGGGGAGACTATATGAATTTATATCAAATTAGTATAAAACCAAGAACATCAAAAAACAAAGAAGATGGCTTTATCTCAAGTAATGATAAATGATAGTCCCTATATAGCCACAATACTGTGTTATGCTGGTTAAAAGGTGGTTGAATTAGTGAACTGATTTTTGTGACTCAGCAGAACCAGAAAAGCTTTCATACACTACAGTAACAGAAAGATTGAATGATTATTTCTGTCCTCAATCATCAAAGCTTGTGAATTTGTCTCCAATTTTGGAACAGATGGCAAATTATGATGAGAAAGAGAGTATGACCAAGCTAAGGGAATTTATAAAAGATTGGCTCTATTGAGACTGCCTAAAAGAATCATTATTTGAACAGTTGTTATGGGAAATGTATAATGATTATCTGAGACAACAGTTGTTAGCCATAAATAGCTTAACTTATGAAGTGGCCATAAAAATGGGATTAGCTTATGAACTAGTAAAAGCACAAGTGTGAGAGTTTCAAAATGTTAGTATGTTGGAAGCTAATAAAATAATAATAAATAAAATGAAAAAATCAACAAAATTATTTGCTTTGTTTTGTGGAAAACCAGGTCATATAGTTGAAGAATGTAAATGGAAAATAAAGAATTGTAGAAGTTGTGGTGAAAAAAGTCTCCAAAAATATACTGACAAAAAAAAAGATTACAAATTCATAATCAAATCATAGCAAAGAAAAAAACAAACAGTTCAACACATTAAACCAACAAAAATTAAGGTTATAGTGCAAATCATGTTACCTGTCACAATTTTCATCAATAGTTATAGAAATTGATAGCTGTGCTGGTATCACTATTTTTAACTTTAGGGACTAGGGAAAAAACCCAAAACCATGAAAAAGATCAAAGTTTAAGCAATTCCACTTTGAAAGTGAATGCTACAAATGGAAATTTGATTTAAATTATAGAAAGTGCTAAAGTGTCAATACAAATTAAAAATAAGATGGATTTTTTTTACAGATCTACTTGGTAAAAGATAGCATAAATCCTATAATTGGATGAAAATGGTTTGACCTCTTGGGAATCACAATCTATATAGTAAATAAAATTACAGTAAAACAGAAATTAAAAAGAAAATTTCCAAATCTGTTTCAATCCAATTGAGAGCCATTTAAAATCTCACCACTAGGAATTATATTGAATGATGGTATAATCCCAAATATATGTAAACTACAAAAAGTTCCTTTTTATCAAATTTAAAGGTAGAAAATAAATTAATCAAGTTAGTTAGAAAGGGTGTGTGCATTTATGTGGAAATTTCTTAATAGACAATTATTGTAGTTTTGATAAACCTGGTGGATAAATATGTATTTGCAGTGACTGTCATCACATGATAAATACAAATTTTCAAAAAAATCAGTATCCAGTTCCAGATATTCATCAAATATTGGCAAAAATTAAGCAGTTTTATGCAAAAATTGACTTGTGGGCTACTTTTCATTAGATAGCAGTGTCACTGAGAACTACTGAAATTCTTATACTATCCATGCACAAAGGATTATTTAATTGCAACAAATTGCCTTATGGAGTTACTATAATCACAAATATATTTCTAGCAGTGATAGTCACAATTGTTTCAACAATGGGTGGAGTGATTTCATATCTAGATGATATTTTGATTGGTGCAAATTCTGAAGATAGCTTATGTGAAAAGTTATTACAAGTCTGTGAGAAGCTTGAAAGTATTGTTTCAAATATAAATGCAAACAAATATATATGGATAGCTACAGAGTTGAAATTTTTATTACACATAATTATGTGACATGACAAGAAACTTGATCCAGAAAAAGTTAAAACTGTGCAGAATGCCACCAGACCAAAAAGCTGCAAAGAATTATAGGCATTTCTTGTCTTATAAAGTTTTTTGAGGTTTTTTTTAAAATGAAAAGACACATTTAGCTTAGCCCTTGTGTGATTTGTTAAAGAAATGGCAGAAATGTATTTGAGAAGTAAAGCACAAAAATGCATTTAAACAAATAAAAATATTGTTACCATCAGAAATTTTAGTTCATTATGATTTTAACAAATAAAAATATTGTTGCTATCAGAAATTTTAGTTCATTATGATAATAATATGGATGTAGTTTTAACTTATGTGTCAGAATATGGACTAGGGATGGTTTTAAGCCAGATAGGTGCCGATGAAGAAAGGCCTATTGCTTACACCTCATAGATATTATCCACTGCTGAAAAAAATTATAATCATTTAGTCAAAAGAAGGATCAGCTATAGTTTTCTCTATAAAAAAAAGTTCCATCAGTATTTGTATGGCAATCATTTAAATTAATTAAGATTATCAAGCTATTACTAGGAATTTTTGCAAAAAACAAAACAGCTCCTGACCATCTTAATCCCAGGATGCTACACTAGGTAAACCTGTTATCAGGATATAATTTTAAATTGGAATATCAAAAAGGGATCATAATATGGCACACAGACACTCATGGATTCCAAATAAAGATAATCCTATAGCAACAGTTATAGGAACAAATTATATAGACAAAATAAATTCAGAAATAATAAAAGCCAGACTCTTGCTAAATGGATGATGAATGACCAAGGATTCCAGCAGCTTGTGAATTGGATAAGGAAAGTTTGGCTAAATTGTCGATTAAAAATTCTGTATAAACCTTTTGGATACAAAAAGGGGAGCTTTTGCCAAGGTTGTATTGTTAAAGAAGATAAAGTTGTTATATGTATTGCAGGCTATGAAAAAATATTACAAAATTTTACATCAAAGTCATCCAGAGGTAGTTCAAATAAAAATATAGCCTTAGGATATGTATGGCAACTAAGTATAAAAATAAATTGAAGAATACATAAAAATATGTGATTCCTGCTAAACAACAATTCCAAGTACTCCTACAAAATTTATTGCATGTCCAAGTGCCACCAAATCTTGGAACAGAGTGCACATGGCCCATGCAGAACCATTTATGGATCATTTATTTCTGATACTCATGGAAGCATGCTCTAGATTAGTGACTCTCAACCTTCCTAATGCCCCAATCTTTAATTTTGCTATTATGAATTTTTCAATAGTTTTAGGTGACCCCTATGAAAGAGTTGTTCAACTCTCAAAAGGGTTGTGACCCCACTGGTTGAGAACCATTGCTCTAGATGGATAGAATGCAAAATTGTAAATTTGAGAAAAATATCTCCAAGCTATTGGAAATATTTATATACCATGGTTATTCAGATATTATAATGACTGATAATGGTATATGATTTGTATCTTTGAGATTTAAAGAGTTTCTAAAAGAGTGTACCTTACACCATATTTTAAAACCTTCATACCATCCAGATTCAAATGGAATAATGGAAAAGGCCATGCAGCAATTAAAATTGGCATTGGAAAAGACCAGTAACATAAAAGTGGAAGATAGTAAATAAAATAATGTTTTTCCATCATTTTTGCCATCTTCAGTAATTGGCAAATTACCAGTATAATTGATGTTTGGCTGAAAACTAAAAAATAGACTATGATAATACCGAGGAACAAAGTAGCACAACAAAAATGGATACTTCAATTTATGTAGAAGATGATAAGATTTGGATAAGAGATTAGTTTAAAAAATATTGTCCAAAAGGTGAAATAGTTTATACCTATTTATGCAAGTCATAAAAGGGCATCTAGAAAATGCTATTATTCTGTGATAGCATACCAACAATGTTCACAGACAATTTGCATTAAACCTGCAAATGTATGAGATATTGTCAAGTAACACAATTGGAAATAATGAGAAGATGAACAATGAGCAAATGAATGACCCAGTGATGGAAGAAACAGCAGAAATATTATTCTGTTGAGATTTGAAAGAGTTAAAAGAGCCCCTCCTACCTTAAAGATTATATTACTTTAGGAAGTGATTGTTTCTGAAGTGAGGGATGTAATTGTTGTACATATATATGTAGGTTGTGGAAATTTTCACTAAAGAAAGAGAATGAGTGTAACAAAAAAGCCAAACATTTGATGGATCAAGAGCAGTTTGGACAGAAAAATTTTCCCAGTGAATTTTGTCATTGTAGGGTCTCAAAGTGAACCTAGAAACAGTTCCAAGCTGCACAGGTCTTATTATTAGTTTAAATAAGCTATAAGATGTATATGATAACTTATAATATATAAATGTGCATAAGAATTGATTTTTTATTTAAATAAATTCTGTTACACTAATTTATTTATGTATATAGGGGTTATTTGTTAAGATATAATTGCTGTTAATTAGTGGCAATCATCTTAAGTTGTTTGAGAATATTAAGGATTAGTTCCTTATGCTTATCAACAATGTCTGGGATCTCTATTTTAAAAGAATGTTCCCTCCAAAAGTTGTAGCATGTGTAATGCATCAAAATGATCTCTTTTAAGATGTAGTATAACTTCTTCCCTAATACTGTTTTAATTAAAATCTCTAACTATGTTCATTGTGTTTTGAATGATACTCTGTTGTTTTTGTGTCTTTTTAAATATTTATTATTTTATGGATATTTTTAAAACATTAGATATTTTACATTAATATTTTAAAAGTTAATTCTTTTACATATAAGAATTTTATTTTAAACATAATTTTAGCAAGCTCATAAGACTTCTTGGTAGATTATTGTGTTTGTATATGCAACAAAAAGCTCTTTTATATCTCTTGAATGATAAAGCTTTATCTATTTGATAATGTTTTACTTAGGTATCACTTTTTGATTTCATATATTTTTTAAAATATCTTTTTAGGTCTAAATTAGAAGATGATATAAATCAAGAACAAATATTAGGAGTAGATTTACAAGATTTACAAGATGATATTATCCCAATTGATGAAAGGTTTTGTGAAATCTTGCAATTACCAGACATGCATAACATCCAAAGCCAGCCAGTTGGAAAGCTATTCATAGAATATGGGGGTGAGAAAATTTTGATCATTGTAATTTAATGCAGTGGTAGTGATAGAATCTTGAGATCAAGGCTCTTGGGTCATAACTCAACTTTACTACTTATGAGGCTTGAACTTCTTATGAATTCCTGAGCAATTAACTATTTGATTTTTTTTTTATGGTCAGAAATCTTAGTAGTATTACTTTCTACTATTTTAATGAGAGCTTTTAATAACTTTAGATAACTAATATTTCAGATAGAAAGTGATTTAGCCATGACATATTACACACAGTTCAAATGATTTCAACAATTTTAGAATTATTTTCCATAATACAAATTACAATTTCTCTGGTATGAGATTGTAATGACTGATTAACAGATATTAAAATATTAATTGAATAATGAGAATAAAACTAAAGTAAAATCTGATTTTGTAGGAATTCATTTGTCAATAACTGATTAACAATTGAATTCTAGAAAGAGCTAATGTCCTAATAAATAATATAAAAAAACCTTCCACCTGATTCAGACATACAGTTAGATTATTCCAGAAAACAAAAGATGAAAACTATTTAAGCAGGGGAAAAAGGAAAGCAATATTTTTTTCTTGATTCCTTGGTTGCTCACACAATTAGATTGCTCATTGATGTGAAGCAATGAAGAAACCAGAGGGAATTTGTTTCAAGATCAAGAATCTCGGCTCCTGAAGGTAATCAAGCCAATTAAGGATCAAACAGATTGCCCCGATCTTATTATAATCTGTATGTGCCTCAAGGGCTCACAGAATTAAAAAAAGGTTTGCCAGAATTAGGTAAATAGTGATTTAATTAATCATTAATAGTGTGATTAAGCAGGGGACTTTAATTGTGAGGATATTGACATTATATTGATTCATTATTATAATCTATGTATAGCATAACTATATGTGTATATATTATTAGAATATTATTATCCTGTATTAAAATTAGTTATAAAATTGATCCATAATGGGGTTATGTACTTATTTGAGAAATGGAATAAGTTTAAAAATCATTTGCTAGTCTTAATCGAGATAAAGTTAAGATCAAGACATAGCAAAATCTGGCACATTCACACAGTTTGATTTGAACCTCATCAATCTGTCCTGTTAGTAAAAACCTGGTGCAGGTTATTTTGGACATAACTAGAGGAATAATTAGTTTAGAGAAGGATAGTAATAGTAAACAGTGTAAATGTCATTGTTTGAACAAACAGCCATAGGCTAATTTGATGTGGAAAATGCTGCCGAATGGCCATTATATATGACACAGATAGAAAACTTTTTTACCTTGAACAGTATTCAAGAAAAGAAAAGAAAAGTGGAAGCACTTATGTATTTCTCAGGGAAATAAATTATAGAAAGTTTTATGATTCCCCCACTACTGATAGTATAGAATACAAGGACTTAGTTAAGAAATTAACAGAGAATTTTAGTCCTCTCCCGTCCTGTCACATAGCTTGCTTAAAACTGAGAAATAGAAAACAGTTTAAAGGGGAATCAATAAAAGATTATAATTTGGCCCTTAGAGACCTAGCTAAGGATTGCAGATACGGGGATTATATCAAAGAGACACTCCTTGATCATTTACTCTGGGGTATGTACAGTGATAGATTGTGAGAACAATTATTAACTGATTCTGACTTAAAATACCAGAGTGCTACCCTAAAAGGAATAGCTTACAAGCTAATAAGTGAGCAAGCTCAAGCTTTTAAAAATAAAACTGAAGATAATATTTATAAAACTGAGAGAAAATGTAGTAAACCATGCAAACCAGAATTTGAAAAGGGAACTAAAATGGCATGTTACTGTTGCAGGAAAAATAACCATAAAGCAAAAGAGTACAAATGGAGAGAAGAGAAATGTTTTAAATATGGATATAAGGGACACATCACATGCATATGTAGAAAACCAGGTAATGACTCAAATCAAGAGAAAGAATGGGGTCAAAAGAATAAGGGAGGTAAACCCAATAATAACTTTACTATTAGAAATACAAGTATGAAGGGGCAGCAACAATTTATGACCGAATTGGAAGTTTGTAAAGTTAAAATGAATATGGAAATAGATAGTAGTCAGGGATGTCTATAATATCAGACATAGACTGGAGAGCACTATCAGCAGTGGACTCTAGATTAAAACTTGAAAAAAAAACTAATTTAAAAGCTCATGATGTAAGCGGCAATGCATTAAATTTACTGGAGATAATACAGATACCGGTTAGATACTGTGTTAAAATAAATAGATTGCTGTTATTCATAGTATAATGAAGATTCAGTCCTATAATAGGCAGGGACTGGTTTAAAGGAATTGGAATTTAAGTTAGTGTAATAAAGAAAAATTCTCTTGAAAGAGAAGTTAAAAATAAATATTTAAATCTATGTACTGATGAGTTAGGGATGATAGATACAAGTCTGGTAGAGGTGGAGCTTGTTGACAAGGCATGCCCCACAATTTGCAAACCATGAAAGATACCATTCATTCACAGAACAAAAGTAGAAGAAAAAATTCAATCATTGGTCTTATTGACACTGATAGAAATGACTGACTGGGCTATACCTATAGACATAGTTACAAAACCCAATGGAAACATACGCATATGCGGTGACTATAGAGTAACATTGAACAAGTTTTTAAATAAGGGAGTGTACCTGGTACCTAATGTAAGAGAGGTACTGGCAAATTTACAAAAAGCATTCTATTTTGCAAAGCTTGATTTAAATTCAGCTTTTCGCCAGATCTCAATGACAGAGAAAACTGCCGAAATATTAATGATCACAATACCTTTTGGTTATTTAAGTACAATAGATTGCCATTCAGCATATCAACAGCCCCAAATATATTTCAAGCAAAAATTGATACACTATTGCAGGGATTTGAGGGCATCATACCCTATTTTGATGATATATTAGTAACAGCAGACTCTGGAAAGAAGAGTCTACATCAAAAATTGATTAGGGTATGCGCAAAATTAAATAATTTCAGAGTAAAACTAAATAGCTCAAAAAGTGTATGGAACATAAAAGAATTAGTTTTTCTAGAACATGTAATCACTGGCAAAGGGAAGCGTCCACCCAAAAAAGTAAAAGCCATAGAGAAGACAGAAAAACCAAGGAATGTCAAAGAATTGCAGGCATTTTTAGGCCTGATTAATCTGACATAAGTTCCTACAGAATAAATCCAACGTAGCAAAATCCCTTTTCAAGTTACTTAAAAAGAATCAAAAGTGGCAGTGGTTAAAAACCCATGATGATGCTTTTAGATGCACTAAAGGCCTACTGTCATCAGAAAAATTATTGGTCCATTTTGACAATAATCAAGAAGTAACTTTAACCACAGACACCTCAGAATGGGGGGTGGGGGTTCTATGCCATCCATGCAATAATGGAGAATGTCCTATTGTTTTCACATCCAGAACACTCCAAAGCTGAGAAAAACTACAGTCAGATAGATAAAGAGGTTTTGACAATAATATTTGGACTAAAGAAATTCCACTAATATATATATATATATATGGCAGATCATTTCAAATCATAATGGATCATAAGCCATTACTAGGTATATTGGCAAGCGATAGACTAGCTCCTGACCATTTGAGCCCTAGAATGCTAGAGAGGAGAAGATGGAGAAATATAACTGATCATATGACTATCAGCTGGTATACAAGAAGGAAAAGAGATACAGCATGCAGATATGTTGTCCAGAAACCCTGACAGACAGGAACCCCTGATGAATGAGATAGAAATAAATTATATAGATTCTATGCAGTCCAATAGTCTCAACAGTAAAATTGTGTAAAAATGGATGAGGGAAGATAAAGAGTACCAGTTGCTAAAGGGCTGGATTAGGAATGGCTGGCCAACAAAGAAATCACAATGTGTGGCACTGGCTTTTTGGACTAATAGAAATGATCTATCATTTAGTAAATGGTGTATATTAATGGGAGACAAAGTAATAATACCATCAGAAGGAAGAAATAAAGTATTAAACTTGCTACATGAAGGCCACCCTGGAATAGTGCATGCAAAAGCTTTAGCTCATAGCGGTTCTGGTGGCCCAAGAATAGCAATTGATACAGAACATTATATTAAAAAATGTTCACTGTGTCAATCTCAGAGCAACATGAAACCAAAGGAATATATACCATGGCCTAAAGCAAATAAACTGTGGCAGAAACTTTACATAGACCATGTGAGTCCTATTAATGACAAAATATTATTATTATTTGATTGATGCATATTCAAAATGGGCCGAAGATCACATTGTCAAAAATACAAGTGCTAATGAAACAATAAAAATCCTAAAAAGTGATTTTCTCATGCCATGAATTACCAGGAGTAATGGTCACTGACAATGGGACTGGATTTACAGTGCAAAAGATGGAAGAATATTTGAAAAACAATGGAATCAGACACATATGTGCATCTACCACCCACACCCAATGGCCTCGTGGAGAAGGCCATACAAACAATTAAAAAAGCAATAAGATAATCTCCGAGTAGCAACTTTCAAGAAGTTTTATATGAACCAATGCTGTATTAACACTTAGCACTGTCAACAACTACAGACAAATCATCAACAGAGTTGTTGATGTGTAGAAAATTGCACATTAAACTAGACATGTTAATGCCACGAGTGAAGAAAAAACATTCCAAATTCGTGAAAAAATATGGGTACACAATATGCTGCAAAAGAAATGGATCGAAGATACAATTACAGGAAGGCAATCCAGACAAATAGTAGCCATTGAAAATGGATATGGTAATGAATTCAAGAGACATATTAACCATGTGTTGCTGAACAATAGAGGAGATGCTGTATCCAATGACAATAATACCAAACATTGAATTGACAAAACAGACCAGAAAATGAGAATGTGAACAACTAAATCCAGAGGCCAAAAAATGAGAATCTACAGCCACAAGATGATAGTGAAGCTGAAACAAAAATAGAGACTGAACTAGGGAAAGGACAGAGATCGCTCAGACCCCAGTGAAGTAAATGTAAACCAAAAAAATTACAGGAATACATGTAAATGAAAGAATTTCTGGAGTAAGGGGAGGATTGGAATATCTATTAATTACTAGTAAAATGTGTGTTTAAATTTATATTACTAAAACTACTGTCTAAAAATAAATAATAAAATGGAAATAAATTAAAACATTAATTGAATAATGAGAATAAAATTAAAGTAAAATCTGATTTCGTAGGAATTCAATTGTCAATAATTGATTAACAATTGAATTTTAGAAAGAGCTAATGTTTAATAAAACTTAATAGATAATATAAAAAATCTTCCGCCCGGATTCAGATCAACAGTTAGATTGCTCCAGAAAACAAAAGACAAAGAAAACTATTTACACAGGAGGAAAAAAAAAGCAATATCTTTTTCTCGATTCTTTGGGTGCTCATGCAGCTAGGTTGCACATTGATGTGAAGCAGCAGAAGAAACCAGTGGGAATTTGTTTCCAGACCCAGGATTTTAGCTCCTGAAGTTAATCAAGCTGACTAGGGATCAAATAGATTGCCCTAATCTTATTATAATTTATATACACCTCAACGGCTCACAGAAAACTAAAGAAGGTTTGCCAGAATTAGGTAAATAGTGATTTAATTAATGATTAATATGCGATTAAGCAGGGGACTTTAATCATGAGGATATTGACATTATATTGATTCATTATTATAACCTATGTATAGTGTAACTATATGTGTATATATATTATTAGAATATTATTGTCCTGTATTAAAAGTAGTTATAAAATTGATCCGTGGTGGGATTATGTACTTATTTGAGAAACGGAATAATTTTAAAAATCACTTTCTAGTCTTAATCAAGATAAAGTTAAGATCAAGACATAGCAGTAATTGAAGGAATTTTTATATGAAAGTGTAATTTTTTTTAAAAATGTTATTAAGAATAGTTGGAGTAATATTTTCTGGAGAACCTTTTTAGAAGTTTTTTTTTTAGTTGTGTAATTTTCTTTAAAGAATCTTCTCTAATTTTTTTCTTTTAACAGGTTCATTATAAAAATTGGTTCTTGTATTGGCATTTTTAATGTATTCAAAATCCATATCTGCAAGTGAATATGTGAATTTCCAAAATGTCTGCTTCTCTTAAAACATACTATATTATGAAATAATATATGGTGAAGAGGACAGACATAAATTCTGAAAAAATATATTTTGTAAATTTAAAATCATTCTTTAAGCTCCATAATTCTATTATATAAAATCTTTCTTTAAGCTCCATAATTCTATTATATAAAATCATTTTTTAAGCTTCATAATTCTATTATATAAATGTAATGCATTTATTTTGAAATAGTGTTAAATAGGAAATATACTATTTGCAAATATTAATGTATTCTCACTTATATGAAAATGTTTTTATGATTATCATCGACTAGCATTTTTATATTTCTGTTTACTTATATCATTGGTTTTAAATGTTTCATTGGAGGATAAAAACCACTCCAACACCTCTTCAAAGAATGGTAGTGATAATGAAAGAATTACTCTTCAGGTTAACTAATTGCTGGATAGTGAAAGTTTAAATTTTTCTTTCCTTCTTTTACCTTTTATTTAAGAAAATCTAGATAATCATTTACTGGCCAATAGTTGGATGGCTATGAGATAGTTATCTGAAAAAGAAATTTTAGGCTGCCTAGAATCTAAAAGAATGAAAATTGTGTGTATTCCTTAAGGTTTGTAATGATGATGTTTTAGTTGTATTTATTGTTTGAGGACTATTTCCGTCATCTAATATGAGTATTGAAGGTCTTTAGAAAAATTTAACTTTATTTTAATATTTCAAATACATTCAACTGTTTAAAAAAGCTCACAGGTTAGTATATGCACAATGTTTCGAGAGGTATTATTTTTCCCTCTGCTTCAGCTATTGCTGGCCTGACCAGTGACAGTACTAGCATGGGAATTGAACCTGGACCCTTAGATTCTTGACTATTGAATTTTAAGGTAACATTATAATCAACTAAGCCATTCTTCCAAAGGCAATAATCAGTAAAAATTTCATATACTTCTCTATGAGGTTCCTCCTGATTTCTCCACTTTTTCTTTTAAAAAGCAAAGTTGATTAGTGGTTTCCATGCATTATTATAGCCACACTAGGTTGATATGTGGGATTGTTTGCCATTGTTATGTGAGCAGCTTCTTTAAATTTTCTTCTTTGTATCTTTTTTTCTCTATCCAACATTTTTGTATTTTCTCAATTGAACATATGTTCATTGGTATATGCATTGCTACCTTAAACACATCTGTTTTCTCTTCCATTAATAATGTAGAATGTTTTTTTAAAAAAAACTTGCTGATGAAGACTTCACAAGAGTGTCTCAAGCAATGAAAAAATCATATTCTACATTATATAGAAAAATAAAAGAACACCAACAGAAGAAACTTGGTGACCTACATGGGGGCATATCAAATATCATAATGTAATCAGCAGTGTACCAGATTCATCTGTTAACAATATCAGTTCTAAACATCTAACAGATACTGAAATTTCTGTTTTTGAAAGAGGATTAAATTTTTCCGTAACACTGTCTAATATCCCTTTATTAGATATAATGACAGCCACCAAGGAAGTCACTCAAAAATTGCCTTTAGAAGAAGCAGTAGAATTTATGCTGGAGAATAAAAAGAATACTTGACAAGCAACAAAAATTGAAGTCAAACATATCCTATGTCGAGAGAAAAGCAGTTAAATATCTCAAAATAGATAAATCTAAAATTATTCTCTCTGTTGACAAAGGCAATGCAACAGTTGACAACTGTTATGATGACAAAATACAAAAACTCCTCACAGCAGGTCAATACAGAAAAGTGGCAAAAAATCCGATACCGGGTACAGAAACAAAGTTACAAGCATTACTCAGAAAGCATCACAGGTATTTCAGTGATTCAGAAAAAAATAAAATAACATCATATTTCAGAAAAATTCCTCATCTTTATGGTCTATCTAAAATCCATAAGGATCATGTTCCATTAACACCTATTAATAGTTCTAGAAGTTCATCTTGTCTTAATTTATCAAGATTTCTTCTTAAAGTTCTTAGTCCTTTGCCATACAAGACTTAGTCCTTTGTCAGGGATTCTAAATACTTTGTAGAATTAATCAAGAATATGAAAATTGAAAGAATTTACTTACTTGTAAGCTTTGATGTGAAAAGATTATTCACAAATGTGTCTATTATAAGGAAAAGATTAAATGGTGATAATGGCTTACAAATCAGAATAACTCTTCCTAATGATAGTATAATGGAACTATTAACATTCTGCATAAACAACCTACTTTCAATATAATACAGAATTCTTCCAACAAAATCAAGGAAGGGGTTATGGGCTCACTATTGTCATCCCTGATTAGCAATATTTACATGGAAGAACTTGGAACCACAGCCATAAAAACTACTACATATCCACCTAAAGTTTGGCTTCGCTATGTGGATGATACATTTATTGTATGGCCACATAGTGAAACACTAAACATATCAGTGATACATTACCTTCAATTAAATTCACAATAGAATCTGAACAAGAAAAATTGGCATTCTTAGATGTTCTTGTGACAAGACTCCCTCATGGCAAAATCAAAACTACAGTTTACCAAAAACTTACACATACAGGAAAATATGTAGCCTATGCATCCAATCACACCAGAAACATAAAACATGGAGTTTACTATCACTATGGAACAGAGCAAAAGAAGTTTGTTCAGAAACTAACAATTTGGGGGAAAAAATTATATAGAACAGACTTTTATGAAAAATGGCTATCCATCAGTTGTTATTAAGAAAACATTGAATAGACAAAAAAAAAGAACCATCAAAGGAAAAAACAATTATTGGTACTGTAGCACACCCATACATACCAAAAATAGCAGACAAATTAAGGAAAATCTGCAATTGGTATAACATCAATTCCAGAGGCATATGACACTATGAAGAATTCTAACATCTACAAAACCTAAACTTGAAATGCTGAAAAGAAAAAACTGCATTTGTGAAGTACCATGTGAATGTGGAAGAACATATATTGGTGAGACCAATCATCCCATTGAAAAGTGCTTGCAAGAACACAAACTGATGATTAGAAGAGAGAAAACAATGGGTCTAAGTTAGCATACCATGTTTGTACCAATAAGCTTATGTTCAATTGTGAAAACACAAAAATATTGGATTTAGAAGAAAAGGTACAAAGAAGAAAATTTAAAGAAGCTGCTCACTAATAGTGGCAAACAATCCCATAAGTCAACCTAGTGTACTAATGTATGAAAACCACTAATCAACTTGAAAAAGTGAAGAAATCAGGAGGAACCTCACAAATAAGTATATGAAATTTCTACTGACTATTGTCTTTGGCAGAATGGCTCACTTGGTTAGACTGTTTCCTTAAAATTCAATACTCAAGAATATAAGGATCCAGGTTCGATTCCCATGCTAGTATTATCACTGGTCAGGCTAACAACACCTGAAGAAGAGGGGAAAATAATACCTCTCGAAACACTGTGCACATACTAACCTGTTTGATGTACTAATACTAATAGTTGAGTGTATTTAGAATATTTAAATAAAGTTAAATTTTTCTAAAGCCATTCAATACTCATATATTAGATAATGGAAATAGATCAAACAATAAATACAACTAAAATTGTGTGTGTGTGTGTATATATACATGTACACCTAATTATAATATTGTTTACCGCTAATAAATAGTTTATTAGTTTATTTTAGATTTCATTTTTAAAGTTACAAAATAAACTTTAATGAATATTTTATATTATACAAATGCTATATACATATATTTGAACTTATGGCTGTAATAAATTTAATATTGTAAAGATAGATATCCTTTTAAGACAATATAAGAACAATTTCACAAATTGAAAATGATGCCTCTGCCTTGAAAAAATAAATCTAAATTGATTTAATTGTGTGTATAGTTGCAATAGAATTAATTTTATTCTCAAATTATTATTATCTGAATTGGTTGACCGGTAAAATCTTTAGTATCTAACCAAGGATCTTCTTTTGTTAGTGAAAAAGTCCCAATATGAGCATTAACATTTGCAAGAATATTCTTACATTATTATATAGAAATTATCCATTATATATATATATTTTTCTCTTTTACTGACTCTAGAATGTAAATTGACACAAGTTTCTCTTGCAAGTTCTTTTATCATTTTATCTGCCAATGCTTGAGTAATAAAATCAAATATCTTGGCCAAACAATAAAAGCTATATATGAATAATTGTAGCTACTGGGGTCAATATAATTAATATATATATTAAATTTTCTTCTTAAAGGCAGGTAGAATAACTAGCCAATAAAGTTTTAAGAGCAAATGAGAATATTATGAATAATAACTTCACTAGATTCTTTATTATGTTTGATTTTTCTTACTATTCATAGGTATTTCCTATTATTGTGTTGATGAAACACATTATTGTTTTTTTAATTTTTATTTGTGGATTATACATTTTCACATAATATATATATAATTAAAATAGCCTTAAGTAATCAATTTATGATAAATATAGAATATAATATTTATTAAGTAATAAGAAATTTTTTTAGGCTTGTTTTGAACTTTAATAATAAATGATTTGATACCTATTTAATGATCAATAATTGAATGACTAGCTGGATTAGCTATGAGATAGTAATTTAAAGAAAAATTCTAAGCTTGTATAGAAATCCTCAGCTGTCTTTAAAAAAAAATTCTTAATCTAGTTTTTAGCCTGATAGATTATATAACCATTATATTACAAAACTCTTAATATGTGTCCCAATAGAATCTATTGCTTTGAAGAATAATTCATTAGATAAGGTAATCTACCACAACTATGTGATGCAGACCATTTTTAGACTATCTTTTCTAATTCCTTTTTTCCATACTGTTAGGAGAATCTCTAAATAAAATTCCCCCCAAAATTTCCTAAGTGTCTCATTATTGATTGGATTATCTTGTGTAAGAATTACAACTCTTGGTCTGCTAAATCTGTTCCAATTATTGCTTTCATGGCATCAATTTATTTATGCATGAAAAAAATTGTCTCAATATTGCTGTGTATTGTAGTTAAATGATGGAAATTGGACAATCCATAATTATATTGGCATAATTAATGCAGAGAGATGATTAAATGGCAAGAGACATTCATGATGACTAGGAGCTAAAGTAACTTAAGTGACTGAAGTCAGTAAGGCAGCATAGACAGAAAACAATAAAGATTGTATTGAAACAGTATTTAGTATTTGAAGAACTTATATCTTATCCTAGATTACAAAAAGTACTGTTGGTTATACATTGTTTAATTCTCAATCTGAAAGTCATTTCACCATTTGTCTATCAGCATTCTGAGAATCACACCTGACAAAGAAGAGCCACTGTAAACTTTTTTTGATGTATCCAAAGTAGCATATTGTATGGAATGAATGACAGTAATATGAGGAAATGGCCAAATACCATCATCCTTCTTGAATAATAAAAAACAATATAAAAGAAAGCATGAGAAGAAACAAATAGTTATAATAAGTTATATCACCAACATTAAACAAGAATAATCAAGTCATTCCTTGTGATTAAATCTAAAAGAGGTTCAATATTAAGATGTAGGCTAATTATCTAGACACTGCTAAACTTTGGGCATAATATAAAAGCAATCATCTGCAGTCACATATGTAAGTACTAAAATATCTATAAATAAAAAAATTCTGGAATTTTTGTTCTTGCTGATCATCATCAATGCTTCGGCCATATGGTACCATGAATTTACAGACCAACTATAAACTGATTTTTCATTTATATAAATGCAGTGAATGAACTTTAAAGGTGATCTTGACCTTTGCATTATGCAGGGAACTATCTGGATGCCCAAACACAAATATATACTCTACATACATCATTTATCTATTATTGCTCTAGACACAGCTCAGGATCACAAGAACCCTAGGGACTATGACTGAACAATAGAAAATATAACAGTATATGTTTAATATGTTGTAATTTAAATAGTTTTATTATGATAATTTACAAATTCTTTAAAACATTATGCTATGACGAAATCAAGTCACACATACTACTAATTCGTAGAACAGATATCTGGAGGAATAAAGCATTAGCACTATTATTTTTAATCAATTATTTAATGAAGTTAACTAATAAATTAATAAATTCAGAAAAGATTTGGCAATATGTAATTCCAAATCTAATACATTTTTATAAATATATTTATAATTTTATATAGGAAATAAGATTAACCAGTTGATTCTTATTACTAAATTAATTAGCATTTATTTTAAATTATTTCCCTTTTTACTGATTAATGCTGAAAAACAACATTTCACAATAAAAGATAAAAATTTAATATTAGATAAAAATTTCCTCCCTTTTCTTATAAAAATGAAAAGACCCCATAGTCTTTTACATTTTTGGAGAGGAAAAATGTATAGAACAAAACAAATAAAAATATTCATTATAATTTATCATCAATATTATGTAAAAAAAAACATCTTTCAACAACAGCAACAAAATAACTAATTTAAAATTATGCCCTATTATTAATTATTATATTAAAAATTATTTGTAAATGAAGATGTGTATACTGCAATACTTTACTACTATGGATTACATTGTTTTAGTCCTTCATTTGTAGTTATAATTCCAGTATCTTTTCAGTTCAGTTTTTCTTATTGTTACTTCAAATATTCATTAAATGGCCCTAACTGAACATAATAAAAAAATTTAAAGCATAAGCAGAACATAACTGTATTTCCATAAAATTTTAAATCACGCTTTGCTTTTTAATTTTGTGTCTTCAGACTAATTTGATTACTGCCCAGATTAAAATAATTCTTGTTTTAAAATTGTACTTATATTTCATTTGTTCTATTACAAATAATATTTCCCAAAAAGATTACTTGAATTAATATAAAAATAATATACATTATTATATTTAACTTTTATCTATAAAGGGGAAAAAAAACTTTATTGTTATGCATACATTTCTTGATCGCCAAATATTTTTCAGTAATTTTTTGAAAGGTTGTGATCCATGAATTGTTAACCACTGATTTAGCAAATAAATTCCAGGGTTGTTTTTTTTTTCACTAGTGATTTTTATAATCGATCATTTTTACAAAATAAATATAAGAATTTAATTTAATTTATTACAAGATATCATCAAGAAAATATTGACTCTTGGTGTTGTATGAATAGAATACTAGTTATTTGAAATGGCTTATTATTCCCCTGCCCCATAAGTGACAGATAGAGAAATGACCTTTAGATATGAAAGCCATATGTGAATAACAAATAAACAATGCCCAACCAAGAGCTTTTGCTGCCTTGTAAGATTGGATATTAGTTCATCAAAGACTAGATACTGTTTCTGTTACAGATAGTCTTTTTTATCTTTCTTTTACTTCTTCAGTCACTTAACTTATTGTATTATTATAAGGTCTAGTTATTGTGAGCTCCCATACCATCAGGCATTTTATACTAACTGTGATAATGGGATTGTGTGTCTGCAACAACAGTTACATTCTTTAACTATATGCACAATATTTCTGTCTCTAATTCTCTCTTTTTTAGCTCAAACCCTCAAGAATTAAGAAAGCAATAATGGAGGTAGGTTTGATACACTGGCAGTCCTTAATTATATTTGCTTGAGGCAGTACAACACTAATGAGTCAGTTTGTAACTGGATTTCAGTGAAGCAGGAATTTTAGAAGACCTATTTATGGATCTAGAAATGGAATGACTTAGAAAATGTGATCTAAAAATGGATTGTCTCACCACAGTTATCTGGAAGGTAGTAATAACAATAATAATTCTTTTTTAAACATAAGTACATGGAATGTGTGAACTTTATTTGATACAAACTAATGGAGAACTGCACTGATGGTTAAGGAATTTTTTAAGGTTGATATAGCTAATCTTAGTGAAACCAGAGTAAGGAAATTTAGTAAGACAGATGGATGAATAAAAAAATTTTTGGAAAGGCAGATCAATCAGTGAAAGAAGAATGAATAGTCTATCTTTTTTTATTAGAATTTCTCATTATATCAATGAATGGCTAATAATATTAAACCTCACTTTGCATATTGGAATTTTTGCTCATTTTATTACCACCTATGATTTAAACTTACATTCAGAGAATGCAGAGAAGAAAAGTTTTTATTCCTTGTTGGATAGTATTATTATAGCAGTACCATTAAAAGATCAGTTTTTTCTTCTTGGAGATTTAAATGTGCATGGTGGTTCAGATTCCAAAAGTTATTGGAAATATTGGTATTGATGCTGTAAATTCAAAAGGTTTGTTATTATTTAATTTATGCACAACATTTGGGTTGATTATCACAAACATTTTATTTAGGCAGAAAAATCACTAGAAAGGAACATGGGTGTATCCATTCTCAAGACAATGGAAATTAATAGAATACATTATAGTTAGGAATCAAAATACAAGAGAAGTTCACATTATGTGAGCACTTACAAACACATATTTTTGGACATATTTTAGATTAATATGCTCCAAGATTAAAGTGATAGGTGCATTAAAAATAGATAATATTCTAATCATATTCACAAGAAAGTTGATGTTTATTCTTTAGAAAAATCTACTTACCAAATTTCAATAGCTTTTAAGCAGTAAAATGGTTAATTTGGATCTTCAGAACTGTCATATTACTGAAGCATGGAATTATCTTAAAGAATGTGCTATGGTTACAAGTAAATCTGTTCTTGAGTTTACTAAAAAGAATCAAGATTGTTTTTCTGACAATGACTTTATTATTAGTGATTTAATTAAAAGAAAATGTTATATTTTCTACTTGGCAAAATAAAATAAATGTGGAACTTAATAAATAAATATAAAAATCTTAAGGCATAAGTTCAATGATTGACATGGAGGCTTAAAAATGGAGATTAAAACTGCAGATATTCATTGATCATGATTATTCTAGATCTTTTTTTTGATGCATCGAAAGCAATATATAGACCTGAGAAATGATAACACAATGCTATTAATTCCATAAATGTACACTCTCATATGGTGACAATGATATTTTTTACAAATGGAAGGAGTAGTTTGATCATATTTTGAATAAATGATACCTGAATTGAGATGACAACTTTTAATGATATATCCATTTTATGTAATTTAGATTTGGACAAAGGCATTCAGCTTGATGAAGTTAATACAGCTCTTTGTAATCTTAAAAATGGAAAGGCAATATGTTAGCTTCAAAAATATTGGAATTTTTTAGGAATATATGAACCCATGAAATTATACCATCCAATCCAAGTATGATTTTATTGTTCCAATATTTAAAAATAAAAGGAATAAACTGGGTTGCAGTAATTTTTGTGAATATCATTATTATCCATTGTAACAAAGGTATTTTTAAGAATTTTGTTGAATAGATTGCTTCCAGTCATGAATAAATAATTATCAGAGACAATGTGGTTTTAGAAAATAAAGAATCACTGTTGCCATAGTTTTTATTGCCAAATGAATGCAAGAAAAGTGTTGGGAATAATTTATTGGTTAAGGATTTGATTCAGTTTATAAAACAGATCTATAGTATTGTTTGAGATTAGTTGGTTATCCACCAAAAATTATTTGTTTCTATATTATGGATTGGAAAGAGAGTATTATTAATACTGGTGGAAAATCTGAAATATTTGAAATAAAAATTGGTGTTAAACAAAGATGTGTAGTGAAATTGCTCCAACATTGTTTTCAATTTTTATGACAATAGTCTTTGGAATTGTTTGGAGGTGGCTTAATCAAACAGGGATCAAGATATAATAAAGATTTGATGGTGGAATTTTTAATATGAATCAATTGAAAGCAAAAAAGTAACTTCATGGAATCTGGATTTGCATTATGATCATAATTGTGCTATTTTTGCCAGTTCAAAAAACAATGTATAGAATGTTCTTAATATTCTGAAAGCAGTTTATAAAGATATTGGTTTATTAATTGGCAAATGATGAAAGAAAAATGTTCAACAATTTTTAGTTTGGATGAATATCAACTTGAGAATGTAAAACAGTTTAAATACTTGGGTTGTTTTATAATTAGAAAAGTGAATTTAAATGTTGAAGTACAACAGAGAGTCTAAAAAAAGAAAGAGTATTTCATCACAGGGAAACAACTGGTGCAACTAAGTTAGCTGTATGTAGAGCTATTATTTTTACCTAATTTATTGTATGAAAGTGAAACTTGGATACACTAATGATATAAAAGCATTAGAAAAGTTTCATTTAAGGATGCTTAAAATTTTAAAAATGCAATGGCAAGATCATAAAAACAATCAATATGTTCTACAGCTTGTTAGGTGAGATACTATTGAGACCATTATTATAAAATCACACCTTTGTTGAATTGGGACATTTAAAATGAATGATTAATGGAAGACTTCCTAAAAGTGTATTTTATAGTCAACTTGAACATAGTTTTTGTGGGCGAGGTAGATCATGTCTACTATATTTGAATTATCTTAAAGATATTTTAAAGAAATCCAATGTTAATTGTATTGGGGTTCACAAATTGGTTTATATATTCATCATAAAAATCATTTCTAGAATAGTCCCCCCTCCCTTTCTTTTTGGAAATGGAATAGTGATACTCATTTATAAATGGTAGTTTATTATTATTATTAATTTTTCCACCTATCTTGTACATCTTTCTTATGAACTGAACATCTCCTAATATAATCATGTAAGACAGTTAATTAATTTCTTGTAGTTGTCAAAAAATAAAAATTGTTTTTAAAAATTGGAAAAAAATATTTTAGTGATATTTTAAATAAAAGCCTATTATGTGATTGATTGTCCAATAGGTCATGAGGTGTTTGGGTATTAAAATGATGAAACAAATCCAATTGCTTTATTTAACTGAACAAACTAAGATTTTTTTTTAAACAAATGGAGAAAGCTTAAATAGAAACACAATAATATTTAAATCTGCTTGCATCAAACTGTGTCATTGCTTGAAATGAAAATAAGGTTTGCACAATATAATAACGTTATATATTGTGATCCAAGCAAATGGATCATAAAAATACTATTTAATTTTTGGTGAAAATAAATTGGCTGATTAAGAAAACTAGTCAATACATTTAAAAATATATATAATTATGATTTTAAGAATACATTGCTATGTTTTATTGTTATTGTATCAAAGGATATTGTTTTATATAGGAGAGTTAATAAGATTTAATTAGTGGTAAGTTTGGATTAATGTATGATTGTATATTTTTTTTAATCTTCTTAATATAACCAGAATCAAAAAATAAAATTAGTTAAAAGAAAAGTCAGGAATATATATGTCTCTGGAAGATCTTGTATGGTATTTGAATTATAAGAAAATATTTTTCAAAGAACAATGTCAGTTGCATAAGTATAAAAGACTTAAAATTTTAAAAATATAATAATTTAAAAAAAAAAACAGAGAAAGTGTTGATGACCCAACAAAGCAAACCCTATGTACTATAAGGGGCACTACTTGTCAATATACCCTCTCCTGAATCAATAAACCACTATAGCTGCTATTTAACTACATTCATTATGTGCTGATATAGGTGTGTATTTATTCTAAACTTTTATCATGTCACATCTAAAAAGAAGAATGTGCTCTAAACTTGTAGACATATGTAGCGAGTTCTAAAGTAAAGCCCATCATTATTGAAAGATATTTGTCATTGCCACAGAAGTTATTTAGAGTATGCTATTAAAATCATCTGCTGCTACAGAAAAATCAAAAACTTTATCAATTTATCTACCAATATCAGTTGAATAAATCTATAACCGACTGTGGAATGTGACTAATAATATAACTTATCACTCTCAGAAAATGAATTAACCTTATTTGAACTATATTAAAACTTCAAGCCAGAATCCTTTGAATTATCAGCATTGAATTATATTATGTTGAACTCAACTGATGAATTATTCAACTAAATGAAAGTAAAACATTTAATTATTCAAAGCAGAAGGTGCAAAGAAACTGATGTCAATTTTTTTTTTGTTTTAAATATTGATATTCTTTTTGTGTAAAGGCCTAGTGAGTGTAATTGCAATGTATAACTTTTATTAATTTTTTTTTATTTTTGTGAATATTATATATCATGTACAAAAAACAGTGGCTTCTTAATTATTAGTTTTTAATATTCTTGAAATATAGCCTGGAATCTAGATATTAACTGGATACGAGGAGATATAATAAATAATCAGGTCTGTTTGATGTTCTGACCAACTTTTATATATTTTTTTATTGTATTATTATTATGTTAGAAAATTTTATGCAGTGTTGAATAGTGTTTCTTAATTGTACCAAATGTTAAAATAAAGTGTTAAATTTATAAGTCTGCCTCTGTTCTATTAAGCATATCCTAACATGTTACACAATTAAGAAATAAATGCTTATGCTAAATTAGTAAAGTTATTAAATCCCAAACTTTCTTCTTAAGCTCTCATGAGTTCAACTGAGGTTGAAAGAAATTATCATACTAGGGCAGGGATGGGCAATTGTTTTGGCTTGGGGGCCACAGATTGGCAGAGGGCTGCATCGGGGGCCACTTTGTGGAAGCGAAGGTTAGCAGAGGGCCATACCTTTTTTTCATGATGCAGTAAATATACTGCTTTATTCTCTGTATTACCAAAGAAATATTTGTTTGTCAATTCTTCATTAAACACATGACATTCATCTACATTTTTTTGGAGGGTTCATGGTTTCACTAAAATTGGAAATGTATATATTTGCTAATGCAAAGACAAAATTGAAATTAATCAGATCAACTAGAAAGCACTGCACATCGTATCTACACTGCACATGTGTATTGATGTGGCCATCCTAGTGGAAAATAAGAGATGAATCTTTGGTTGTGCATGAGAAGGAAATCTCAGTTCAAGACAGATTTTTCTGATTGTCTTGGCGGTCCACATAAAAACTCTTAGCAAGCCGCATGTGGTCCTCGGGCCACTATTTGCCCACTCCTGTACTAGGGTATGGTTTGCCCCTGACTTTATGGGTATTCTTCTTTCATGTATGAGGTTGTGCCATAAACTCTTGGTATAGTAGCTTTATAATAAATGAAAATATACCTATAGTAACCATGGGAAAGTTCCCTATCTTTAAGTTGTGGTCTTCATTGTGGGTGGATGGTGGTTAGAAATATGGTTAGTGTTTATGCTAGATTCTATACCTAATGAGGACTTATTCTGATCATCATCATCATCTGAAGTAATTGCAGTAAATAGTCAAATAATTATTTTTCATCCTCCTTTAGGCAAATAATCATCACTCAGTAGAGTAAGCCCTGACGAGTACATGATTACAATATTTTGGTTTACAAAATATAAATTCCAAAACAATAATCAAGGGTTACAAATATCATATACATTATAATAGGATATGAGATCTAAATAATCATTATACTGAAATTTATTAAACGGTATATCAGAGAAAGTTATAGATAAATTTAAATATAAAATTTAAATTTAATATAAACAAAAATTTTGAACTCAACATTTGCACAGAATATTTTTGAAAGCATTAACCACTATATTTGAATAAGCAATATATTGTAGCGGGTTGAACTGCTGAAACCACTTACTTACATGTATATATAAGTTTTGGCCGGTTTCAAACTCCTTCATAATACATTTATAATCTTATAAATGTTACGTGAACGAACCGGCACATTCGAGCAAAATGGGAGATCTTATTGATAGCTTTAACTATCAACAATGTCCCATCTCAGCTGCTAGATTCAAACCCCTATTATCCAAATACATTATTTGTTTCGGGGTAAACCCTGGGGTGCCAGCTAGTCTGATGACTAACGTATTCGGGCAGTAGGCTCATAATCCAGCGCTCGAAACATTCCCTAAAACTAGCTCAGTCTAATTTTAATTCAATAACAAAATTATACAAAATTAGTGGTGGAAAGAATTAATAAAAAGGTTGGTAAAAAGAATTGACCGACAAATAAAGTTTAAGTTTGAAGACATTTTATTTTAATTAACATTAATTAAGTTTCAAGATAATTTATTACCCAACATTAATTGACTAAATTTAAACATCTTTATAAATCTAATTTAACACACGCACATTTTTAAAGTAACACATTATAACATATATCTGGTGAAAAGCATAAATAATATGTGACATCATTAAATTATCTCACATTCACACACACGCACATCAATAGTTCATTTTATGCATGCTTAAGAGTTCAAATTACTTTACTCGGTAGGATTGACGAATTACAGCGGTGGCTACTACGTATAAATGATAATAAATAAATGTTTACTTAGGATTTTTGGAACATGGATATTGCTTGTTGTTGGCTGCTTCTGATGGATTATATCTAACTGGTTAGATTTGGACATTTATTGAAGAGATTTTATGCGAATCCATTGGTTTTATTCTTGAAGACAGTTGAATGTTTGACGGAGGATTTCTGAGTTGTTATGCAGACATTATTTTACAGGCAGGTTTTGATGATCTTGTTGGACTAGCATATATTTCCAAAAGCTGCTCAACAATGCATTTTTGTTTCTGGACACATAATAGAAACTGCACTGTTGTCTGAACTGAAACAAGACTGTCACTGCAAACTAGACTGAAAAAACTGAACTCCGATAAAAAATCTGGCTATTTATGTATCCGAATTGTTTTCGTTTTAATATCCTCCGGCAATAGGTGCAATAGGTGTTGTCGAAATTCCATTAGTAATTAATCCTATGACAAGGTGTTTTTGACGATTGTTTAATTAGTAGTAGCTTTCATAAACGTATTGTTTTTATATCTTTAATTAGTAACCCACCGCTGGTGTGGTTTTTTTAAATCTTTATTTAACTTAATAGCCATCGCTGTGTTTTCCAAATATAATTTCTTGTTTAACTTTCATTTACATATATATTTTTTTAATATTATTCTAACACGCATACATTTATTTACACTCGCACGCACATATATAATTTATTATAATAAGCTTGAATGAAAAGAGATTTATATTTTTTTTAAATTTTAAACTACTTGTTTTTATGAATACTAATTTAGAAAAACTTTACTTTCTTTTATAACACTTTTAGTTTGACTTTAAGAAAACCCCCTTCCCACTTTTAATCTTTTATTTCAAACTCTTTTACGAAAGATTTTTTTTTTTATTTTAATAATTTTTTTAGACAAAATTATTTTATATACATGTGCCAAATTGGCCTTGGCACATTACACCCCCCTCTGTTTTAGAGTAAAATGCGTCATTTTTGACCATTTTATCTCTTGCAATTTTAATTCTTGACTCTAAAGATTTATTAATTTATTATTTTTCTAAGTTAGCTTTTTAATATCTTTTACTTAACATACAAAGGGCAATCTGTTTTGACTATCCCTGCCTTTTATCTATGCCGAATACATTGCTCACAATGATCTAAATCATGGATAATGACCACTGGGACAAACTAATTTTGTGGCATAGGGATCTTTTGGAAATGGCACGGAAGCAGATTCGCTGACTTACATCAACTTACATGTGTATAAAATCGAAACTTCGTTTGCCGATTCTCTTGATCGGACTTGGAAAAAGAAAGGGTTGCTGCGAAATGGCAGGAATTTTCAACTGTCCATTTTCGACTTACGCTTTTGAAAAAGGAATGATCCCTGTCAATCCGTTATGGGTACTAAAATTTATCCAGTCGGCAGCTTTAAACGTATCTTTAACTAAACTTATTTCTATACTACCCTCATTCCCTTTTTCCTCTAGATAATTCCTACACATGTGTATATGTGCAGCATAATTCTACACCTATTAATATTTTAGATATCAAGTTATTACTGGACTTGCTTACAGGGAATTTATAATAAATAAATCCCTTTTTGCACGCATCATGAGGTGCAGCAGTGCCAAGAAAATAACCTAAAAGGATATCTGGATAAATACATTTAAGATACGCATAATGAGGTATCGTATTTACCGAATATTACCAGTGTATGTGCACGTATATACACATGTATACTTTACACACTCTTAATACACCTTAGATTGACTTTATATTTTTATTACTAATCTTACAACATTATTTTTAAATTCATATGAACATTCTTCTAACATTTGTATTAATCTAATCTCACAATATTATTCTAAATTACCACGGACATCAGTTTTCATATTTATTTATATTAATCTAATCTCGAATATTATTTTCAACCCTTACTCAACTTTTTTATCTATGTGCGTGTATTCAGAAAAACTATTTTACTTTATTACAATTCATTATTTACTCAACTTTTATTAACTTGCGTATATTCAAAAACAACTTACTTTACTACGATTCATTATTACACTGATATATATATATATATTTTTGACTTGACTTTAAATCATTTATTTACTTCCTTTTATTACCGTGCGTGTATTACAAAAAAAAAAAATCTATTAGTTTATCACGAGTCACTTTTTATTATTATTTACTACAGATATATTTACGCTTATTTATTTAACTTGATTTTATCGATTTTATTTTAACTATTTGACCTACTTATTTATTTACGAACATTTTTCTTAATTAATATGTGCGTTGATCACTTTTCCTAAGTATTGACCACTTCAAATTCTTATTTTTCTAGAGTGCATTTTTAGTTTTTATTTTCATCATTAGGTAATAAATGTAACGTTAAGAGAAGTAGGCAGCAAAGTATAAGGCAATTCAAACACACAGATAGATTTTGTGCTGATTTAAATCAACTTTTAATTTCTTTGCCCAAATACTCGCACACACCTCAATCCTAATTTAATACACTTTTTTTTTTTAAATTTTATTTGATAATGTTTTATTTTCATTAATACTTTCATTATATACTTATTTATTTCATTTTTATTTTTAAAGCATTATTTTTACTCTCCCTTTTTTTTAAAAAAAAAAAAATTTTCATTTTGCTTGTCTTATGATTTTACACATTTATTTTGTTTGTGTCATGCTCCGCTATATTCTAGACTTATGAGCTGGGATATCAATATAATCAATAAGACATAATCGAGGGTTTTGACATAAATTGTTTTATAGATGCTTTGACATTTTAAACTCTAAGATTGTTATTTTATTTTACTAAGACTAACTTTAATCATTTTTCATTATTCAAACTAACTTTGATTCTCGTTTTTACATTTGTTTAAAAAAAAACTATAGGTTATTTTTATTTCATTAAACTTTGTTAAACATTTTCCATTATTCCAAGTTTATGGTCAAGCCGGCGAATCCGTCAGATTACATATTTTTAATTTTTGTCTGGTGGTTCTTTATTATTCAGCCCTCCAAATAACTTTAGTGATCTAGCATTACATGTTCCTTTTTCTATATTTCCTTTGGCTATCACAAAGGCATTGAAGTCGGTTTGAGGGATTATACTATATGGGCTTTTGTAAATCATCTGAATTTTTTTATAAATGTGTTTCTGAGGATGACTCATGGAGTTATTTATAATGTGCATGTTCACACTCAGCTGGTCTGGCTTCTTTATTTCAGTTTGTGGGCTATTTTGACTCAATTTATCTGATTTACTTTTACAGTTAAATTTGTAACTTCAACTTTTATCTCTTCAATTACTTTTCCATCCTCTATCCCATTTCCTTCCATTACTTGGTAAGCAGTCTATTTGATTTTCCATCTGTGCTCCAATCTCCATTTCTTCCCCAATTTCTTCTTTTATTTTATTCTGGCCCACCTCGATCTGGTCCTTTAACTTTTCAAGCATTTCAGCTTGCCCTTCCAATTTACTCTTCATTTCATTATTTTGGTTTTTAAGCTCTTTGGCCATTCTTTTACATTCTTCAGCTGTTTGGGTTTTTTTTCAAACATGCTGGTTAGTAAAGCTATGATTTCTCTTTTTTCCTTGTTGGGGCTATTTTCTATATTTTTACCTTGAGTCTCCATTTTGGCTTTATTTTTTTTATATAATTTATAATTTTATACACTTTTTATCATTATTTTTAATACTGTATTTTATTCACTTTAATAAGTTTACTAATTATTATTTTCTTTATTTTTTACTAAACTGGAAATACACACTGACTCCGCCCCTCCTTTGTCCATTTTTCTCCACCCGATCTTAATGCTTTAACTCCGCCCAAACATCCAACTGTCTCTGATTTAACATAATGATTTATTTTAGATAACATAAATAGCATAAATCTCTTTTCATTTAAAGAAAACAAAGTTTCCAGACAATTCTTTTTTTTTTAAAAAAAAAAAATTAAAACGCTTTAACATACGTAATTTAGCTTTTGTATAGAAAATTTTTTTTAAACAAGAAACAAAGTATTTATTTACTATTGTTTCTTAGGTCCAGCCCCAAACATTGGGAAAGCCATTTATGTACTGGGTTGAACCACTGAAACCACTTACTTATACGTATATATAAGTTTTGGCCGGTTTCAAACTCCTTCATAATACATTTATAATCTTATAAGTGTTACGAGAACGAACCGGCACATTCGAGCAAAATGGGGATCTTATTGATAGCTTTAACTATCAACAATGGCCCATCTTGTCTGCTAAATTCAAACCCCTACTATCCAAATACTTTATTTGTTTCGGGGTAAACCCCGGGGCACCAGCTAGTCTGATGACTAACATATTCGGGCAGTAGGCTCATAATCCAGCACTCAAAACATTCCCTAAAACTAGCTCAGTCTAATTTTAATTCAATAACAAAATTATACAAAATTAGTGGTGGAAAGAATTAATAAAAAGGTTGGTAAAAAGAATTGACCAACAAATAAAGTTTAAGTTTGAAGACATTTTATTTTAATTAACATTAATTAAATTTAAAGATAATTTATTACCCAACATTAATTGACTAAATTTAAATATCTTTATAAATCTAATTTAACACACACACATTTTTAAAGTAACACATTATAACATATATCTGGTGAAAAGCATAAATAATGTGACATCGTTAAATTATCTCACATTCACACACACACACATCAATAGTTCATTTTATGCATGCTTAAGAGTTCAAATTACTTTACTCGGTAGGATTGACAAATTACAGCGGAGGCTACTACGTATAAATTTTAATAAATAAATGTTTACCTAGGATTTTTGGAACGTGGATATTGCTTGTTGGCTGCTTCTGATGGATTATATCTAACCGGTTAGATTTGGATGTTTATTGAAGAGATTTTATGCGAATCCATTGGTTTTATTCTTGAAGACAGTTGAACGTTTGACGGAGGATTTCTGAGTTGTTATGCAGACATTATTTCACAGGCAGGTTTTGATGATCTTGTTGGACTAAAAAGGCTGAAGCATGAGCGTATATTTCCAAAAGCTGCTCAACAA
This sequence comes from Epiperipatus broadwayi, assembly GCA_028023455.1. Taxonomy (NCBI): domain Eukaryota; kingdom Metazoa; phylum Onychophora; class Udeonychophora; order Euonychophora; family Peripatidae; genus Epiperipatus; species Epiperipatus broadwayi. The sequence continues at coordinate 6,519,524 of JAQFVV010006262.1, forward strand.
TGCATTTTTGTTTCTGGACACATAATAGAAACTGCACTGTTGTCTGAACTGAAACAAGACTCACTGCAAACTAGACTGAAAAAACTGAACTCTGATAAAAAATCTGGCTATTTATGTATCCGAATTGTTTTCGTTTTAATATCCTCTGGCAATAGGTGCAATAGGTGTTGTCGAAATTCCATTAGTAATTAATCCTATGACAATGTGTTTTTCACGATTGTTTAATTAGTAGTAGCTTTCATAAACATATTGTTTTTATATCTTTAATTAGTAGCCCACTGCTGGTGTGGTTTTTTTAAATCTTTATTTAACTTAATAGCCATCGCTGTGTTTTCCAAATATAATATCTTGTTTAACTTTCATTTACATATATATTTTTTTAATATTCTAACACGCATACATTTATTTACACTCGCACGCACATATATAATTTATTATAATAAGCTTGAATGAAAAGAGATTTATATTTTTTTTAAATTTTAAACTACTTGTTTTTACGAATACTAATTTAGAAAAACTTTACTTTCTTTTATAACACTTTTAGTTTGACTTTAAGAAAACCCCCTTCCCACTTTTAATCTTTTATTTCAAACTCTTTTACAAAAGATTTTTTTTTTATTTTAATAATTTTTTTAGACAAAATTATTTTATATACATGTGCCAAATTGGCCTTTGCACAATTTAAATGAAATCATAACATTTAATGATTGCTTGTTGTTTTTCATATAAATAGTAATGGGTATAACAGTTTATATAAGTTCATTTATAAGTTATGAAATATATAGCAAGAGTATTTATATGCTATCAGTTATTATTATTTACACTAAGGGAAAATTTCTATTTTATTGTTAGATATAATTTTTGTATGATTTTGTAGTATTTGTGGAGTGGATGTGATTCCACAATTTATAATTATTCATCAGATTAATACCAAGAAAATCTGACTATTGCTAAATTTAATTCAGTTAAGATGGTTTTATTAATTAATATAGACAATAATAAGCCATCAGTATTCTATATTAATATTGTAAAAATGGTGTAACAAAGAAGTATTTCATCTCTTTGCTATTGTCATTTCTAATAATTGTAGAAATATGATAAGAAATATACTTTTTTTAGTGGAACATTATTTAATATTTGGATACCCCATAAACATTCTTCATAAAGTGAAGGCAATTCTTTTTTCATTTTTGTTTTTTATAGTGAATTGGAAATTTGACTTAACATATTGATCTTAAATGCTCTATAGATTTTGAAAGAATTATTTTTTATTGAAACATGTTTCTCCACAGATAACTGACCTTTTAATAAAATTTTATTTATCTTCCTGACCACTAATGTGTCCATGAGAACTGCTGTGACTTTATATATGAACTCACATTCACACATGTATATGACTAAACAATTAAATATTTATCCACTATTTTTTATTATGAAATTTTCATGTAATCTCTGTTTAAAAATAGTAAAATATAAATTTATTACTTATTTAAAATCTAATCATACTTACTGATATCATTTTAATTATTAGATCATTTTAAGAGCACAAGTATGTCAAGACTGGATAAACTGTCTAAAGATTCTCTTGCTAGAGAAAGTCCTGAGCAGCCATATACTGCCATTCAAGTTGGAATACAAATTCAGAGATGGATAAATGTCTTTAGCTATTTTTGCCAAGGACTTGCAGCTGGATTTGCATTTTGGCAATGTGTTGTTGTTTATGTTCTTACTCCTCCATATCAAACATTCTGGACATTTTTAAATGGATATTCAATTATGTCGCAAGAAGTTCAAAGCCTTTATTACTTTTTGTTAGTTATTTCGACAATTTCTGCATTTGACAGGTAAAATAATGTATAATTTATTTATACATTCTTTATTTTTGATCCTATAATTATAAATTATGATGAGTAATAATAAAAATACTTTATTTTAAGATTTAATGGAGTGTTGCCAGATAAGCGTTTCTTTGAAAATTTGATTACTGCACAGGTTGCACCTATTCTAATTATTGTGTATTTCTCTGCTTTGATGATTAGTCTGATTGCTGCAAATATGGATGATAAAATTTGGCTATATCATTACAATGAAACTGTTTGGACTTTGGACCAACGGGTACATTTTTATAACTTATTTTTTTCTGAGTAAATTTCTTTCTTTTAAAATTAAATGTGCAACACACTTATTCACTAAATGCATTCATTATCATTAATTTTTCAAAAGGCAGATCCTCAGATCAAGTTAGGTCACTTTTTTCAATCATTCCTATTGCATGCTTTGTTTTAAGTCATCCCATAATGTTATTTGTCAACTTTTTCTTTTTACATTTATTTCTTCCCTAAATCTCTCCTAAAATGTTCATAATTTTCCGATCTTTACTTTAAATATCTTCTACAACTCTTCTTTCTTAGTTTTTCTTAATAAATAATTAAATTTATTTTTGTCAATTTCTTTTTGTTTCTATCTTTTAAATCCACATCTATAGAAATGACAATTTTTTATTTTTTTCTAATTGCTCAAGTCTCTGCTCCATATAAAGAATTGTTTCATACAAACACTTCACAAGTCTTATTAAAATTTTGTTTAGACATAATTATTCTTATTCTTAAATTCTTTATCATTACTTCCACCATCAATTAACTAATTTCTAAAATATTTAGAAATGTTTGCTATATAAATTCTTTTTCTACTGCCTTATTTAATCACTTATGCTTTCTGTAATTTTAGTTACAATTATTTTAATAAAATTTACAAATACCGTCTATCTTTATTATTATTTTACCATCAGTACCATAATTACCAGAATATTATTTTCATCGTTCTCAAGGTAACACTTACTTAGAAACTCTCTAAATAAATTTTAAACAAAAATGGAGAGAAATATCTATTTTAAAGCATTTTTCTATGTTCACTTAATTTGATAAAATCTGATTCATATACAAATTTTCTACATGACTTCTTTCAGTTTAAGACTTTTCTACTGAGAATATTCACCAAAGAAATTTAATTTAATTTAAACTACTTTCAAGATCAATAAAACATTGATTTTTTATCTTATATAAATACAGATTTTCCTCACTACTATAAATATATCTCTTATTCCATTTCTAAGTTCAAGCTGCTCTTATTTAATCTATTATAAATACATTTGTTCAAAACTTTCATTTTTTTTGTAGCATATGAAATTAAATTAATATATTCTAAAATTATACCTTTTATTGCATTAGGCCTTTCCCTGATGGAATTGTTTTGAAGAAAATCAATTAGTCACTTTTTACTCATTAATTACATCACAAACATTTTTCTCAAAATCGTTTAGCGTAAAGACTTTAGCAATTTAACTGAAATATTTCCAATTTTTAAAATTAATTATATTTAAATAGTACCACTGATCATAGCTAAATACACTTAGTTATATAATAATGATTGCACCTCTTATATTTTTAAAAGTGCATAAGTTGGAAATCTTAAGCCTGCCTCATAAAAATTGATTTTTAGAGATTGATTCCCACAAGAATATATGAATGTTGAATATCTTAAAATCTTGTTGTTTTTTTTTTGTTTTTTTTGAGCCTTAGAGGCTGATATACATGCAAAATCTGATATCCATTCAATATTAAGACCAGCTCCTTTGACACTGGTATATATGTGAAAGTTGGCCATTGAAATTTAAGCCTTTTTTGAGACTTAGCTGATAAATATAAACTTGAAAATGGATTTATTCAGTGTCTATATTATGGAGTTACATGCCAATATCATATCTTCAAGCTTATTGTAATCCTCCATTATCACTAATGGCAACAGATATGGTGAAACAAACTCAAACAGCCAACAATTTTATTCAATCTCTCAAAAATCATGTTCTTTTCTTGTATTATCTCAAGTATTAATTCTCTTTACATGTACATTAATCATCACTACTTTAGTGTTAATCAATCAATCAATTATCTATCATTTAGTAATCAAATATAGATATACTCTTGTTAGGTTTAGTTATATTTGAGCTCAAAATTATGCAACCATTTTGAAATACTGCCATAATGATACAATCATCATTCTGACTTCAATTAGATTATTATTTGTAATGAATAAAAGGAAGTGAGGATAAGGACAATTAACTTAATAATTAAAAATGTACCTGTTAATAAGTAGGTTCATGACTTGTATCCGAATAAATAAATAGAATAAAGATGAACAAATGTTTATACATTTAATCATAAATGCAAATAAAATCAAACACGTAATAGAGTTGACCATTATAAATCAAATCAAATTTGGTAAATAATCTGCAGATGTTTATAACTATATTTAAAATTATATAACAAAGTCTGATAATCATCATCAAACCAATGCAAATAATAATTGTTGTGTGCACATAAATAAATGCTACATAAAATTTTGAGTCAATATCCTATGCAGTGTATTCAATACTGTGATTATGAAAATGATCAATACAGCTTAAGGACATCTAATAACTTGAGACATCATTTTCAATAATTATTGATTCATTGCAGTATGAAGGTGTCTCCAAATTTGATTCTTCAATCCAGTCTTTCTTGTCCACATCACATTAGTAGACTTCCTTATTTCACCTGTTCATCTCACCTGTGATCATTTTATAGATCTTTTATAATTTCTTCAAATCCAATTTAAAATTTAAATGTCCATTTATTGTTATCTTTTTTAAAAATATGTCTAAACCAGCTTCATTTCATTATCTAAGTATATATTTTTTCTCTCAGTCATGTATTTAATTTTCATTCTCTTCTGGTTTTTCTCAACATACATCTCTCCATATTTCGTTGATTGATCTTCTGTATTGCCCTTTTGTTAAGTATCAAAGTTTCAAAATCATAAATAAGAACTGATAAAATACACATATTAAAATCTTGATTTTTATTTAATACTATTTTTACCAAAAACATTGCATCTGAGTTTAATTCTATGATTAATTTCAACCATTATGTTTCCATCTGTATTAACAATGTGACCAAGATATTTGTAGTTGTTAACTTCTTTTAATGCATGATTATTGATCTTTATTATTATTATTTTTTTTGAGAAAACTCATTGAACATTATTTTAGTCTTTTTAGTGTTTATAATTAATGCTACTTGCTTACTTTCATCAAGTCTAATAACATTTCTTGAAGCTCTATTTTGCAAAAACAATTGTATCATCTGCAAAATCTAGATGATTTAAATAATCTCCAATTCTTTTTCTTCCTTTTGCTTTCCTATTTTGATCCACAAAAGACTTCTTATAAAACTGGTGTAAAAATTTTGAAGTTATAGAATCAACCTGTTATATACCCTTAACAATGTTAATTTTCTTAAAATCATCATGCAATCTAATTATTGCAGTAGCATTTTGATAAATATTTTTCAGAATATGACAATATTCTGGGTCTTTATAATTCAAAGCTTTAATCTCTGTGAAAATGCTTATAGAATCAAGTGTCATCTCATAATTTACAAATCCCAAGCATGTTAAAATCATTTGTAAATCAATCTTATTCTTTTGATTCATTTGAGTCCAAAGTTTGTTGTAGCTTTATAATTATCTTGGTAAAGGTGTGTATAAAACTGGTAGGTCAATAATTTCTAATATTTTCTTTATTACCTTTCTTAAAAAATATCAATGTTATTGCATTCTTCAAATCGCTGATACAATTTTCTCATTCAAGCATTTATATAATTTTGAAAACAAATTTTCTATTTCTCCATTTATTAATAATAATTTCATCATTTCCACATTTTTTTTTTGTAGATTTAATTTCATATCGCACCTCTTCATTTAGAACATTTATCAATTCGAAAGATGTAGTAATTGAAGAGGATATTAGTTTCTTGATATTTATTACTATATAATTCTTTATAGATGTCTTCCACACATTTCATGATATCATCTCTCCTTTTAGTAATAATTATACCTTTTCTTTTTAATATAGAAGGAACTTTCCTTCTTTTATTTATATATTGTTTTATATTTTAAAAACTTTTATTCTCATTTATAGCTTTCCTTCCAATTAATATTATTTTATTTTACTATAGCCTTTTTTATATCTTTTTACAAAACTATAGATATTCAATTCTTATTAATAGATCATTTTTAACAACTTTCATATTCCTTCTTCAAACATTGTATTCTCTAAATAGAAACTTTACTGGTGATTTGCTACTTTTTTATACTAGTTATTTTTCTTGCAGTTCTTAAAACAGGCAAAACTCTCCATACAGTACTGCCACCTAATGCATGCATTAGGAAATGGTGATCATGCAATGTTTAATGGTCATGTAGAATTCTTAATAGAGTATCAGTTACATTCTTATTACTTTCAATTAAGTCGGAATCATCTTCAAAATATGTTAATATTTTAAAATGTTTTTCAAGTTCTAATTCAAATTCACTGGAGTCTTTTTGAAGATTAAGAATATCAACTGTTAATACTGTCTTTTTGAATAGTTTTCATTTGTCTAGTTTTGCATTGATATGTATCTTACATCTCAGCAATTGATGATTGCTTCATGTGTTGAATATATTAAGAACATTACATTCTTGCAATACATATCTTCTGTTAGTTAAAATATATAATCCAGTTTTGCTATACCTTCATTTGGATACTTCTATATCTATTTTTACTTTTTCAAAGGAAGAGTTCATAATAGTTTTTATTTTTCTGGAAACTTCACAAGTCTGTTTCCACTGTCATTTCTGTCACCTTAACTCTGAGTATACTTGCATTTATAAACTACTTGTTATATATCGTATTAGTAAAATGTGTGAAGTTTAGAAATGACCTATAGTTATAGTACAAAAATTAGTTAATAACATTTCTTGTAGGCAAATATAGAATTTGCGCATAAATATATCAAATTCTATTATTGTCAGATGTTAGCTATTTAGATACAAAATGTTTATTTTATTTCTAAATAAATTTACAGTAATAATTTAAAATATTTTTATTAATTAATAATATTCTTCATTAGCACAAATAAGTGAATTAATTATAAATATCACAGATATATTTATAAATGGTCATAAATTGAATGCACTTATGCAAGTGTACATACATACACATCTAGATATATAAAATATATACTTCAATTGTGAATTATTTAATTGCTTTTAAATTATAAAACAAGTATTTCTTTGATACATCGACCTAGATCTGGATGCATATCCTATCCATATACTGAAGCTATATATATGCTTATGTTTCAAAAGTATTATCTTTTTTTTTTCTATAATTATATATTGAAGAAATTCCTCAATTAATAAAATATTATTTTTATAACTAATTCTTTCTTTTTACGTATACTTTATTTTAAAAATTAACTATTCATTTTCCCAGTAATATTAGCATTTTAATATTAGAGTTGCTTATATAACTATAAACTCTTATACCATATCTTAATAAAGATTTACACAATAATTTATATATAGTAAAGAATATTTCAAAATAAAAACATTGATTTTGTAAAATATTGACATATTATGGTAATGTTAACATGTATTTAAGACATTTTTTTATTTATTATCATTCCAAAATAAATATTTTTCTTACTTCACTTTTGCGCATTTATTGTCATTATATAATTATATATACAGTTATCTGAATGTAACATACAATTGGCTTTTCCTACATTTATATAAATTCTTTGTTAAAACATCTGTGAACAATTTTGCTAAGTTTTCTTGATAATTTTTAACTGAAATATTAGTATTAAAACAGGCAAAACTCTCCATACAGTAGTGCCACTCAGTGCCAGCCAGAGTAATCAATGGATTCCAGAAGGCTTGTGCATAGAATCCCCATCTAGAGCCTACTCATTCAATATCCCCAGACTAGTTTCTGGCTTGTGGTCTTTGTCAGTGAGGAGCCTTGGATCTGAGAGCATTGCACCTAGATCTTAGGATCTAATGCAACCCTCCAGCAGCCACATTTTATCTCTACTTAACTACAAAACTATGAGAATAAAATTGAAAACACAATAATATTTTCAGTCTAAGCTCAATAGCTTATGTAGTGATATGGGTCTGAACTCAGTTCAGCACCCATACATTTTGGTGTCTTTGATTCTTTATAACCATAGCCACCACTATCCTATTAGGCAGGATTGGTGTTAAACCACTAAACATCACATAATGACCATTTCTTGCTTGCACATAACTGTTATTAAAATAGGCAAAACTTTCCATTTAGTAGTGCACTCAGTGCCAGCCAAAGTAATCAATGGATGCCAGAAGGCTTGTGCATAAAATCCCCATCTAGTACCTACTCATCCAATATTCCCAGACTAGTGCTGGAGGGTTACATTAGTTCCTAAGATCTAGGTGCAGTGCTCTCAGATCCAAGGCTCCTCACTGATAAAGGCCACAATCCAGAAATTAGTTTGCGGATAATGGATGAGTAGGCAGTAGATGGGGATTTTATGCACAAATCTTCTGACATCCACTGATTACTCTGGCTTGTACTGAGTAGCACTACTGTATGAAGTTTTGCCTGTTTTAATAAGTTATGTGCAAGCATAAGAAATGGTGATCATGTGATGTTTAGTGGTTTACAATCCTGCCTAATAGGGTAGTATTTGGCTATGGTTATTAAAGAACCAAAGACACCAGAATGTATGGGTGCTGAACTGAGTTCAGATCCATATGACTATATAAGCTATTGAGCTTAGATTGAAAATATTATTTTAAATTTTATTCTCAATTTTGTAATTAAGTAGAGATAAAAGATGGCTGCTGAAGTGTTGCATTAGATCCGAAGATCTAGGTGCAGTGCTCTCAGATCCAAGGCTCTTCACTGATGAAGGCACTAGCCAGAAACTAGTCTGGGGATATTGGATGAGTAGGCACTAGATGGGGATTTTATGCACAAGCCTTCTGGCATCCATTGATTACTCTGGATGGCACTACTGTATAGAGTTTTGCCTGCTTTAATAAGTTATGTGCAAGCATAAGAAATTGTGATCATGTAATGTTTAGTGGATTAACACCAATCCTGCCTAATAGGATAGTAGTGACTGTGGTTATTATTGTGTTTTCAATTTTATTCTCATAGTTTTATAGTTGAGATAAAAGGTGACTGCTGGAGGGTTGCATTAGATTCTAAGATCTAGGTGCAATGCTCTCAGATCCAAGGCTCATCACTGATGAAGGCACAAGCCAGAAACTAGTCTGGGGATATTGGATGAATAGGCACTAGATGGGGATTTTATGCACAAGCCTTCTGGCATCCATTGATTACTCTGGCTGGCGCTGACTGTATGGAGAGTTTTGCCTGTTTTAATAACAGTTATGTGCAAGCATAAGAAATGGTGCTCATGTGGTGTTAATCTTAGTATTGTTATGCACATTCATAATAAGTGTCCTTAGTTTATTGAAATATTGATCCTTTAATATTATTTCCCAAATCATTTATAAAACAAGAAACAACAGTGCACTAAGTACAGTATCTTGAAGAATTACACACAAACTGTTTCTCATTTCTCAACAAATATATTTGATATTTAAGTTACAGCATGTATATTATTTAAATCATTTAAAAATAAATTTAACAATTTTCCTCTTATTCCAGTTTTCTAAACTGAATTTTTTGTTTAATGGCTTCCACGTTTTTATAAAAATTTAAAACATTATACTTATATATATTTTGTTATGTAATGCATTGCTAATTTTATGTGTAAAATTATCTAGTAATGTGATAGTATTTATTCCTTCTATGAAACTATGTTATTTTTTTCTATTAATTTGGTCATTTTAAAAAGTTTATATATTACTCTGCAATCATTGAAACTATTTTAATTATCAGATTTAAAAACTGATCTTAATTTAGATGTCTGTAATGCAGTGGTCTTCAATCTTTAATTGCACACCTGCGGACCAGCAAAAATAAGGATAAGGTTTCACAGACTGGCAAAAATAAGGGTAAGGTTTCACAGACCGGTAGAAGTCTATAGATAAATTTTCTTAAAGATGTAAACTGCTTAGCCTTAGATGAGCATAATTGTTATAACTGACCAAAACAACACACTAGTTACTGTGTATAGTAATGGTGTTGCTTACCTTCACATGCTGAACACTCTTTCTCGAGTTGCAGTTATACTGCTACAGAAAACAGTATAATAACAATCATTCTCATTAATGTGCCTGCATTGCTGCATTTATTATTTCATTGTTAAAACATGCAAGAATAAAATGTTATTCACCTGAATGTTGGGAAATATCATCTAGTGTAATTACATGACAATGATTATGATAAATGTAATATCTGTATTTAATGTTAAATATACAAGATGAAGTTATATATATATGGAGTTTGTATAATAAAAAACTTTTTTTTTTAATTTTGAAATTTTGTTAGAAAAATAATAAAAAATTTAATTCTACCCCCATAAATATCTGTGGTAATTAGAAAAACAAATTAATTTATGTATGATTGATTAGATTTTGTTTTCGTTCTGTTTCTTTTTTTTTAATTGGATAAAAATGAGATGAAAAAGTAAATAAAAATTGTTTATATTAATTAAAAGTTGTTATTAAAACTTTCCTGCCGGTCTAGCACAGACTGGCAGAAAACTTCTGCGGCTTGGCGCCGATCCTCAGACCAAGTGAAGATCACTGCTGTAATGTGATAAATTTACCATTGTCTTATAATTTTATTGACAATGTAAACTATCTCATAAAATATCAATATTGTTCTTTATGTCTATCTTTCCTGAGCTTATATTTACCATATATTTCTTACAATTCATTTAGATTGGGCATAAAATTTTAAAGTCATATAAAATAAAGTTTATGACTAATAATTTCTTTCCTATGAAATTTTTGAACATAATAAATGACAATAGACAATTAATTTATTGTTTAACAGACAATGTATTTATTTCCTAAGTTTAAGACTTTTTTAAGAATTATCACAAAAAGACTTATTTCACATATTTCTTTTTATTTTTTAGTTGTAATATACACATTTATTCCAAGTAAAACTTTTTATTTTGTGTATTTTAGTATAATAAATTATTTTAAATTTGCTTCTTCTTTCATAACTAATACTTTTGGTTACATTTTATAAATTTTCCTTGAATAATTTCCTTCTTTTATTTATATTCGCTACTACTACTATGTATACTTATTTTCTGATCCTACAAATCAAAACTTTTACATGACATTCCTTTTCAATTCTCAGTAACACATTTCATTTTTATCTAAGCAGTTCCTATTTTTTTTAAATTATGTTAATTGTGAATTAAATTTAAGAGTTCCATCCATGATACACAAATGAATTCTTATTGTTTTTCAACCTACTGTATATTATTATTTTGATTATATATTAATGACGAATTTCTTAATGAACTTCTAAGCACTAAACCATTTAATTATTCTCTTTCATTATGTGACTTTATATTCTTTTAAATTTTTTTTATACATAATTTGTATATTTTCATTAAGTAACACTTGCTTCATATACATATATCTGTTGGGAATTTTTTTTTAGATATGCTAATCATAATTTATCACCTAATAGAATTCTCTCATATATCTGATGATATTGCTCTAGATATTGCCTTGCAACTGGCATTGTGAACTGTGTCTATATATGAATGACTGCATCAATCTAAACCTATTATATTTTGTATCATAATAATAGTTCAATATTGAGCTATCTTTTTATATAAAACTATAACCAAAATATTCCAAATTATTTTCCTTTCATTATTCTATGGATATAAGATGTAAATAGTATGAAATTTCTGGAAATACTTTTAACTTATTTTAAACAATGGTGTTATTTTTTATCATAATTAAACTCTATCTCTTTAGAATTGATAGAAGTATTCAATATTCACTGAATTCTATTTGGATGTTGAACTCATATATGCATTTGGTGTAATTACTGATTGAAGTATTTCCTTGATTGGGATCTTTTCTCATCTCAAAATTTAATTTGAGAGTTATAATGGCTTTCTCTTTTTTTGTGGATTGAGTTCTGTGTGTAATAATATATGCATTTAAACTAGATTTAAGTAGATGAATCTGAGATTTTTCATATATATATTTGGAACATTTTATATTGATTTTGTTGTACTTTATTACTTTTTTAAATTTTAATTTCTTGTATTACATTTAAAAAAAAATTATATTTTTTATTTTGTATCCTTTAATAATCTCTATGTCCACTAATAATTAGTATCACTTTTATTATGTTTATTATAACTTTCTATAATTTATTATATATCAGTTATTAATGTCAACAATTGTAAGAGCTTGCCATTACATTGCCAAATTAAAAATAATAAAACTCATACAAAAAAGTATATTGTGCTTATTGAAAATTGTGAAGTCTAAACAGTATATTAAGATATTCATATAAATTTCAGGAAATTTAAATATTTTTAAAGTTAATTTTAGTACATTTGTCAAATTTTTATTTTTTAAATTTACAGTTCAATTTTTTTTCTCTATGCTTATAGACAATGGATGATGACTTATATACTTGGCGGATTTTAAATTTGTTACGGGCGGTTTTAACATTCTTAGGTTGGATTATTATTGTAATATGTCCATCAGAAGGTTTATTGATACGGCACATGCAGGAAAGAGAACAACAAACTTGTCCATAAAAAGGTAATGTTTTTTTTTTTTTGTATATATATAATTTTGTATTTTATAAGTAAATAAAAAATTGATAAACTTTTCACTGGAATTTTTTTTTATAAAAATAGTATATAGTAATGATTATTAACTTTTAATTAAGTTATTAAATAAATTAAAATTTAAAAAAATTATGTAGTTAAAGAAATGAACATATAAAAAATATGAAATTTGTCAGATTCATGCAAAATTTCTTCTTAATAATTGTAATGTAGAAGCAGCTATTGTGTGATTTATATATATGTTTCTGAATGCTTTATGATTTTTTAAGAAATATTTTGAAATTGTCATTACTCCAATAAATTCCACAACTCATGGATTATCTGGTATTAGTACATTTCTGGAAATTGATTACATTTGTGTGTATGGAAAAAAAATCATAGAAAAACTGTGCTAGTATATTTAAAATTTGTTACTATTATATGTAATAATAATGACAAATTAAACAATTATTCAAATTAGCCAAAATATTTTTTAAATGAAAAAAAAAAACTGATTAAAAAACACCATGTTAGTAATAATTTTTGTAAAATAAATATTCTCATTATTTTTTCTTCACTGTATTTATTCCATAGTTTTTCTCTCCAGTAATTAATTTCAACAATTATTTATTTTGTAATGAATTAAATTAGATATAGCTCAATAATTTTAATTAATAAAATTGGATTCTTTGTTGTTGTTTTTTTATCTTTAAATAATTTAATATATCAATCACACAGTTCTTCTGTCCAAAATAGTTCATAAATGTCAATATAGAAATAAAACAAACAAACTCGTTGTTATGGGTATAAAAATAAAATAATTTACTAAATAAAATTAATCTTATCAAAACTAGTTAGTGAAAGAAAAAATTAAATAGGTAAAATTATATTCTAGCATTATATGTAATCTGTTCAAATGTACAATATGGAATACTGAATTGCTCTCTATTTAACTAAATATGAAATTAAAGTTCATTAAATATTATGTAATCACTAATTATTTAAAACAAAAAATCATTGAAATGCAAAAATAACTGAAATGAATTAAACAATAAAATTAATCAAATTAAAATATATGAAGCTCTTTACTTTGATAATCAAAAAAAAAAAAGGGGGAATTTGGAGAATATTTTTCTAAAAATGAATTGACTTATATATATTTGCCCTCACGACATTCTAATTATGTATGTTTTCACATTAAATTTACAAACTAATGTATTGGAAACATTTTAGATTTTAAAGTAAGCAGAATTACAATAATCCATATTTAAATCAAATAAATTAAATTATATATATATATAATAAATTAATGGCCAATTACACCACTTAATGACACAAATCCCAAAACATTTAAAAATCTCCACTTGTTCTAACATTTCTATCTTTTATATAAAATTACTCTCTAGGCAAGAACTGAACAAGACAGAATTTTCAAATTACTTATGCAAAAGTTTAACTTACACTGAAAATATATTTAAAATATACATATAAGTAAGTTAAATAGCACAATGGTGGAAATCTATTATTCATTTATTTAAAAAAAAAAAAAAACCCTTACAATATACTTCAAATAATTAAAATATGTAACATTTAATAACTTAGAGAAGTATATCTCATAAAATAATCACCGATGACCCAAAATTAAATATACAATTTATGTTATATATATCCCAATACATAAAAAAAAAATTCATTAATTACCTGATGTGACATCACAAGCAATCCATTCTATAAAACTAGAACTCGTCAAATCATCTAATGAGCAACATTAGAAATCTAACAAACATGGAAATGGAAAATGTGTTTGTAAATTATTTATATATTTTTAATATAGGGGATTTGAACAAACTTTCAAGATACTTTCAGCTATCCACTTTATCTCATACAACCAATACTCATGGGCGCACCCATGTGAAAAAGGTACATGATCTCCAATATACATATTTCATGCTGACCCAGTGCTCATCAGTTGGTGCAGATTATCATCTCCCACACATATATGTAATCAAGTTTGGTTTATATTAAAATAGCAAATCTTCAAACTTTAATGAACAGATTTCAATTTACTTCACCATCCAACTCTTCAGCCATCCATTACCATTGAAAATCTGATGATGGAATGCCAAAATTTCTTGTTAATGTCAATATTATTGGCATGCCTATGTTGACTTTGAGTCAATATGACCCTTCATATATAGAACTATATCCATTTAAATACAAGAAGAGGATGGGCAGAATACAGGCTGAATTTGTAATATTTAAATACAAGTATAATTTATATACTTGGAGTTTAGATGTAATATAGGGAATAGATCTCCAATATACATATTTTATGCTGAAGGGAGCTTATAAGTCTGTATTCAAATCCCCTATATTACATCTAAACTCTAAGTATATAAATTATACTTGTATTTAAATATTATATATTTTTACTACAAATATGACTTTTTTCTTTCTAAATAGACAAGACAGCTTGAAATGTGCTCTATATTTTAAATAGAAGGCAAATTAATTTTTTGTATTTATTTAAATTTGAGACTAAATTGCAAATTTAATTTTGTGTCACACACATTGAATGAGGTCATTAGTGATTCATTTATTAAGTATTTGTATTTCCACATTATTCGAAAGACAAATTTTTTAACAACAAATGAATCTTAGATATATTTTATCTTGCCTATTTAATTTATTTAGCATATTTCAAGACATGTTTGAAAAGAAAACTTTTTTCACTCTTGGTTAAAGTACTGCTTGAATAATTTGCATATAAACGTATCTGCATGCTCAATGACTTTTCTAATTTTGACCAAGATTTTGTCATGTCAGAATGAATAATAAATAGGCTTTGTAAATATTTTGAGATTTATATAATCCAAATTATAGAATTTTACACTATATATGTAGAATAAAGTGATTGGTTATTCATTTTTTAGATCTTTATATTCCTGAATTTTATTAAATATTATACACATACATATATATATATATTTATTGAAGATATGCCTATAATAAGCACGCACATATATGAAATTAAATGTACTATAAATAATCATTCCTTAATAATATGAAATTGAAACTGAAGTAACTACAAGTCCCAACTAATAGTCAAATGCTAATAAATTATGAAAACAATATGATACATCTATTCTTTTAGCTTTGATAATATTTAGGCATTAATTTATTGACACTGTTATAAATCAGAAGAGTCTATCTTATTAGTCTAATATATATATAGTGTAAATGATCTGAAATCATCTATTTAGAAGATCAAGACATTGCCTTATTTTTAACAACTCCTAAATATGAAATGAAACATCAGTTAGTAAATATAACTACAGATAATCATAGCATAATGATATGAAATTGAAATAACTGCAACTTCCAATGAGCTACAAATAAACTAATAGTTAAATTTCAGTAAATTATGAAAAAAAATATTATATCTATTTCTGTAGTTTTGTTGGTATTTAGGCATTAATTTATTGATGTTGTTATAAATCAAGAATGATATATATATATATTAGTCTAAGTATATGTGCAATACATCGCTATTTAACTATTCAGAGGATCAAGATAATGCCTTCTTTTTTACAACTTCTAAATATCAAATGAAAAATCAGTTAAAAAGTGTAATTAAAATCATAACTTAACAGTATGAAATTGAATATATTAGACTAATATACAGATTTTACTCTGAATTAAAACATCAATAAATTAATGCTTCAATACCAACAAAGCTAAATGAACACATGTATCATTCTACTCTTTTCATAATTTATTGATGTTTAATTATTAGTTTGTTGTCATTGGAACTTGCAGTTATTTCAATTTCATATTGTTAAGCTATAATTATTTAAAGCTTACACTTAATAACTGATATTTCATTTGGTATGGGAGGGTTGCTAAAAATAAAGCATTGCCTTACTGTATAGACTTCATTTTCTGATTTATAACATCTTTAATAAATTAATACTTAAATACCAACAAAGCTAAAGGAATAGAAATATCATTCTATTTTTTTCTTAATTTATTGGTGTTTGACTATTAGTTAATACATAGTCATTGCAATTACATTTGTTTCAATTACATATATGAAATTCTAATTAGTAAATTCCTAAAACATTCTCTGTTCCAATCACATATTAAAATTCCTAAGAAAACACTAAGAAAAATTATTTAAAAAAAAACACAAATAAAACATTGGGCTAGTATTTTAAGCTAGAGACTGGCTTTTTTTTTTTTTCACTTGATTTGAATTTACAATCTATTTAGAAAAAAGTCTGTTCCTCAAAATATTGAATAAATATTCTTTATTATTTTTAGTGCATTAGTATTAAAATTTTGATATTGATGTAATCATTTATCTATATTTTGATTTTCTATTAAATTGAGTCTTTAAACATTGCTTTGATGTCATGAAAGAATACTGGGATGATTAATTGAAGATTTCTTTAGAACAATGGCAATTTATTGTAGTAATACTACTACTATGACTTAATTTATAATTCAGTGTGTAATCTAAAACTCTTGGTATTAGTTTTCATTGGCAGGTCCTTTTTTTTTTTTGGCAAACTTTTATTTCTCTTTTCAATTTCTTATTGAGTTTAAGAGATAAGGGGAGAGGAGGGGTCAATGACTAAAAACAGTTAAGTTTTCATAGTTACTTTCTCATAATATACCTACATAATCTTGACTTACAAAGTGGAGATAAATTTCAAACAATCTTTTTCTTATCTGTAATGAGGTGGGAGGGGATCAGTTTGGAAATTTTGCTTCTTTTGTCTTTAGAAATTTGTTAATAGTGAGGGTAGAGAACTAAACCTGTCGTTCTGCATTTTTGGAAGTGATATTCATTTAAATTATTTTTTTAGTTTTTAATTAAATAAAGGTAAAAATTCTTACATTCTTCATTTAAAGATGAACACATATATGACAAAGAAAAGAAAGATGGATTTTGAGTGATTTTGCATTGCAGTGTATGTTGCCAATAATTACTCGGTTCAAAATGAAAGTGGTAATGCCTTTGATTTTTTTGTGAAGTCAAAAAATAACCAAGTATCAGGAGGGTACTGGGAATCCAAATCAATAAAAGTTTTTATTTAATATTATTTATTATATTTAAGCTCTAATTTTTTGGTTAATTTGTTGATGTTTCCAACCAAAGTTCATTTTTATTTGGATGTTTGATTTATTTGTACTTTGTATTGAATGTAGGTGGTAATTATTGTTTTCATTTAAGTCCACAGGCAATTACCCCATCTTCTCCTCACTTAATAAGAAAGCAGAAATTTAAAAATATTTAAGGACAAAATAATAAAAATTCCAAAACAAATCAGTTAATTACAAATCGTTTGTTTGAAATTCTACATCAATTAATTTTGTAAGTCAATATTACATAGTAATCCAAAGAAACCATAAAAACTTAGAATTGACCCCCCCCCCCCCCCGCTCTCCCTCTGCCATTTTCTCACAACCTGAAATGTCTGTGCCTATATATGTAAATAAAATAATTATTTAATTTTGTAAATACCACTGATTTCTTCATTTGGTGCTGTGGTTTTGCATGAATA
Organism: Epiperipatus broadwayi; assembly: GCA_028023455.1. Lineage (NCBI taxonomy): Eukaryota > Metazoa > Onychophora > Udeonychophora > Euonychophora > Peripatidae > Epiperipatus > Epiperipatus broadwayi. The sequence continues at coordinate 6,537,735 of JAQFVV010006262.1, forward strand.
ATTATAATCGTTTAATCATTAAATTAATTAGGTTATTAAATCAAAAACATATTTTAAAATCTACATTAAAAAAAAAAACATTTTAACAAAAAAAAAATACGAAAAGCATTAATGTGAAGAATAGTTAAAATGCGTGTTTAAATCAAATTGAGTGTGTGTTTACACGTGCATATTCTGCATAATCTATTTTAATACATTGTACAGGCTTACACCTGCATTTATATGTAATATATACAGGATTCGAACTCAGACTTTCACACGACCTACAACTCTCAGTGCCATCTTATATTGCTGACTCATCTAATCACACACCTGTTGAAAAGATAATCACCAATATATGTATTTCGTGCTAAACCAGCACTCATCAGTTGGTTCAGAATACCATCCCCACACATATATACAATTAGTACTCAGCTTTATATTAAGATAACCAATCTTCATACTTTAATGAGTGCTAGTTTAGTGCGAAATAAGTATATTGGTGATTATTTATCTTTTCAACATGTGTGTGATCAGGTGAGTCTGAGTTCGAATCCCGCATATATTACATATATTAAAATAGATTATGCAGAATATGCATGTGCAAACACACATTCAATTTGATTTATACACGCATTTTAACTATTATTCACATTAATGCTTTTCGTATTTTTTTTTGTTAAATTATTTTTTTTTAATATAGATTTTAAAATATGTTTTTGATTTAATAACCTAATTAATTTAATGATTAAACGATTATAATTCTTCATGTCGCAGCTCTAATACCACAGTACCCTTCATTTTAATAATATCCCCTTTATTGGAGAAAATTATTCTAGAAATTTACTTGAGAAATCATCCACTTGCATACCAATTAGATCATATATAAATCTCCCTCCCCATAAATAAAGAGTGGGGGGAGGCAGCTATGATGGTCAGACTGGATTAAAGTTGGTATTGATTTTGAAGTAATAACAGATCAGCAATAAAGAATGATCAATGATAAACTCATAAATCGACTAACAGTGATTAAATATAAAATGGAATAGTGGTAAGCAAGTACTTGTTTGTGTACTGAAAAGGTTATTACAAGTGAAAAATAATTAACTGAAGCTTAACCAAACCATGAGACAAATAGATGGTTAATATATAGCGTATAAAGTGTGTGTGCTGATATAAGCACTAATATTGTGAACTTTAATAGTTTTATTCTATACATGAAGTTATATGTGCTCAATTGTGTTTCAAGAAATAATTTAAAAGCACAAATATAATAACTGGATTACCCCTGGTGTGAAAGATTATTTTCACCTGAGAAAAATAAATAACCTATGAATATTAATGGATTATTACCTTTTTGTGTTGTTATCACATTATTATTGTTATTAAATAAATCTTATTATATATATATTTCTAAGTAAATTGTTTATTTATTTAGTTCCCTGATTGGTCTTTAGAGACTCTCAGGACACAGCAGTTGGCAACAGTCGACAGGATTGCTATAGGATTCAACACAGTATAATTTCTACTATGAATAATAAAATATGGCAATACTAAGTTCTGCAATCCATGAGTTTGATATAATTAACATGGACTCTTGATAAAGTTATGTAGAACATGTGGAGTGTTAAAGTGGAAGATGAACATCTCAAAGTGTCGACTTTTCTCTACTTTGCAGGTCAAGACATTACATAGCTTGCAAATAGACTTACTGATTCCTGGAACCTGGAGGAACTTTATATAAAGAAGTTGGAGAAATTTGAAATGGATATTTCACTCTGAGAGTATCGAAATGGGTGGATTGAGAAACTGAAACTAACTACCATATGAAAAATATGTAGACTATGATTTAGCTCTAACAAAGTTGCCTAAACATTGTGATTTTGGTCTGGAAATAAATGATATATTATTGGAACTCCTATATAACATAGAGGATAAAATTTTCTGAAAAATATTGCTTAGCAATTCTGACCTAAGTTATAAAAGAGTTGTGGAGAAATGTTTCACACAAGAAGCTTTACAGAATAATGCATTGGGGTTTATAGAGCCACAATAGAGAAAGTTTCGCTCATAACACAAAGTGTAGCAAAATTTATTACAGAGCCCTGTAGTGATAGAAAAGAGCAAAAGTGCTATTGTTATAGAAAACTCGGACATTTTAAAAATAAATGTAAACATAGAAATAAAAATTGCCGAAACTGTGACAAAAAAAGGTCATTTAGCAGCTGTCTATTATTTTGAGGAGAGTAGAGCTACTAATTTTGTAAAAGCGGACTATAAATCTGAGGGAATATGAATGTTAGTATAAAGAGGTTGAATGACAAAGAAATGGACTATATATTTTTAGATCCAGTTATTTGTGGTTAAACAGTAAAAATAGAAGTGGACAGTGGAGCCAAGCCAGTCTGTCAGTGATAGCTTGCAGAAATTGGATTAAAATAGCGGTAAATGTAAAAGGAAGATAACACTTGAAAATACAGGTTTGGTAGCTATAGACATAAAAGGAATAAAATTGATATTTGAGGAAAAGTGGCAGTACCTGTAAAATTAATTTCTAGTGTGAAATGGCTGACACTTTACATAATAAATAAAAATTTCATTCCATTGTTTAGAAGAAATTGGTTTTAACCACTGGAAATTCATGTAAATATGAATAACAACTAATTAAACTCCAGAACTTTAAATACCGGTAGTGAGGTTATAACAAATTGGGTATGGAAAAAATCCAGGATTCTTCAGATTCAATTAACAAAGCTAGTACCATCTACTTGTAAAAATGATAACATTCAAAATTGGGACAATTCCTAATAAAAGAAAAAAATGTGGATATCAACTTACTTAATTATAAATGGACACCAAATAAAATAGTGAGTCATATAAAAAGATATAAAAAAGTGAAATTACAGAATGAGTGGGAGTTGAAAAGACATGTTAGACACCTTCACCATCATATAATGAGGACATCTTGCCAGATATTCATTTAAATAAATCCTTAGGGGAAGAATTATCAAAAAAAGATTTTTTATTGGAGGATTTAATTACTGATTCAGACTAAGTTAAAGTAATTGATGATAAACAGGTGTTTGTATGGGAGGAAAAGGAAGAAAAAGTAGAAAGGAAATTTATTCTCAAAATTTTGCATAAATGCTGACAAGTTTAGAGAGATTAGCAAAAAATTAACTCAGTATTTCTAGAGTAGGGGGAGAAATGAAATGTCTGCATGTATAAAACTGTATATGTAAATAAAGGAATTATTTTTGTAAATACACATGGATTTCTTCACTTTAACCCTTTATTGGAGAAAATTACTTTATTACTTTACTTGAGAGATCATTCCAAAATTAAATTAGAGTAGAATTTGTATGCAAATAAAGCTAGATTATATATATATCATACCCCCCATGTAATAAAGAGAGGGAGGAAGCAGCTATAATGGTTAGACTGGATTAAAATTGGTGTTGATTTTGAAGTGATAACAGATCAGCGATAAAGAAAGATCAGTGATAGACCAGTAGATCGATCAGCAGTGATTAGATCTAAAATGGAATAGTTGCAAGCAAGAAGCAGTTACTTGTTTGTGTATTGAATAGGTTATTACCAAGGAAGAGTTATTAACCAAACCATGAGACAAGTTGCGAGTGGAGATGGTTCATGTATAATGTATAAAGTGTGTGCAGATGTAAGCACTTATTGTGAACTTTAATAATTTTATTCTATACATGAAGTTATATATGCTCATTTGTGTTTCAAGAGATGATATGAAAGCACAAATATAAGAACTAGATTTCTCTTGGTACAAAAGAATACTATTTTCACCTGAGGAAAATAAAATAGCATATGAATATTAATAGATTTTTTTTTTATCACATTATTATTGTTATTAAATAAATCTTATTATATTTACATTTCAAAGTATATTACTTATTTATTTAGATCCTCAGGACACAGCACAACAAAAGAAGAAATTGAGAAAATAAATACTACTAAAAGTTTGCTATATATTAAAAAAGACCTATCAATGAAAAGTAATGAGATTTTAGATTCCACTTTGAATTTATAAATTACAATAAATTGTCATTTTTCCAAATCTTCAATTGTTCGATTAGTCAATTCATGATGTCAAAGCAGCGATTATAGATTAATTTAAGAAAAAATGGGAATGTAGATAGCTGACTAGATCAATACTAAAAATTTAATATTAGAATACATATGTTTATACATATACAAATATTCTTATTGTGTATCATGACTTACCCCATAAAATAGCATTGCAGATTATATTCATGTTAATGATATATAGTTTTATTAATTTTGTGTTATAAGCTTAAATATCGTAGCTTATTAAAAATCATTGTGCATTCTATAGTAAATTGTATTAAAGGATATATCAGAAATAATTCTGTACTGATTTATTGTATCATTTGGATAATTTGTTATTGCTTAGATAATTAAATAATGTTTAGATAAAAACTATAAAAAAAAATCAATTACAAAATTATAAAACAGTAAACTTTTATTTAAAAAAAATGTATAAAATCTTAACTGTTGTTTTTTCCAGATATGATGTTTAATGTACAATATAATTTTTAAATGAACTGGAAGATTTTATTGTGGTAGTATTATTTGGTTGTATTTCTTGAAATTTTTCACCACTTGGAGTTTCAACTAGATGTGTTTGACTGGTTTGATTCAAAGATGGTACTTGATAGGTTTTATATGCAACACATAAAATTGAGATGGTAAAAATTTTGATAGATGCACCAAGATAAAAAATGTATTGACTGAGCTTAGGATTATCATATTGGATGCAGGATGTGACTTGTCCACATTCTTCCCTCCAAAGTAAACAGGAATAATCTATGATAGCACCAAAAATAATAGGACCAGGAATACTGCCTAAAAAAAACAAAGCAAAAGTTAGAATTTAAGGATTTTATTTCAGACAATGTCTCTTACAATGTTTTAGCCTAAAGGACTAAAAATAATTCAAATTACTTTAATGAATCGATATTTAGATTCTTCAAAATGTATATGTAATTGTTACTTTTAAAATATTTTAAAATTTTAGCAAAATTATTATCTTTTTTCCTGTTCGCATTAATTGTAATATTATATTGCATTAAAAACACTGTGAATTCCAAATATTACTGATAAAATTGCTAGCCAAATCAAACATTGGTAAAAACAATAAAAAAGGCATGAAAATAGTAAAGTAGTCTTGCATTGGTGGTCGAGAGGTCAGCGCGACTGCCAAATCAAACATTGGTAAAAACAATAAAAAAGGCATGAAAATAGTAAAGTATAAAATTAAATAAATTATATAACTACAGGCATATCTTAAACTCTAGAATTAATGCATAATAAACTTATTCACTAATATTATGTGTTTCATTTCAGAATAAATATAAATGATTTGAAAACATAAAAAAAATCTCAAACATAATCATGAAGAATAGAAATGTAAACATACCAAAATTTTTTAATTATTTACTTAGTTGAATTTTACTTATTATTAAAATTCAATTACTAGTTCATCTTTTTACTATTCTTGTAAAGGGATGTTACCCAAAACTTCAAAAATAATCTTTTATAAATAACAACTATATCATAAATTTTGAAGCATTTAAGAATTTAAATCATTAAGCTTCAAAATAAAAAATCATTGCAGTTTCATTTTTAATTTATTTAATAATAAGTGAAAATGTATTATTTAAAGATATATCAATTTAAATGAATACTTTAGAGTGAATATAAATTTTATCATTACTATCTATCAGATAATAATGATATTATCTAGTGAAAAATATTTAACAATATGAACAATATATATTTATATGTGAGCTATGTTATCATTTGCTAAACTTACATATGGAAACCAAGTATAATGCTGAAAGATTAAAATTCACAGACACATTGCTCTGTTTGTATTAAAGAGTGTTTGTCTTAATATATTTTAATATACAATGATAGTGAGAATTTAAAATCCAGTGGAAACTTTATCTGGATTTAATAAGAAATATTTTGCTATGTCCTAAGGATATCCAAATACTAGTCAGGTAACGGTAATTATATAACAAATATTTATTAACAATAAGAATAATAATGTAAAAAAAATAGTAATTTGATTCTCCATTAATTCAAATAGTCTCTATAATTTATCCACAAATGGAATAGACATTTTACACATGAGTAAACCAAATTACACATTTATGTCTCTAATTTAAGTCTCTTTATACACAAACATGCATAAATAAATAACCAATGATTATAGTCTTTTTAGAAGTAACTATCGTCTAACAATTCATGTCTTTCAGACAATAACTATTTGTTTATACAAACAATACTCTTTGAAGTAACTATCTTCTAATAATTCAAATGCCTTTCAGTCAAGAACAATTTCTGTGATAATATATTGGACTATTTACAATATTTATCATTAAATGCTGAATGTATAGAAAATTTTAAACTTTATTTAAACTTTTCAAATAGAAATGTAATAACATAAAAATAGACAACACATGCTAATAATTACACAACATTTTGAGTAGTATTATTCTCCATTCTTTTTCAGGCGTTGCTGGCCTGACCATTGACAATATTCTTGAATATCAAATTTTAAGGCAACATTCTAATAAATTGAGCTATTCTGCCAAAGGCAACAGATAGTAGAAATTTTGTATATTTATATATGAGGATCGATTCAAATCCTCCCAAGTCCTTCAAATTTTTTTAAAGACCTTTTGCTAAGAGCGATTATGGCTTCCATACATTGTGTATTGCCACACTGGGCTGACTTGTAGGATTATTTGCCATTGTCATATAAGCATTTTCCTTGAATTTTCTTCTTTGCTCTTCTTCTCTCCACCCAATATTGTATTTTCCAAATTGACGATATAGTCATTAGTACATATATGGTCTGCTACTGTAGACACGTTTTTTTTTTCTCTTTTTAACCATTATTTTGGATTCTTTCAATCACTGTTCAGCAAGATGACAAGTCTCATCAATATATTTCTTTTGACATTAACATGATATGTCATAGATAGTTTTTGTTTTTGAGCATTTTTTAGACTTGGTAGAAGTTAAAATTCTTCAAAATGAAGTATGGCTTTGGAAAGCTGTTCTAATGTTATACTGACTGCAGATTTTTTTTAATTTGTCTGCTATTCCTGGTATGTAGTATATATTAAGTACCAATACTTTTTATTTTTTTTATGTCTCCTTTTGTTGTCTAATAAAGGTTTTCTTGATGTCAGCTAATAGATAACCATTCTCCATGAGAGTTCATTCTATGTAAATCTTTTCATTTTCCAAATCACTGATTTCTGAATTACGATCCTTTGCTCTGTTTTATAGTGGTAGTATAATTCTATATTTAGTTCTTCTGATAGGATTGGATGTATATGCCAAGTATTTTCCAGTGTGTATTAGTTTCCTATACATGGTATGTTTTTACTTTGCTCTGAGGAAATATTATCACAAGAAGATCCAAGAATGCCAATTTCTGTTCTTGTTCTGATCCCACTGAGAATTTAATTGAAGGAGATATTGTTGATATGCATCCATAATGACTGTAATTGTGCCTCATCATGTGGGCATACCACAAATGTATCAACATAGTGAAACCACATTTTAGATGGACATAGAGTAGTATTTATTTCTGTGATTTCAAAGTTCTTTCATGTAAATATTGCTAAGCAATGGTGGTAGTGGTGATCCCATGGTCATCCCTTGATTTTGTTGGAAAAATTCTGAGTTATATTGGTAATTCAGTTGTACTATTAATATGTAGAGTTGCTCTGGTTTGTAGACTATCATCATCATATAATCTTTTCTTTACAATAGACAATGCTTCATAATATGATACATTTGTAAATAAGCTTTCCATATCAAAGCTTATCAATATATCATATCTGTGACTAATTCTACAAAGTGCTTAGAATCTCTGAGGAAGGACCATATCCTGTATGCCAAAAGACTAAGAACTTCGAGAAGAAATCTCGATGAATTTTAACATGGTGAAATTTCTAGAGCTAACAATAGGTGTTAATGGACTATTGTCTTTATGGATTTTAGGTAGTCCATAAGAGTGAGAAATTTTGCTGAAATATGAAGTTAATTTCCTTTTTTTCCCGAATCATTGAAATACCTGTGATGCTTCCAGAATAATGCTTGTAACTTTACATCTGTAATATGGAATTGGATTTTTTGCTACTTTTTTGTATTGGCCTGCTTTGAGAAGTTCTTGTATTTTGTTGTCATAATCACTTTTATTCACATTATTGCCTTTGTCAGCAGGAAGAATGATTATAGATGTATCCTGTTTGAGAGATTTAATAGCTTTCTTCTCATCATATACATGAAATAATTAATTTCTGCTTTTGATGTCTCTCAAGTATTTTTTTAACTCTCTAGTGTAATTCTGTTGCTTTTTTTCAGAGGCAATTTTTGGATAATTTCCTCAGTGGCTGCCATTATATCCAATAACGAGAAAGTAAATGGTGAAGTTCAAATTTTTTCCAAGAACAGATAATTTAGCATTAAAAAATATTTAGAACTAAGATTTTTTCACTGATGAAGCTGATAGATTGTTTGTTATAGTATGACTTTTGACCTGCCCATGTAGGTTTTCAATCTTCTTCTAACATTCTTTTATTTTGCCATGTAATTTACAATATGATCTTTTCACTGCTTGACAAACTCTTGAGAAGTCTTTATTTGTAAGTTTAATTTTTAGAAAACATTCCACATTTTTAATGGAATGCAAAAATTTCTTCAAAGCTTGCATTTCATTAGAAATGTGGAATGTTTTCTAAAAAATAAACTTACAAATGAAGACTTCTCAAGAGTTTGTCAAGCAGTGAAAATATCATAATGTAAATTACATGGAAGGATAAAAGAATATTAGATGAAGAAACTTGTAAATCTACATGGGCAGGTCAAAAGTCATACTATAACAATCTATCAGCTTCATCAGTGAAAATCTTAGTTCTAAACACTTTTCTAATGCTAAATCATCCGTTCTTGGAAAAGATTTAGACTTCACTATTACATTATTTACTTTCCCATTATTAGATATAATGGCAGCCACTGAGGAAATTACCCAAAAACTGCCTCTGGAAAAGCAGCAGAATTACCCTGGAAAGTTAAAAGAATATATAAGAGACATCAAAAGCAGAAATTAAACATTTTATGTGATAAGAGGAAAACTATTAAATCTCAAACTATTAAATCTCAAACAGAATACATATATAATCATTCTTTCTGCTGACAAAAGTAACACTACAGTTGTAATGGATAAAACTGATTATGACAACAAAATGCAAAACTTCTCACATCAGGCAAATATAAAAAAGTAGCAAAAAATCCAATTCCAACTACAGACGTAAAGTAGAAAAAGGAAATTAACTTTATATTTCATCAAAATTTCTTACCCTTATGTACTATCTAAACTCCATAAAGATAATGTTCCATTAAGATCTACTAGAAACTCACCATATCAAAATTTCTTCTCAATGTTCTTAATCCATTGGCCTACAGGACACAGTTTCTAAGCACTTTATAGAATTAATCTGGGACACAAAAATAGAAAGAATAGACATATTGGTAAGCTTTGATGTGGAAAGTTTGTTTACAAATTTATTATGTGATGAAGCATTGTCTATTGTAAGGAAAAGGTTATATGATGATAATAGTCTACAAGCCATAACAACAATATACTTTCAATATAAGTCAGAATTCTTCCATCAAAATCAAGGGATGGCCATGGGATGATGACTATCATCCTTACTTAGAAACATTTACATGAAATAATTTGAAACCACAGTCATAAATATTACTCCATGTTTGCCTAAAATGTGGCTTCGCTATGTTGATCATACATTAGTGGTATAGTCGCATGGTGAGGCATTATTACAATCATTCTATATGCATACCAACAATGTATCTCCTTCAATTAAATTCACAATGCAGAATGAGAACAAAAATTGGCATTCTTCAATGCTTTTGTGGCAAGATTTCTTCAGGGCAAAGTAAAAACAACAGTATATATGGAAACCAACACACAAGTAAGTACTTGGCATACACATCCAATTATACTAGAAGTATTAAACATCAAATTATATTATCACTAGAAAAGAGACAAAGGAAGTTTGTTCAGAAACTAGTGATTTGGAAAATGAAAAGATTTACATAGAATGAACTCTCATGAAGAATAGTCATCCATTAGCTCTCATCAAGAAAACCTTTATTAGACAACAAAAAGAGACATCAAAAGAAAGAAAAAACAATTATTGGGACTGTAGTGTATCCATATACACCAGGAATGGCAGGCAAATTAAAGAAAATCTGCAGTCAATATAACATTAAATTAGCTTTCCAAAGCCATACCATACTTTGAAAAATTCTAACTTTTACCAGGCCTAAACTGGAAATGCTGAATAACAAAAACTGCATCTAGAAAATACCATGTGAATGTGGAAGGAAATATATTGGTGAGATCTGCTGCCCTGTTGGACAGCAATTTAAAGAACACAAACTAATTGTTAAAAGAGAAAAAAATAGATTTGTCTATAGAAGCGGACCATGTATGTACTAATGATCATATGTTCAATTAAGAAAATTCAAAAATATTAGAGAGGAAAAGATGCAAAGGAGAAAATTCAAGGAAGCTGCTTATATGCCAATGGCAAATAATCCTTTAAGTCAACCCAGTATGGCAATACACAATGTGTGGAAGCCCCTAACCTTGCTCTTAGAAAAAAGTCTTAAAAACATTTGAAGGATTCAGGAGAACTTGAACTACCCCTCATATATAAATATACGAAATTTTTACTATCTGTTGCCTTTGACAGAATAACTCAGTAGAGCATTATCTTAAAATTCGATATTCAAGAATATTGTCATGGTCAGGCCAGCAGCACCTGAAGAAGAGTGGAGAATAATACTATTTGAAATATTGTTTAATTACTAATCTGTGTTATCTATTTGTGTGTTATTACTAAGAAGTTGTTTATATTTGAAAAGTTTAATATTTTCTCTACATTGAACATTTAATGACCGATGATGGAAATAGTCCAACATATCACATCTAAAATACCATTATCGCAAACCTTCACACAAATACTAAAAATTAATTTTGTATCCAAACAAAACTCTTTGAAGTTCCATATTTGAGTGCTTGCACTGTGCCTGCAATTTATCCTTTTCTTAATCACAATTCCCACTTAATTTCTCACTGTGGTCATGGTTATATTTTGGTGATTTACTCTAGCAGAAAATATTTCTAACAACCAGTGCCATATTTGACTGCATGGGAGGTTTTAATTTCAACTCTAATTTGTATGTAAATTTTATTCAATTTATTATCTTAATGATATCATTGTAGATTTTTTGGAGTAGTTCTAAAGAGAACTAATTTTAATATTGAAATAATATGTACATATTTACAAAAAATAAGTATCTTTATTTGTATTATATATTACATTGCAAAGACATTCCACATTTTTACACAATAAAGACTCGAAATCTACTAAAAGGAAGGATCGTTTTACTTTTTTTTAAAAAAGAGAAATTAAAATCAGAAACTTCTAAAATAACAATATCAATAAAAAGAAATTGAAATTATTAAGCTTCTGATTTTATATTTGTTCATTTACAAAAAAAAAAAATAATAATAATAGTAATTTTATAGCAAATTTAACAATTTTTGTAACATCTATCAGAATTAACAAAAATAAGATCAATAAACCAACTAATAATGAATATTTTATTTAGAAAAAGCCACATCATCCCTAAAAATTGGTCACATTACTGAAACACATTTAATTCAAGTAGTAGAGTCATTTTATGTGGACGTATAGTATAATATAAATAATTTTCAATTATTTTTAATTTAAAAAAAAAACAAAAAAAAAACATGATTTCAGTCTCTAAATAGGTTTTTAAAAAATAGTTTTTTAAAGAAATAATTATTCTATTACTTGCTCTAAACCCTTTTTGCTTTTTAGATATCAACTATATAGCAGTATTTTTTTAAATATCTTATAGCAGGCTATGTCTTTTAATAATTATACATTATAAAAACATAGCATGGATTATTCTTTACATACTCCATTTGTTTTTTTTAGTTAATAGTTTCTATCTAAGCATTAAGAATCTCAAATGAACCTGTCTTAAAAGAAACATGATACGATCACCATTCTTTATTCTTACACAAGCTGTTTACCCAGAGGCTAAAATCTCCATACAGTAGCACCACTCAGTGCAAGCCAGAGTAATCAATGGATGCAAGAAGGCTTGTGCATAAAATCCCTATCTAGTGCCTACTGTATAGAGAGTTTAGCCTTTGTATAAACAGCTTGTGCAAGCATAAAGAATGGTGATCATATTATGTTTAGTGGTTTAATACCAATCCTGTCCAATAGGATTATGGTGATTATGATTATTAAAAAACTAAGGACACCAAAAAAGTGTGGATGCTGAAATGAGTTCAGATCTATACAAACTAATGAGCTTGAATTGTAATGTTTTCATTTTGAACTCAAAGCTTTGTAGTTAGCTAATAAGATAAAAGGTGGCTGTTGGAGGCTTACATTAAATCTAAGATCTAGGTATAATGCTCTCAGATACAAGGTTCCTCACTGATGAAAACCACAAAGCAGAAACTAGACTGGCAATATTGGATGAGTAGGCACTAGATAGGGATTTTATGCACAAACCTTGTTGCATCCATTGATTACTATGGTTTGCACTTAGTGGCACTACTGTATAGAGTTTAGCCTCTGTAAACTTGCCGGTACTCTTGTGATAGCTGGGCACATCCATTTGATGACATTGTTTATGTGAAAAACCCATAAAATGCCGTTTACACAGCCATACTTATGGCTAATACAACAATTTTGTTGTATTAGCCATTTTAGACTGCTTTATGGCATTGCACAATAATATTACAGCCTGTTTTGTGCTTCATGACACTTCACACTTGGCTAATGTATAGTGTGACAGTGTTTGTATTTCAAGTAGGCATAATTTTTTTAATGTCAAAAATATAGTAATTTAATTTCTACTTAAATCACACAGTCTGTGTCACACTGTCCCCACCCTTCCCTATACAACTTGAAATGTGGAAAACATTGCCAAAGGGTAAGGCTGAACATGATTTCCCAGAGATAACACAAAAAGTCACATTTTTGTGAGTAAATGTATGAGAGAAATAAACCAAGGCTCCAGAATAACATTTTTTAAAACGGGCCATCTTATATATTATTGTTGTGTATTTTTTTTTGTTATTATGCTAAAGAAAAAATATTTGTTTTCGAGAAATTAATAAATAAAATGACAACAAAAGTTATTTTTGGTTTAGAAGAAGGATAAATAAAAACGAAGAAAAAGGAGAACAAGATTTTATTAAAAAAAAAGTTAATACAAATACTCAAAATTCAAGTTTTTTTAAAAAAAAAATAGCATAAAAAGTTTAAAGATATAATAGAAAAATAAAAATCTTGAAAAAAAAAAAAAAGGTGCGATTGTTTTTGAAAAACCAAAAAAAAAGTAGAACAAGATTTTATTAAAAAAAAAAAAAATTAAAAAATAACATAAAAAATTGATTTTTTTTAAAATTTTTGTTTAGTGTTATTAATAAAATAAAAGTCTTGGCCTGGTAATGTTATATCTGATTTTTTTCCCCACAGAAACAACACCATCAAGTGGCCATGCCTGGCTATCAAAAGAGTACCAACTTGTCTTTTAAAACCGAATTAAAATAAGATCTTAAGTATAAGGATATTTTCTAATTCTCCTAAAATTCATAATCATTAGTTATCTAAAAAAATTCAAGTCCTACATTTTCTCATATGGACTTTTTCTGGCATTTTCATCTATTCATCATTCATTCAACATAGTTATTTTTTAAATGCCATCTAGCAATTTCTTTCTTTCATTTTAAAATCTTTATTAGTATAATCAACCAATCACTTTCAAATTATTTAAAAGCATTAAATTGCACTTCAATTTACTACCTATCTATCAGGATTATTTTTTTATTCTCTATTTATTTTCACTTCTTTAGTTTTAATTTCATTCCAAAGATAATCAGTTCTTATTACTATTTTCTTAAATTTATAAATTCTTTTAAATGTTTTTTTAAGGGCTGATGGAAAGCAATGTAAACTACTGTTATGTAGTTCAATCTGTATATTACTAATTCATAATGCCTTTTATCAAGAGATTCTTTAGAATCATATCTGCTTTTCAAAGATTATTTAACATCTGTACACTAATAAACAAATTTCTTTTATGGAACAATACAATTTATATGAAGTAAAGCTTTAAAAGGTTAACCCAATATGTTTAGAAGATTTTAATCATAAAACTTTTTTGGCAAATTTTTTTTAAAAAATTGTACAAAATACATACTTATCAGGAAAAAAAAAGAACAACTGCTAATGCCAGCTTCAGAAATGTGGAATTTGAATGATCAAAATTGCTTATCATCTTGAGTTTTAGTTTGCTATTCCATAATATAATTTGCATGAATTCTTTACATCATTATAACCTAAAAATCTGCAATCATATTCCCACAGAATAATACAATATATATTGTATCTGCTCAAAAGTTTGAACATGTTGCTCATATATCATATGATAATCACTTATTAACTAAATGTGTGCTATTCTTTCCTCTGACTTCAAAGGAATATCAAATTAATTTTTCAAATCCCTTTAGATGCTTCATTAACTAATCAAAATCATGCTATTATAAACTCTATATATTCAATGTTAATATTTTGATTTCATATAGTAAAGTAAAGATAATAAAATATTTTGTAGACTTATCTTTTTATGCATAATAGATTACCTAAGTTCTGAATTCTCCACACTAAGATTATGTTCATTAAGCATTGTTTTTCAAGTGATGTCACTAAAGCAGTAATATCAAATGCATATTTCACTATTATTATTTCAAAAAATGTCTTTGAATTTCTACTCTCAAGATTATTTATTAATTTAATAAAGATCAGATTTGCCATTAGGTCATTATTTCCTTATTTCAGTCATTACTTAGTCCAGAATTAATCCAATATCAGTCATTTCATTTAAATATTTCTATGTTAAAATTGTATCAGAATATTTTTTTGACTAAACTATACTATAATATCCCAGAACTCTTTCACAAGAGTAATGCATTTGCTGATCAACATAAAGAAAAACCAATTTATTTAAGATCCCCATGAAATTGACCAAACAATAATTTTCTCCTGTACTCAAATTTAATTTCTATAAAATTTTTCTTGATTAATGTTATGAATTTTTATTTGAATCTAAATCAAGATATATATTATCTTAGACCATCTTTAACTTTTCTCAAAATTTAAAATAATGTTGGTTACAATGCACCATTACTTTTCTGATATTTGCAAAATAAATTATTAACTAAATATTCACTAATATTATAACAGCTTAGTTAAAAAAAAATATATTTTTTTACTCCATATTACTACAATAATTTATTATTTTTACATTTCATATAACATACTAAATATATATACTTTTTTCAAGCTGTTTAACTTTTCTCATATTACTATATATTTTTTTCTACATATCCTTATTATGATAAATATCTGATGATAATTATCTTTAATATATTAGATTTGGGGAACTTACCCAACTGGTTAAATAATAATTCATGGAGGAATAGTTAAATAAACTATGTATATAAAACTGTAATTGAGCAATTTTTATGTTTATCATTGGTAAGATTCTAAATTCACATCCTATCTAAACATCAACCAATCTATATATATATATAGCAAAACTTCATTATATATATTGGAATCAAATATCTCTCTTAGGTTATTAAAACCTATTATTTTACAAAATCTCAATTTGAATAAATAATTAAATTCAAAATCTTTTGCCCATGCTAATACTTTTATTTTAAGTTTTCCTACGAGTACAATGTGAAATAATCTCAGGTTAAGAAAATTAAGTATGATAAATGATACTTTATAAGAAAATTTAAGTCTTTAATTATAACATTATTAATGGTATGATTAAATAACAAAGAGTATTTTATTGTATTCAGTCAATATCTTAATTAACTATTATGAATATTTATATGAGAGCATCAAAATAAAAAAGATAATGTTTCTTTAAAACAATGTACCTTTAAAATAACACATATACTAAAATAATGTGACCATACTTATTATTAATGTGATAGATGATGAGCATTTTAAATGATTAAATACAAAGACTAGGTAATTAACAAAATATAAAATCCATTTTTTAACAAATGAACAAAAATATTATTATTAATTAAATCAACATTATAATAATAACAATAAATTCACAACAATAACTACTGATATTCTCACAATGTTTAAATTAAGAAAATAATTTCTAATTTATGAATAAATAAAATATGTAGTATCTTAACATGATGCAATACAAAATGACAATATTGGAGAAAGTTGCTAAGTATTATTTAAATAAATTACAATTTAAACACTAAAAAAGAAGAATGTTCATTAGATCTCTTGTTAAATAACAAGATTTGTTTCTTATAGATGTCTGGATGATGAACTTACGTATAGTTTCCTTAATGTAAGATTTTATTTTGCCATCATTTTCATAGATATGAGTGGCAATACATAAAATGCTTATTAAGCTAATAACTATAACTGTAATATAATATTGTCAGGAGTTTTACTCAACTGAACAAATAATTATAACTATAACTGTAATACAATATTGTCAAGAGTTTTACTCAGTTGAACAAATATCTAAAAACAAAAGATATCAGTGCCACAAATATCATTAATAATATTTATAAAATATTTCAGCTATATAATACTTTCATTTCTGTATATACCTTAAATACCTTTAATTGTGGAAACATGATTAAATTAAGAAACCAATGAAACCTATGACAATATTAAATATTATATAACTATAAATAATTATTAATTTAATTATTTAACAACTGATTTCCATGATACACACACATTTATACTAAATTGTAATTATAAAATTTAAAATATACTACCTGTATTATCTTTTTGTTGTACATTTCTTCTAGTGATAATTTATTATACATGTAACATGTGAAAATTCTTTCTATTTAATTAAACACATAACTCAAAATATTATAACAATTAAGCATATTCAATAAATATAACTATGTCCTTGTAATTCAAAGTTCATTAAGAGTGTTAATAGTTACAAAACGTTTATCCTGGGGCAATTTTTTAAATTTTTAAAAAAATAATTAAATTCTTAAGTATTTTATATTTTAAAAATCATGCTGGATGAATGAACAAAATCATTCCTTATATTATAGTAATTAATAATGAAGTTTGAGCTTCTTAAATATTAACCAATAAGTTGTTTTTATTATTTCCTCAGTATGGACTATAATATGCATTTCATATTGAAATCTCAGTAGATGGCTGAACAAAATTGTTCCTTATAATAGAATAATGTAATCTTTTATGCATTTCATATTATAAAATTTAGTGGATGGATGAAAAAAGCTTCTTAAATGTAATCCAATAAGAACAATAAGTTTCAAATATTCCATACAACTACAATAAGTTGTTTTATTTCCCCAGTATGGGAAATAATAAATTATTCGTTCAAATTCATTCATAACAAGAATTATTCAATACACAGGCATTTGTTCATAAAACTTTAGGTTAACTAAAGAGTATATAATCTTAAGTGAATTTTAGGTTAACTAAAGAGTATATAATCTTAAGTGAATTTTAAACAAGTAATTTAATATGATGGCTTATATCAAATTATAATATATAATAGAATAGCATTCCAAAATGAACTAAATATTTTTATATTTCAGTAAAAATTTTAAAATTTTTCTTTCTTTTAGTACATTACCAAATAATGAACATTATTAATCATTTTAATCATCCATTTAGGACAGTTTCTAGGTACATTTGCCATACAAAAGCAAATGTTTGGTTAGTTATTTATTCCATAATTATTGTCTTCAAGATGCCAAGATGGCTAATTTTAAATTTATTCTCTTTACGGTTCTGAAGACAGTTACCAAAGAAAAAAAATTATTTTAACAAGTAAGTTTATTTATAGGTTTTTGTCATGATTAATTTTAGATTATCATCTTTGCTGAAAATTCTTCACTCTTTTAGCTTTTTACAGCAAAATTTCATCATCGTTGCAGAATTGCTCAAACATATTCCACATTCCCCCCAAAAAAGAAGAAATAAAAAAATTAGTTTATTAATAACACATTGAGTGAACACGTATAATACTAGAGATAAAAATAGGCATCAGGCAATTTCTTAAAATGACAAAATAATATTTTAAATACAATATTACATTAATTATTGACATTAAAATACACATTTATCATACTACAAACAAAATATTCATATACATATTTAAGTAAATGACAATTTTATTTAATTTATATTCTCATTATACTTAATATTACTGTCAATAATAGTAATAAGTTTATCCAAACATTTTTTTTGGCTATACTTTTTTAAATTTAAATATATTTAAGAAATATAAACATTCATACACAGACACACACATATATTTAAATATCATGTTAAAATTTTCTACTACTTTCAAGTGTAATTTTAATCATATATGTCCAATAATAAAAGTATTACTATACTAATACTATCTTGAATAATTTATTCCATTATTGTTAGTCTTATGCATTTTTATTCATGTGCATGAAAGTTTCTATAACTAAATATAAATTATGATTTAAAAAAAGAATTTGATACATATATTTTGAAATGCTATATATATAAAACATGTATAGGAGGACATCTTGGTTTTCATTTTTTTAAAAAAACAACAAAAACATTACTTTATAAGATAATATTATTAATAATTTTACTATTGTCATTTGCAGCAAATGATAATAATGATGCTAATAACAAATAATAGTTGCAATATTAATAAACCAATAATTTTTTTTAAAATTTCCTCATTCGTATATAAAAAATTTATATGTACAATAACACCTTGCAATAATAGATGAGAGACCAAACACATCATTATGTAAAGATTTTCATTAAGTGAATTAAAGTCTCTTTTTTACATTAATTTTTCTAAAGTGGATCTTGAAAATTTATAAATCTTCAATGAATTATTATCTCAAAATTATTTTTTCAGAAGATGCAATTAAATGTTCTAATTTAATACTAAATGTAATATTATTATTTTTAAAAAATCAAAAAGTTGTAAGTAATTTCATTTATATAAGTGAAGATAAATTACATATTACATGTAGTTAATGATACACATTTTCACTTTTAAATTATAATTTTCCAATATTATTTTAAAATTGTTGAAAATTCAATGGTCTCATATTGAATATTTTAAAAAATTGGTCAGACATAATTTGTACAATATCAATATTATAATGTTGTAAATTTTCAATGTTGTATATTTTCAGAATGAACAAATATCAAGGGTAATTACTGAAAAAAAAATTAGAAAAGCAAGATTTTAATACTTTTAAAAAGTGTTTATTTTTACATAGGTTCACAAATTCTAAAATTTGAGAGGCAAATTTGAAAGTCATATTTTTATAGACAAATTCATCACATTTTTCTTCAAATTCTTGAGAAAATGTTATATATATTTGAGATAATTCTTTACTCTAAAATGTTAGTTCTTAGCTATTCTGGCATGTTTCATTTTTATCAACAGCCTCGTCATATCTCAATGCTTGCAGGCCTCTGTCTAGAAATACATTTCTTCCTAATAAATTGTAACTCATGTATTATGCAAAGAAAACCAATAAATTGTAATTCATAAAAAAATGAAATTTATTTTAAAACAATAGCAAAAAAATTATAATACAAAAGAGCAAAGAAAAAATGTGACAGGATGAAAATTTAAAAATGTTCTTCAGGATGTATATATATTTCATATCTAAACATGGTGATAACTAAACAGGCAAAAAAAATTCTTTTGATTTAATGTAATATAAAATAATAATGACAATATTGATGCTCTTTATTATCAGTCCTATATTTTACCCTTGTGGAAATACCTACAGTTTACTAGGTAGATGACTTTATTTTAGGAAAAATAGGATCAGTTGTTATACTGAAATGAATATGATTAAAGGCATAATTTACAAAAAATATTTATATAAAAATGTAGAAATAACCATAAATTGTAAAAAATGTAGAAATATAATTGCTTATACATAGACTACAATGATGTAAGATGGAGATGCATACAAAACAGACAAGTATTATACAACATTTTGCAGATATTTACTATCAGTTATATGGTACAGAGATAGGACTATCTTTTGTATAATATTAAAACAATTAATACATCTGCTCATATACAAAATGCAGTTAAATTGTAAAATAAAGATTAGAAATTATAAAAGATCTTTTTTATTTTGATTATTATATAGCATAATAACAAACCAATTTGCAAAAAGTTAAGGATCATATTTTGGATTCAAAACTGATAAACAAAAATTGGACTAAAATGCAATGACTTTTTAGAACTTTATATTAATACTGATCTATAATTTTAATAGTAGAGATTAAAATGTCTCTTTTTTTCATCATGTTTGTTTGTTCTTTGGATATATGAATACCATAAGGCTAAATTTATCTTTCATTTTGACTTTTTTTTTTTTGCCATAGATTGATCAACAATATTTACATTACTCACATAAGACAACATAGTTTGAAAATATTAAAGTTTTGATGATATTATATTCACCGGTTGTGTTCTGATCCTTCGTGTCAGCCGCAGGATGGTGCTATTTCTAGCTTAATTTCTAGAAATATGCCGTTTCCGCGGCCGCACCCAAGCCTTTAAGCATTCTTTCTACAATAAATCCTAGAAAGATTGTTAACTCGGAGTTGTCTTCTTTCTACGCTAAAATGGAGAAAGTGTGTTACAGAGTTAAGCCTTCTTTCTACAATAAAACCTAGAAAGAGTGTTAACTCGGCTTAAGCGGCTAACGGTGTGGCTTTTTCCTATGCTAAAAGCAGAGAAAAATACCGTTGTTGTTTGTGTCACACATTACATTGTAATGTTGTGTTATGTATTTTATGTAACAATATCGTACGAGGGTGTGTTAAGTTCATCGTGTCAAAATTATTTAAATTTCCATTGGGGAATTTTTTTTTTTAATACGAATTGATGTACTGTTACCTTTTAACAATTTTAACAGTGTTGTGATTGTTCCTCATAAAGCTGTAAGCCTCCTAAATTCTCGATTAGGTGAGGTAGCTGAATTTTTTTGATGATCCTGTTTAAGTCATGTTTTAGCAAGATATTTCCTGAGCAAGAATATGGCTAATTTAAACACAGAAAACTTGAAAAGATGGGAATTGCCAGACAAAAATGTTGTGGTTCAAAAGTTTTTTCTGAAAAAATAAGGTTAAGATTTGCTGATAATATAGCAGGCCATGGAATGAGGTTAAAGTTAATAACATGGTTAAAAAAAAAGGGTATTTGAATGTACTTGTAGATATTGTCAAAATCATGAATAAATTTGAAATATGATTAGTAAAAAACTAAAATTATATAAAGATGAAAGAGTAAATGTGAAAATTGAATAGCTACAGAATAGGTTAATGCTTTAAATATCTAAGCAACTATTTAAATGATGATAAAGTAATGTAAAAAAAAATAGATTTTTGTTGGCTAAAGAGGCCTATAATTTAAGATTATTTTGTGTATCTCTGGAGACTAGAATTAATTAGTATAGAGTGAAATTTAAATTGATAATAAACATAAATAAAAAGATGATAGGAAAATTTGAGATATGGCTTTATAGATATAATTTGAGCTGATAAATTCTGAAATACTAAAATATTAAATATTGAAAAAGAAGAAAAATGTCCAGTAGATTTTAAATTTTAAGAAGGGCGAACATGTAATGAATATTATATTGAAGGATATTATAATTGATTAAAATAAAAAGTAAAAAGCAAAAAAGTAATTGATAAATGTGTTCTATAATTATTAGAAGAGTACATAAATGGAAAAGTGTACTGTCTAATGCCCTACATTTTGATAAATAATGATATTAAAATTTCTTTCAATTATTACCCATTGTTAGATATCAAATGTATTTTACCTAAACATCGGACCATAATCCATTGTAATGCTGATGCCATTGGTCTGTGAGAAAATGGAACACATCTAAAATATATATATATATATACTTATGTAAATAATTTTGTTTTTAAATGATTTGTCAATATAAAGTAAATATGATATACTATACATGAAAATATAACAATAAAAGTGAATTAATTTAAATGTATACTAAATATTAAAAAACTATAAATCCATGAATATTAAATAAAAATAATTATAAAAGTGTACAAAAAATTTTCATTATTTATAAATTTATGAATTTTCAAATTTGCAATCAAATTAGCATTTCAAATCCCCTCTCCCTGACTCAGTTACTTCAAAAACACACACACACACAAATCTCATAATGCACCAACTGATTTAAAAATAGCAATGTTCTATCTATATAAAAGCTAATATAATATCCAGGAAATATTTAAAAGTTCTAATTTTACTATGTTATTAAATAATAGAAAGTATTTTTTTTAAAATGTGTTGCATTTTTAAAATAATTTTTAATGGAGTATTAGTTTAACAATTGTTTAATATCACTCAAAACAAATTTATATAAAAATAATTTTAATCATTGTTATAAAATTATTGAATAAGGTCAAAAGTTAGTTGTTTCGATTTATTTTATTAAAGAATGACTTTGCAATCTTTTTTCTCTTTGAAAAAACAAAATGAAAAAATATATTTTTTATTTGAAACAGAGTGAAATAGGAAGCCTTTAATCTCCTTGGCTCTTTTGATGTTAAAAATCACTTTACTGCTTATAAATATTATCATTTTTATAAATAGCTGAAGGTTCCAATTAGGTATATCATACTTGCAACCCAATCATGACCATCTATCAGTACAGACGTCAGACCATAGATACATTAGAAACATACACTTTGTCAAGCAATTCATATAGCACAAGTGACATTTTACTTCATATACACATTATTTCTAGAGAAACCCTAACCTTAATTTTTTTTCTATAATTATTATTATTTTTTAATTAATTACAATTCTATCAGAGATTACTGCAACATATGATCAAAGATATGAAAATGATAAATAATCCCCAAGATGCACATTTCATGCTGAATAGGAAGTAACTGAAGCATCCAATGATTTATATCATGTGTGTAACCCAATCACAACCATCCATCAGCTCAGATACTTCTCAGACCATAGATACACTTTGTCAAGCAATTCATATAGCACAAGTGACATTTCAACTTCATATACATATTATTTCTAGAGAAATCCTAACCTTTTTTTTAATAATTACAATTCTATCACAAAGTACTGAAACATATGATGAAAGACATGTGAAAAGGATAAATGATCCCCAAGATGTGCATTTCATGCTGAACCAGCACTCATCAGTTGGCCCAGATAACAATCTCTTACACATATCTTCATCATTTGTTCAGGCTTCTCTAGAAATAATGAGTATATAAAGTTGAAATGTCACTTGTGCTATATGAATTGCTTGACAAAATGTATGTTTCTAATGTATGTATGATCTGAGAGATTGGTTTTACTTCTGGGCTGATGCATGGTTGTGATTGGGTTGCAAGCACGATATAACTTATTAGAAGCTTCAATTACTTCCTGTTCACTTACATATAATCTGAGTTATTTACTTATTTATATATATTATAACTGGATTTTCATTTCATATTTAAAGGTTATTGAAACTAAAGTTCTGCTTTGATACTCTCAATATAATATAATGATTGTACACCCCTTTAAAAATCAATCTTTATTTAAAGCTAAGAAAGTCAACATTTTGTAGTCAGTTTAAATGGGATGGTTAACATTTTAAACAATTTTTTTTATCTGTGTTCATGTGTCATACAACTTTTAGAATACTATTTAATTTTTGTATAAAATACAGTATGCTATTGATAAATAACACTTAATATTATTATATTACATTTTTAAAAAAAGTTAAAATTTAAGATGAAATATTGATTTTTGAATCTATTTTGCTTTCTTTAGAACTTTTAATGTTTTAAATTAAGCAGAGCATTTTTCAAATCTGAATCAATCAAATGTGACATTTTTTATTTATTTATCAATTTCATTGATGAAAATAATTTTCATAAAGTTAAAAAGGACAAAAAATTATACAGTGTAAGTTAAAAATATTTTTTTCCCTGATTATCAATAAAAATTATTTTTTGATTATAGTAGTATATTACAAGATGTTTTGTTATTTTTATAATCAGTGGTTCAAAGCATTAGAACTAATATATCAATGCATATAATATGCTATACATAAATAATGTTTAACATTATTATATTACAAAAAAAAATGCTAAAAATTTAATTTGAAATATTGATTTTTGAATTAGTTGTTTCCCCCAGAACTTTTAATGTTTAGAATTAAACAGAACATTTTTCAAATTTAAATCATTCAGATGTGACATAATTTGTTTTTGTTTTTTTTTAAATTCAATTTCATAGATGAAAATAATTTTCATAAAGAACAAAACTGCAAAGCTTAATAAGGACAAACAATTACAAAGTGAAGGTTAAAAATGATTATATATTTTTTTCTGATTACTAATAAAAATTGTTTTTTGATTATTTTTCAAGATGTAGTCTTATTTTTAAAATACAAACATAATTTATATACTTGGAATTTAAATATAATATAGAGAATTTGAACACAGACTTTCAAGCTTCCTTTAACTATCAACTTGATCTCATATAATCAGTACACATGACCACACATATGTGAAAAAGATAAACGATCTCCAAAATATACATATTTAGTGCTGAATCAGCACTCATTAATTGGTCCAGATCATCATCTCCCACACACATATATAATCACTACTTGATTTATATAAAGATAGCAAATATTCAAACTTTAATCTGCCACCCTCCAACTCTTCAGCTATCCATATCATTGAAAATCTGATGATGGTATGCCCAAAACCCTTTTTGATGCCAATATTATTGTCATGCCATGTGTGTGGTCATGTGTATCAGTTATATGACATACAGTGGATAGCTGAAGAGAGCTTGAAAGTCTGTGTTTAAATCTCCTATATTGCATTTAAACTCCAAGTATATGAATTTTGCTTGTATTTCAAAAATATTACAGATTCAGTCTGTATTCTGCCCATCCCTCTTCTGTATATTTGAATGGACAAAGTCCTGTACATGAGGGCCAGTAACTTAAGGTCAACACAGGGCATGGTAATAATATTTGCATCAAAAAAGGATTTGGTCATACCATCATCAAATTTTAAAAGGTATGAATGGCTAAAGAGTTGGAGAGTGGAGTAGATTGAAACCTGTCCATTTAAAGTTTGAAGATTTGCTATCTTAATATAAACCGTGCATTTATTATATATATGTGTGGGAGATGATGATCTGGATCAACTGATGAGTGCTGGTTCAGCATGAAATACATATATTGGAGATCATTTATCTTTTCCCCATGTATGTGATCATGTGTACGAGATAGAGTGGAAACTGAAGGAAGCTTGAAAGTTTATGTTTAAGATGTAGTCTTGTTATTTTTATAATCAGTAATTCAAGACATGAAAATTAATCTATTAATGCAACAAAGGTTGAACATTCCTAGTTTAAATAATTAAATGTATTTAAACTTATGTATTCATTTATGTTTTTAAATTAATAAGGTTAATTCATTTTGTATTTTCAAAAAATAATATCACTTAACTGGATATGATTTTTTATAATTTGTAATATAGTGATCAAATTATATATGTTCTATTTGAATAATAAAAAAAACTATTTATTGATAGTTTTGTAATTTATTGTTTACGTGATGTTATTTTAATTATTTAGTCTTTTAAAACTATATACAATTAAACAATTAAGCAATTATTTTTTATGAAAAATAAATCAATAAAATTATTAAAATTTGCCACAAACTGTATGCATTAGTTATAATTTAACAACATTCAGAAATATTTTAATATTTAGTAGTAATATTTTTTATTAGTATTATTTTTAAACTAATCCTATTAATATATATATATTAAAATCCTCAATGAATCGGGAAAAGGTCAAACAGTTTATTTTGTCAGTCTTTTCCTTTTTGCTCGCGAAGAAATCATATTGAATATTTAAAAAATTACGTTAAGTCACAAATTTTATTATAACTTAATGACATAATATATATTGTTTGAAACATAAAACACCAAAGAATGTAATTAAGCTGAAAAAATATAGCCACTGATATTCAAAGTAATAAAAAAAAAAAATTTAATATTTCTAATAATTATTTTCATATTATTTCGTAAATTCTAAATTTTCATGCATACATTTTAAAACTATACTTTTATTAGTAGATTAGTTGCATTCATCATTAAATTTCTAATAAATTGATATATAATAACACTTACCTAAGACAATCCATTACTTGAACACTTCATAGAATAAAGATATTAGTACCTTTCATTTTTCCTAGTAGCTCTTCAAAATGTTTTTCCATACAGGAGTTTGCAATGAATATGTCATTTCTAATAACAAGTAGTTAATATTGATCCATAATTAGTATAATTTGAATATTATAATAAAAAACTTCAATAAAGTTTGTAATTTATTAAAAATTACTACCAAAATAGTCACTATATACAAAATAAAATAATAAAACAAAATAAAAAGTGAATAAAATACTAAATTCATAATATAGTTAAACTTGAGGTACATAAGTTAGTGGTTTAGAGTCAGAGCAATGTAGTATTATTTATCCTATCTTTATAGGTTTTGAGGGTTTATATTGCTTCATGCTATTATGACCAGTAAATTTCGTAATAGCTTCATCAACTGCCATCTCTCTTTGCATGTGATATGCAGCTTTGAAATTTACATTGCAGTACTCTATAATCATCTTAAGTTTATATACTCTGTCAAAATATTTACTTTTAGCATTTGGTGTATTTTTGTTGTTAAAATGCAGACAAGACATAGAAAAAATTGGTTGTGTTCTGATCCATCATGTCAGCCGTGGAATGGCGCTATTTCTAGCTTAATTTCTAGAAATATGCTGTTTCCGCAGCCGCACCCAAGCCTTTAAGCCTTCTTTCTACAATAAATCCTAGAAAGACTGTTAACTCAGAGTTAAGTCTTCTTTCTACGCTAAAATGTAGAAAGTGTTAACTCTGAGTTAAGCCTTCTTTCTACGATAAAACCTAGAAAGGGGGTTAACTCGGCTTAGCGGCTAACACTGTGGTTTTTTCCTATGCTAAAAGCAGAGGAAAATGCCATAGTTGTTTGTGTTACGCACTATATCGTAATGCTGTGTTATGTATTTTATGTAACAATATTGTACGAGGGTGTGTTAAGTTCATCGTGTCAAAATTATTTAAATTTTCATTGGGGCCTTTTTTTTAATATGAATTGATATACTGTTACCTTTTAACAATTTTAACAGTGTCGTGATTGTTCCTCATAAAGCTGTAAGCCTCCTAAATTCTTGATTGGGGGGGTAGTGCTTTTTTTTTGACGATCACACTTTAAGTCACGTTTTAGAAAGTAATTTTCCGAGACTGAGAATATGGCTAATTCAAACACAGAAAACTTGAAAAGATGGGAATTGCCAGACATGGAAGCTGGTGCTGTAATATTTCTACAGCAGAGAAACATCCTGCTAAAAGAAAAGATATGATTGTGCGGCAAATATATGTGACTTGAGGTCCATAAACATCTTTTGACTTTCATTTGTAAGTCTCGTTGTTCCCAATGGAAATGTTCACTTCGTAAAGGGCAGCTTGTTTGAGGGATTCCAAATGGCCTTCATCAAATGTAAAATAAAAGTAACGTAAATTATTATTTAATCATACAGAAAAATACCCCTCCCACTAATTGTTGTCAATCAAATGTAAACCAATAAAAGTAAGGTAAATTATTATTTAAACATAACCCAAATTACTATTTGAACATACACCAAAAAAGACCCTCTTGTCAATAAAAATTAAAGAAACAACTATTATTGTCCCATTGTCAAAAATATTATTTGGGAAACCAAAATAATTCATAAACGAAAGAAAGTAAAATTGGTTGTCAATCAAATGCTAAAATAAAAGTAACTTAAATTTTTATTTAAACATACATAAATAAAACCCTTCTCCCAATAATTGTTGTCGGCAATCAAATGTAAAATAAAAGTAACGTAAATTATTATTTAATCATACACAATAACACCCCCTCCCACTAATTGTTGTCAATCAAATGTAAACGAATAAAAGTAAGGTAAATTATTTTTTAAACATAACCCAAATTACTATTTGAACATACACCAAAAAAGACCCTCTTGTCAATGAAAATTAAAGAAACAACTATTATTGTCCCATTGTCAAAAATATTATTTGGGAAACCAAAATAATTTATAAATGAAAGAAAGTAAAATCGTTTGTCAATCAAATGTAACCAATAAAAATTTTTTATTTAAACATACACAAAAAAAAAAAACCTTTCTCCCAATAATTGTTGTTGGCAATCAAATGTAAAATAAAAGTAACATAAATTATTATTTAATCATACACAAACATCCCTTCCACTAATTGTTGTCAATCAAATGTAAAACAATAAAAGTAAGGTAAACTATTTTTTAAACATAATCCAAATTACTATTTGAACATACACCAAAAAAGACCCTCTTGTCAATGAAAATTAAAGAAACAACTATTATTGTCCCATTGTCAAAAATATTATTTGGGAAACCAAAATAATTTGTAAATGAAAGAAAGTAAAATCATTTGTCAATCAAATGTAAACAATAAAAATGACTTAAATTTTTATTTAAACATACACAAAAAAAAAACAGTTGTCAAATAGCCACTATATCCCACTCGATGGCGCAGTTTTCACACTTAAACTATAAAATATGATCATTCCCGGGCTGTTAATTATAATCATTTTGATGTGTTTTTTGTAATGCGAAAATAAAAACAAAAGAAAATCGTCTTTTTTAAATATTATTTAATTTTAAATATTATTTTTTATTAACGTATACAAATTAAATGATAATAATAAATGTAAAATAAAATAAACAAATTACAATTTGATTTGTCTTTTTTAGTTTGCTTTTTATTAGAAAAATCAATTTTCTATCGGAGATTTTTTTACTGGGGTTACAGCTTTTTGTTGTTGTTGTTTTAAAACTCATAATCAGAATAAAAAGTAAAAATTCTTAGTCTTCCTTTTACATTTTATTTATAGAGAAACAGATATTATTGTGTTATAGCTATTTTTTACTTTTTTAGTCTTTGTTTTACTTTTTTTTTTTTTTTTACAGACAAACAGATATTACCACTATTTTTTATTTCAAATAGAATGACAACTAAAAGTAAAAGTTGTTAGGGTTAGGTTTAGGGTTAGTGTTCTGTTGTTTGTAATGCTAAAATAAAAAATATCAAAATCGTATTTTTGTAAATATTTTTTTTTACTAACATCTATAAAATAAATGATAACAATAAATGTAAACTATATTCAACACAATAAATGTAAACTATATTCAACAAAGTATAACAGTAGTCGGAGAAAAGAAAGAAACTAAAACTTTTTTAAACAACAACAAATATATATAAAATGTCTTCTTTACTTATTAAACGTGTTTATAATATATGCTTTTTATGACATTTAAAAAAACAGTGTACAATTGTACTTTTCTTACTGGATATTTTTGTGTTAACACTCTTTTTTATTTCAAAAATATACACACGATACAATCTTCTTTGTCTTGTAGAATGTTACGAACGGTACATTACTTGACACATTACCTAATTCCAACTCATTTTATACATATATCTCGTCAACATTTACCACTTAAAACTTCAATACACTACAGTGTAAAAAGTTTGTTAATTATTACTTTACAAAATCTGAACATTTCAATACTTTATAATAAAAACAAATCCAATGAAAACAACATTTCCATCCAATTCAAAAAAACACATCCTCTCACCAAGCCGTAACCATTTTATAAACTCTGCGAATTCGGAAAATGTATTTGCTGCGATGCGACACACATGCTGTACTGCGACGTGACATAGCAGCCTGCAATCTGTAGCACAACAAAAAAGATGTATTATAGAAAACATGGGTTCGAAGGTGTCGGCCACGGAAACGGCATTTTTATGTGTTTTAGCGTGAATACGGTACCATCCAGTGGGATATGGTGGCTCTTCAATGACTACCAAAAAACCCCCTTTCTCCCAGTAATTGTTGTTGGCAATCAAATGTAAAATAAAAGTAACATAAATTATTATTTTATAATACACTAACACCCCTCCCACTAATTTTTGTCAATCAAATGTAAACCAATAAAAGTAACGTAAATTATTATTTAAAGATACATAAAAAAAAAAAGTTCTCTCTTGAATTTTGTCAATCAAATTTTAAAAACCAGTAATACTATTTAAAAAACCCAAATTACTACTTGAACATAATCAAAAAAGACCCTCTTGTCAATAAAAATTAAAAAAACAACTATTATTGTCCTAAATAATTTATAAACGAAAAAATGTAAAATTTGTAAACAAAAAAAAAGAAGTCAATATTAATAGAGAATCGCTAGCCCGGGAATGTTATATTAATGTGTTTTTTGTTAGCAACAACACCATCAGGTGGCTGACACGATGGATAAGAACACAACCCAAAAATCTAAATCGATCATAATATTTTCAAAATATGTTTGTCTCATATCAGAACTCCAGATATCATCTAATTTATATACCAGACATTTGGAGCCAAGGCCCACTACCATGCCAAAAAATGCAGATAATTCATGATATAAATTTACACAATCATGAGTTATTTTTTGATCAGCAAACTATATTAGTTTCAATAATAATTTTTTCGTATATATTTTTTATCAAATATAAATTCAAATAATAATTTAAAAAAATATAAAATTAAATACTTACCAGTGGAAAGCTTCTCTCAACAATGTTCATTCATTATACAGATTAAGAAGATCAGTAAAATCTTGCATTTTTTTCCGAAATCCAATTCCCTTACAAATGAAACAACTAAGAGAAAGACAAAACAATTCAATTTACTTGATCACAAAAATTATCATAAATTTTTTAACTTTTATTGTAGAAAAATGAAATGGGAAACAATGTAAAAAGCGTATGTGCAGACTGCGTAGATTTCTGGCAGTTTTAAACTGAAACTGGATATTGCAAATTTGAAAATTCAAGATAACAGTATGTGATCACAATGCCGAATAGGTTTTAAAGAAAATATGTTGTTTATTATTACCTGTGATACTTTTTTTTTTTAAAAAAAGTTGTAAACTTGAAATTGGTTGGCAGTTTATTGTTTTCCATTTTGTATATAAATCAATTCTGACCCTTTTTAAATATTGAAACAGTATATTCTCTCTCTCATAACTGTTTCCCCTATTTTCCCCCACAGCTCTATCTATGCCAGATTTAAACTACCCTGAGTACATGTATATAAACATGAACATGGCTATATATGTGTTATCACATGTATATAGGCGGACAAACGACTGTGATATCAATTTATATATATTACAGCGTGTATATTTATTTTAAAATAATATGTTTTGTTACACATTTTGTTTTGTTAAAAAGAGTTTACATTTTAAATTGCATGTGGTCTACACATGACCCTATTATATGTAGGGGATATTGTTAAAAGCTAGAACAATTCTCAGTTTTAATCTTAAATAAATAATGACCAAAACCCTGCTTGACAAGGTAATCTAAGTTGTTTCTAAACAATAGTATTTTTCTAAAAGTGTACAATTTTAGTAAGCAACATTTCCAAACTGAAACTATTAAAGTTATTAGGAATTTAAAAGTTCAATTTTAAAGAAAAATATTCTATTAAAAAAATGACAGGAAAATTTAAAATGTATTAAGTTATAGAATTTGAAAGAGGCGCAAGGTGATTCTCAAGAAGTAAATAATCTTGTTGACAGCAGGACAGTCTAAAGCTTGAATTATATAAATAGGCCTGATTCCTTGCTGCAAGATTCATTCTATTGTTTTTTGTGAAGCATTATCCACCAAAATCCACACCAGTTTTGACTACCGTGTCTGACTAGGCCAAACTTAGGTTTGCTGTCTCGACAGAAAATGGTGATTTCTATTCACCCCTATATGCCTGATGGCATGATCATCATTGCAGAGGGGGGAAAACATCCAGCAGCCTACCAAAAGAAGAGGAAGACACTGTAATCAAGAATACCTATCCTGAAGAGAATGCCACTACACCACCATCTGATGTGCCTGCATTACAAGTTACCACCAAGAAGACCGGTAATATTCTTTCCAAAGACTGCAGAGTTCTATAACAATCTTTAAATCTGAAACATTAAGCTAGCTTATTTACTGTAATGAATATTCAATATTATCTCTTAAAACTTTGTTGATTAAAATCTGTTATAAAGTAAAACTATGTTAAACTTGCCTGAGTTTCTCTGTTTAATATAAAAAAGTTTATTATCAATCTTGTTTCTTAAAACCTGTTAAATTAAATCATTTATAAATTAACCTTATAAACTTGTTTGAATTCACCTTTATAAAGTAAGACTTTATTTTTTTTTTATAATCTATAAATAACTGCAATCAGTTATATCTTAAATTTCTCAAAACTGCAATTTTGCCTAGATTTATTGTTTTAAGTATTTTGTTTAAATTTATTATATATGTTATAATATGCTCATCTTTCGAAACAGAGAATAATAATTCTTAACTAACTTTCAATGGAGATAATTAAAATCTCCACTTTAAATATTTTAAGAATGCTACTTGGCATATTAAATTGCTGTTTCGAAATAATATATTTATAGATAATAACCAATCACTATGCGCTCGTTATTATCATGATTCTATATAAGTTATAAATTGTATTATATTTTGTGAGAGTTTGCTTAGTCAGTTATTATAGTTTGTGACTTTTGATATCTGTTAGCTAGAAGTGATATGCTAGCTAGGAATGGCATTAAAGTATATTTGTTAATGTTTATTAATGCCCATCAAATATACTTTCACTCCTTAATTGCGATTATATATATATGCAGATTCAGTATTTTAACTTAGGTTAAGATTTAATTTAAGTCCTTTTAGTTAGCATAATTATAATGTTAGTTTAAGAACAGGTTGTGTTAGTTTGGAAGATAGAAGCTATCTGTTTTAGGGGCAATTAATTGATTATATGTATGCCTATTGGTCTTCCGTGTGTGTGTTGCAAATGTGTCTTTATAAAGTATGCATTTGTGCGTTTATGTTTTGCTGCATTTTTTAAATGGGTTCACGGCCGCCCAAATCTTTAATTCGGGTATGGCTATCTTTATTAGAACAGGAACATGAGGGTCCAGACCATGTTTATAGAGCCTATCTGAGTTCCTGAACTGATCTGTTCTCATATTCATTGCAGCAAAACATCCGGTCTCAGAGCAACCAAGCATTTGATGCTGAATCTCTTGAATAATTACTCACACTGCAAACTTGTTCTTTAGTATTTTATATATATGCGAATCTAAAAGTAACCAGTTATTTTCTCCTTATTAATTAAGTATTCAGTATTAGACTGGAACTCGAATCTTGGTTAACAGATTGAATCTGCATTGTCTTGAGCTTATTTATTTGCTCACACTATTAATATATATATATATATATCAGCCATCTTAGAGCTGTATGTATTCATCATCTCTGCTAGGCTATTAACTTATAACATTAGCAAACCATAAGCAATTGGATGGGTATATTACATGATTATAGGCATGACTTATTAACCATACATACATTTATTTTAATATGTTAAGATGAGACAGCTGTACTGATAATAGTCTCACCTCATGTAAAAGCCTGCGTGTGTTGGTCATGCATATTTAATGCTATATAATCCTTGCCATTTTGTTACTTCAATTTATGTTGTTTTATTATTGTTTTAATAAACATGTTTAAAATACAAAATTTGTTTCATATTTTTCTTGCTCATAGTTCTAGTTCAATCCAATCCACATTATCTTATTCCATTTTCTTAATAATTTATATGCTGAACATACATTGTTTTAGTTAAAGTAATTAGTGTGTTAAGTGGTCTGCTCCACCCATTGAGTTAAATTGATAATTGGCCTTTGAGTCTCATGTTTCTCCCTGTTCTAAGCCAGCTCGCAGATTAAACTGAGACTGAGGGTGACCTCAGAAATGTCATTCATAAGGTGTTAAATCATGAAGTACTAGCAAATGAGTTAAAGTTTGGTTGTATTAGGGGTCTCACCACCTCACTTCGGTCATCTTTGGTGTACTTTGCCTGGATTCTGGATTTTGTTACATGAGTGTACAAATATGACCATTACAATATCTATGTAAACAGAATTTCCAACATATATATAAGACATTTCTGAATGATTGAAAACTACTCTAATAGCATAAACACTTTAGAAAAAAAAATTTTTTTTTACTTTAAAAGAAAAAATTTCTATGTATTCAAATAAAATATACAAATATAATATATATACTAACAAATTTAGTAATATAGTATTAACAAATTCCTCAGAAAATTTCACATATAATAAATGTCTGATTAAGAAAATAAAAATCACAGTAGTAATTCAGCATATATCTCTTATAGTGCAATTTAAAATAGATATTCTAATTTTTGGCATTTTATCTTCTGATAAACAATATTCATCTGTAGGAGAACAATTTTTTCTCGATTCATATTCACATCATAAATTTATCAACTTAAACAGTAATCATATGATATGTTAGTGGGTTGATTAGAGACGAACTGAAAAAAAAAGGATATACTGTCTAAGCAAATATGCTAATTAAAACAGAAGATAGTAGAAATATAAGAAAGCATATTGACCATTTAAAAATCCATTTTTGTGGGCAGATGATATAATAGACAAAACTGCAAATTCACTATGCTCATATTGAAGTCTTTAGAAAATAATAAAACAAATATGTCTACTAATATAAAATTAAATGTAGAAGAAAAATTTTTGAGCCAAGATTCACAGAATATATCTACTGAATTAGATAGTGAACTACTGCCTGAAGAAGAATAATAACTAAGCAGGAGAAAGAAAAATCAATATTATCAAGATCTGCAGAGATCAACATATTGCTGAAAGTTTTTTGGATTATTTCTTATAGAGTGAAGGGGAGGAATTGCTATATTTGATTTAAAATTGTATAATATTAATGTATAAATAATGCTGCATTAGTGTGTGCATATAAAAATTAGTCAATATTAAAAGACATTAAAAATTCACTCTAGAACAAATTAATATTTTCACAATAAGGAAAATTATGCAAATACAAAAATCACTTAGATATGTTAATTTTCAAGGAAACAGCAATGAAACTCTTTATGCAAATTAGATCATATAAAATAATATTCCATATTGAGAATTGTGAGAGGGCAGTACAGTGTGTGTGCACGAGGAGGACAGTGCTTGCAAAATAGCAGTGTGTGAGCAATGAAATATGCCAAAGAGAGCATTGAGTGAAAAATTAGCAGTAAAATAACATACAGGAATAAAAATAATGTAGTGTTATAGTTCAACTATAAAGAACTGTTCATGCATGATAAAAAGATTGAGAAATGCAAGACTATTCTTTATTTATATCTATGAGTTAATTTATGGAATACACTCAGTAAGCCACTAGACGAAGCTCTAACAATTTACTAATATTATATCCAGAATAGTAAACTCTTTTGTTAAGTTTAAATTTTGAACTGTATTATTTTTTTAAAAGATAATTTAACTGAATTCAATAAATAGGGAAGGTCCATTGTACAGGAAATATTAAAAATTGTAATTGATTTTACTGCTTAGCATTGCTTACGACCAGGACAATCATATTCATAGCACAAAGACAGGTATGTGGGAGAGTGAACATGTAAATTAATTAATTTGCAAGTCTGTAAATTTACTTATACTATTTGCATGATAATGTGACATGAGTCTTTTTTATTTATCGTGTGGATATTGTTTGCGATAAATCATGCCTCTTTGTATTTTCTCTTTCAATCATTACGCTCAGCACAAACAACTTTAATGTGAAGAGGATCGAAATTATAACCCAACTCGATTTCATGCTCTAAAAATACTGATTTTATGTTAGAGTCTGTTTTAGCACATTTGTATATATACTTATGCTGTGCTAATCTAGTGGCGCTGGAGTCCCCATAGTAAATTGTGTTGCAAGTGGGTTCATTGTAGTTAAATTGTAGATTATTTGGAGAGTCTGATCTGGAAATAACTTATCATTGGTATTATTAAATCATTGATTGAGATTACTAAAACTAATGTTGAATTCTTCTGAGCAAATTGTTTTTAATTTTTATCATGCATCCAGTATAAAAGGTAAGCTAATCCATTTAATTGAGTGTATAGCTGGCTTAGATAAATGGGTCCCTATATATTGTGAGAGTACAGTCCCAACCTATTAAAAACAAAGAGGATCTGAAACAACACATACTTAATTAAAGATATAACTAATCTATTAACACTTTGTTATATAAAAACAAATTATAACATTAATCATATTTAAGTGAATTGTGACATCGTCTTTTGTTTTTAATCTTTTTTTGTTATGTTAAATCTACTGACTACAATATAAGAGTAATTGATACTTAAATGACCAAATTCCCAAATTTAATATAAGAGAGTAACAAAGAAAAATGGGATTTAAACTTAAATTATTACATTATTAATTTTTTTTTTTTTTAAATTATTACAGAGACTTATAAATTATAACACTCAAACAATGGGGATACAGCATGATATTGAAGCAGTCAATCTTAGCTTAAGATTGAGCTTCATGATTCTATCCACTTACCATGTACTAACCCAGGTTCAAACCTCATATCCCATCACACTCCTTTAGGGATGTTTATATATTTTATGTATATATATATATATTTGAGATGCATGCCTAAAAGTTATAAAATGTTAACTTTTCAATAACATTTTTTAATTATTATTAATTCTTTTTTATTAAAGTACATAGGTGCAGATATACTAACAAAATATTAATGTTATAAATATTTTTATTATGTGTCATTTATAAAACTTTTTCTTTTTAAATTGTTTTTTTTCTATTAAACTGTATATTTTTATAAAATCCAAGATGGAAGATGCAACCGCTAATTATCCAAAAATAATTAAATGGTTGAAAACATAATATTGTTTTAATCTTGGGAAGGAATTTTTAATTAAGGTTTTACTGAAAATAAAATGGGGAATGGGATTAATAGATTTTACTTATGTTATACACATTTTTGTCAAATCTATTTCCAATCTGGAAATAGATTTGAATATATTTTTGAAATGTTATCTAATGTTTGCATCTTCAAAAACAATGGACAAAGAAATGTAAGATTTTGTTAGATCGGAGATTAGAGTATCAGCTAGAAATAAGATTAAAAGCATTCCAGAAATACCTGAGAGGAGTATAAAATGGGCTGATTTTAAATGCCAATGGATAGCTACTATTGAGAAAGCTGTGTTGTCAACATAACCCATGCTGGTTTGAAATTAAAAAAATGATGATTGAGTAGAAAGTCCATTACCTTTCCAACCCATGGTGGTCATCTGCCACTAGCGTACCATCATGTTCCCATAGAATGAAATAAAAACCTGACTTGAGAACTTTGGAATGCTGAGTAGAAGCTTGCTGTTATCTAAGAACTTGCATGGATACTTTCAATTGCCATGCACAAGCTGGACTTTTTAAAATGGACTCTTAAATGTGTACAAGGTAACTCTTATACCGCTACTTGAAACTAAATCTAGATTGCCTAACTAATCTTGATCCCTACTATTGAGATTTCTTATAATGTATTGTTTAACTTATTCTCTTTTCTAATACATAAACGTAAATTGCTTTCAAATAATTTTATGTATTTAACTCTATCTCATATGCTTTAGCTTTTTTTTAACTTTGGTGTGGTTATTTATTTATTACTTGATTTTATATGTCTTTTTGTTATTATTAATATGCCAATCTCAAGCAAGCTGATGACTGAATTTCTAAAAATCTTTTCTTCCTCTTTTTAGTTAAACCTCCATGAATTAAGGTCATTAACATTCCCTTAAAATATAATGTGTGATTAATGAATAAGCTTGCCAGATTGTTTTTACAAATCAACATTTTATGTTGGTTTTTATTATAAAAATTATTTGTGCAATTCCAAATAGAATGAAATAATTCTACACGAGGTAAATCCATCATTCAAGATGAATGCTTTGAAATCTTTTAAAATGTTATTTATTTAAATTCTGAAAGAGTGATCTAGTAGTTATTTTCGATACAAATGCTAGTTTTTTTATTATTTTTCATACTCTTAAAACATCAAATATTTAAATATTCTAGTTATTATCAAAATCCACAAAGGTGGGATTGAATTATTTTAAATAGCAGAAAAAGGAGGGTGTCAAATCTTAACCTATATTTTATTAAATGAAATCTTCCCTATAGATATTATAGTGGCATAGCATGTTGCCTAAATTATGGCATTCAAACAGGGGGCATTTATTATTAAAGCAGTAAATCTTATTCAATATCATTAATGACATTTATCCACCCTGCATTACTGACATTCAGCTTATCGTCATTAATATATATATATATTACGTGCTTCTAATGTGGGGGTTGTGACAGGGTCAAACCCATAGATTTCTCCTTATGTTCGGTCCCGTAGATAGTTAAGCTTCCTGGGATCTATTCCATACAAAAAGGGCATCTGCGCATTGGTGAATCCACGCTATGCCTAACTACTTTTCTCTAAGCACTGTCCTAAGAAGGGGGTTTTAGATTTCATTTTTTGTCCAGAAGCACGATCCTTTCCTGTTATTTCTTTGTCATTATGTCAATACTGCCATTTCTTCATATTATTATTTCTTTTGCTTTATGACCCAGTTTTGATGTTATAATATTAAAATTGTGCTCTGCTCAAAAATATATGTAAATTCTGAGTATTACAAATTTTATTAATTAACAATGTTATTTCAATCTTATTATACAATCCCACCATCGTAATTTGTTGTTTCTGTATTTAAGAGTATATGCCTTGGGAAAAATCAAGTGTTCTTTCTAAATGTTGATTAAAAGAATTTTTCAATAAATATTTTGTCATAGATTCAAATATAATCTTTCAAATGTATCTTATTTATTTTCACGACCTCAGCGGCATGAAAATTTTTCTATATGTAATGAATCTCAGAATGCTCCACAAAATAATATATTAGTCACCGTGTTTCAGAACTGTAATCCAAAATGTTAGTAGCAATATTATGTAATCTTTTTAATAAATGATTGGCATCTTAATACCGTACCCACCAAAGATGTGTGTTCATGTATATATATTACTGAGTTAATAAAAAAGCATATGAGAATTGTTAGCATGAATTTCAAGATGTATGTATATAAATAATTTCAAGATGTATGTATATAAATAATTTGCCATGTTATTAAATTGTTTTTATTATCTGACTTGTTTGAGTAGTTCAAATTCCTGTTTCTCCACTTCCACATGTACAACCATCTGTATGCCTATTTAATTAAATCATAATGTAGTTAGTAAATAAGTCTCATTGTCTTCTCTACTCTGTTAGTGGGCTGGATTTTAGAATAAATTCTCATGTGTCATCATTATGTTATTCATTAGATGTTTCATCTGGGGCTTAGGGAGTGGATTCGAATCCAGGTTAGTCCCTGACCTAAATCTCGGGCTTGACTGGGTTTGAAGTACATTTCATTGAGTTCCAGCTCATGTTAGGTGGATCAACATGTTTTGACCAGTACAATATATATAACTTGCTCCTGACACAGACTGAATATATGCGAGAAAAAAACTGAATTATTTAATCAGGAAAAGAAATAGATATTTTTTTTTTTTAAGTTATCAACACCCATTAAAGTAATGTTTAAAAATGAACTAATGTTGATTTATAATTTGATTATTTTATAAAAGAAATTATCTCCAAAAGCTATTGAAAATGATTACAAAAGGAAAAGTTTATAAAGGTCAAAAAAATAATATATTTCCTTAGAAAAAACTTTTATTACTCATAGACACAAACCTCATAAAAAGAATTATTAGCTGGCTGAAGAAATCAAAAAAGATCACACACCTGCTAATCTATAGCAGATAATATTAATTCTAATGAATATTAAGGAATACAAAAGGATATGGGGGTAGAAAAGTCATTAAATGTCACAGATGGGAGATTGCTAGTCATATGCCTATTAATAATTCGACTTTATAAGCTAATAACATTAGTAACGTCTTCACCATCACCAGAGGGAGACAATATTCACTAGGATCATGGAGAAAACAGCAGTAAATAAAGGAATATTACCTTTCCACTGGTAAGTCATCAACCGATTACCTAGAGGACAACCAGACATCAAATGGATTATTAACTCCAAGATCTAAGAGTTTTCCTAATCTAGAAGGAACCAGCACATCTTATCATCTGTGTACCAATGTGCTGAAGAATAACTAACTACATGGACTAATAATTTCAATTATTCAAATTATATATGTATCATGCAGAACCCATTTTTCTTTGTTGTATAACTTTATTTTTTTTATTGAAAGAAATTGATGATCCAGCCCTATAATCAACCATCAATCATAATTATATAAGGTGGATCTATAGGTCAATCACTATAATTTTGATTGCAATAAAATCTAGATGCTGATCCCTAGACCTACCAACTAAAGGACTGGATGACTGACTGGTGTTGAGGTGAGATTTTATCTATAAAATATTAAATACTCACACTAGTACAGGATAATTTTATATTTTATTGTTAAATTAACTTGATTATTATTTGTTATTCTGTATGATTGACTAAACCTCTTCTATAAATGGCAATTGCTATCATAAATACCAGTAATGTTAAGGGAGGACTTCATACCCAAAGATGACAATCAGTAAATCATGACATATTGCCATAGATTAAGGTAGACAAGTTAAAGTGATTAGTCAATAGGATTATGATATCAAATATAATTATGAATTACATTGTTAGACTAAGTGAATGGTTAGAGTGGGTAGTGAATGACCACCCTTCATGGGGTCAAAGGTTAGGGTGATAATCATAATATTATATGAATCAAATGAAGAATGATCTGATCTACCCAAACATTAAATTGATTTATTCTAAAAGATTGTAAATCATCCATAATGGAATGAAGTTGTTAATGATTTATTTTATGTAATTAAAGTTTTTGTATGTTTTCTCATTCATCTAACTTGTTTATCTAACTTTCCATTAACCATGCCATATCATTTATCTAACTTTCCACTGCCCATGCCATATCATTTATTTAACTTTCCATTCACCATGCCATATCATTTATCTAATTTTCCATTGCCCATGCCATAACATTTATTTAACCTTCCATTCACCATGCTGCACCATTTATCCAATTTTCCATTGCCCATGCCATATCATTTATCTAACATTCCATTAGCTATGTCATGTCATTTATCTAACTTTCCATTAGCTATGCCACATCATTTATCAAACTTTCCTTTAGCCATGCCATATCACTTATTCAACTTTCTATTACCCATGCTATATCATTTATCTAACTTTCCATTAGCCATGCCACATCATTTATCTAATTCTCCATTAACCATGACATATCACCTATCCAACGTTTCCATTAGCCATGCCATATCATTTATATAACTTTCCATTAGCTAGGCCAAATCATTTATCCTATTTTCCATTAGCCATGACATATCATTTATCTAACCTTCCATTAGCCAAGCCATATCATTTATCTAACTTTCCATTAGTCATGCCATATCATTTATCTAACTTTCCATTAGCCATGCCATATTATTTATCTAACTTTCTATTAACCATGCCATATCATTTATCTAACTTTCCATTGCCCATGCCATATCATTTATCTATCTTTCCATTAGCCATACCATATCATTTATCCAACTTTCCATTAACCATGCCATATCATTTATCTAACTTTCCATTAGCCATGCCATACTACACACATAACTCAGATGTAAATAATTTAGTTTCATATCAAACTTATGGTAATCATCACTCTAGCTTATTAAAATCATGCATATAACTGCAGTTTGAATACTGAGGAGTAGTGGGAATATGAGGTGAATCCACAACATATGAAGAACCTAAAGTGCCACCATATGATAACGATATTTATTAGAGTTGAACTAAGCATACTGTATAATGTGATATATTTATAACTGGTGAACTTTAGGGACTCAAACTCATACCATCGCCTCAATGGTCAAATAAAATGAGTGGTGCAAATAGCCATTTTGTTCTGTTCCATTTTTTAGACACTGTCCAGTTGCATCATTAGGAATCTGGTCACCTACACAATTCATTTGTTCCATTACAAATGGTACAGCGAATTGTTGGGCATGAAACACATATATTAAGATTTCAAATTTCACTTATTCTGTTATAAATGGTGACTAATGTGTTGGGGCACAAACTCAGATAATTGTCTATCCGTTCCATTACAATATATATCAAAATATAGTACAAGAAAAGTAAAATTACATTTTGTTTTTAGCTGAAATAAATTATATAATCAATGATTTTATCAATCCATTGTATCATTTATTTATATCAACATTTTGAATCTAACTAATATTTAAATTATTATTAGTTCTTATGTTTCATATTTTTATGCCTATTTTATAGTTAATACTATCTTTATCCATTTATTAATTAAATCAAAGTCTGTCATATTTTTTTTTTACTAGACTTATTTATATATGTGTGTATGCTCCTACTCTAATTTTCTTTTTACGAGTCAGGGATATAAATGTTGGTATGTTTACTATAGCATCTAATGTTTACTACTTTTATTTTTTTTTGTTTAACAAAATTGCTTAAATGAAGTTGATTTTGTATTTGTACTATCTGAAATTTTTGTGAAAGTAAATTGTTGGAGATTTTTTTTAGGTCCTTTTAACATTAATAACCTGTTGTAAAAATTTGCCAAAAAAAAAAAAAAAAAAGATTAAAAACTTGCAAAATAACAAAAAAGTAGCAAAATACTGGAATCAGATTTGTTCTGATTGCACTTAAAGGATAGCAATGTTGCACAAACACAATCTCATTGACAACAAAACCAGTCAATTAGTACTGATTTAACTGTTATGTTGATAGTGACAGACTCTTGGAGATTTCACACAACTTTGGTCATTATATAAGTACTCCATAATAAAGTTAATGCCCATTAACTTGTACTCTAATTATAAATATAAACTGTAAGAGAAACTATTATTTATTAAATAAACATTGTATAGAACTGTGTTGACCACTGTTTAAATTAATGGTGCAAATGTGAAAATTGTTTGTATGGAAAGATGAAGTGCCAAGTCAGGAGGTATGGATGTGTATTGGAAAATGTAAATTTTTATTAATTAGTGCAGATTTTTGTTTTCTTAATCAGATATTGTTAATGTGGTATACTTTGAGTAATTTGTTTTGTTATTAATTTATATTATTAAATTTGTTAGTGTATATTGACAATCATCATGCATCAAACATGTAACTGTTGAAAATGAACAAAGAATCAGTATTATAAATAAATAATAATAAGTAATAAACATAATAATATAGTACCACCAGCAATAATTACCAATGCTTAAGAGTCAACACTCATCCTTTGTGACTAGATTTAAGAGATATAATATAAAGTCTAGGCTAATCACCTTCTAACAAATGCCAAATTTAAGGCATAATATAAAATAAATCACTAATATTTTATCTGCACACATATTTAAGTACTAAAATATCTACAATAACAAAAAAATAGGATCATGATATGCAGAA
The DNA here is from genome assembly GCA_028023455.1 of Epiperipatus broadwayi. Classification (NCBI taxonomy): domain Eukaryota; kingdom Metazoa; phylum Onychophora; class Udeonychophora; order Euonychophora; family Peripatidae; genus Epiperipatus; species Epiperipatus broadwayi. The sequence goes on from JAQFVV010006262.1 coordinate 6,581,669, forward strand.
TTTAAACCCCAGACATGAAATTCAACATTCTAGTAAGGGTTGACTTCTAGAAATCCTAAGTTCGAATCTAAAGTCTATGCTCCATAGCGCCACCTGTTATAACACATCTGATGCTACTAATAGCATAGTTTCCTGCTGGTGCCAGTAGTCAGGGAGAAGCAAGAGACTCTATATTAAAATATCATTATTAGGTTCGCTAACTAACGACTATGGATGGTATAAAATATATATATAAAATGTGAAAGAGACCAAAGTAATGGTGTGGATTGCGGAAAATAAATAAATAATATCAAAATGATTAAAATTTAAATACTGTTTATTAATTAAACATTATAAAGATAGCATTGTCTGTATAAGCCAGACTGTGCTGTCAACTCATTAAAATATATATTTGAAATAAATTTAACGAAATGCCATTTAGATTTACATTAATAGCTTGTTAATTTATTTATATGTTCTCTATTCCTTGGGTTAATGCAAGATAATGTGCGTAAGAAAAAGTATAGTTACATAAAGAAAGGGTGATTTCAAAATATATGAGGCCTACAGCGAATATAATAAGTGTTTGCTTAATTCAATTTCACATTTAAGATTTGAGAAAAGAACTTGTATTGAATTCAAGAATAGTGCGGACAAAAGCTCGCTGAGCTAGAAGCATGGAAATGATTAAGATGTGGGCAATTGAATAAAATATCAACTTTAATATTAAAAGAGATTGGTGGTACCAGTGAAGGATCAAAGTACAGGATGGAGTGCGATATATTAAAACCATGTGTCTTTGTGAATTAAAATAAAATAATAAATAACAAAATTAAAGCAGATGGGATGGTGTCTTGCCATGGACCCCGTGGAAGGTTTTGTCACAAACAGTCCGAGTCTGGCATTGTACCATGAAACTCTGTGGTTGGGTGACTTAGGTGTAAAATTCCCGGTATGGCTTTCTAGCATATACACTATCTGGAAACTGCGAGAAGGGAAAGGTCTGAGCTGTAAATCCCTAGAGAAACAAAGCAGTGATGCAAACAAATTCGACAATGGTAAACACAACTAGGTATTTACTTACAGTATTTAGGCATTACACAGCTCCACAAAGACTACATTCAGAAAGATGAGATCAATACCCACTTGACCTCTACTCAAATACAAATCCAATTGATAAAAAATTATCTTCTCAACTGCTGATTTGTGAACTAAAAAATTAGTAAACTTTTAAAACAGCTATGGCGATTAGAAGTTTTTTGTTGTTGTTATTGGCTCTCAACAATCAAAATCTCTATAGCAACCTTTACAATAATAGGAAAAACAAAATGTCTTTACAAAATTCTCCCATTATCTGAAAATTAATCCCATTTGCTTTATTTTTGAATCATATTTTAAAAGGAAACAAAACTGATTTCTTTCAAAATTATTATTATTTAATTTGTGGCCCATTATGATTTCCCTAAAAGAAAACTAAATCTTTCAGAAGTTTTAAACACATAATAATCTTTTTTTAATTTATAGGTTATATATTTGATTCATGACAGAGAGGTTACAATATAATAGACTAATTAACATTTATGTAGCAGTAGTATTGAATTTATTTCTCTTTTAGAAATTTAATAAAATATATTTTGTGCACCTATATTTATTAACTACCTTCCCTCTTTTTTTTACATTTGTTGTTAATAAAATGTCTTTTAAAATGCTATAATTATTATTATTACTTTTTTTTGTAGCAAAATTAAAGAAAATATGGGTGCCAAAACTACTTGATGTTTATTCTCAGACATATTAATTTGAAGTTATGCTGCAAGAAAAATGTAAAATCAGAAATAACCTACTAAATTTATTTTGCATCTACTGTCAACCACATGGAGAATACAGTATTTGGATCTAAGATCATACTACCTGTCCATTTTGAAGATTTTCATTAGACTTGTTGCAAAAGTTCAGAATTTTATAAATGCACTATTTTTTTATTTTATTTATAAAATATTTAGTACTACATCTCAATCTTATATTCTGTCCACCACAAAACATATATCCAGTATGAGAAATTTTTGTAATGAAAAAATATGTAGATATATTTTTGTATGTAATCTATTAAAATTGTTTCTTAAAATATTTTATAATAATTGTAAGGTTTAATATTTTTTATTAATTTTTTTGAACATATTTCTATATATCAGTATTAAATCCTGAAATAATTTTTGTATAGATATATAAATATTTAAGTATACATTTAAAATTACAGCCTTAAATCAATCAAAATTGGACAAAGATCTCATCCTACTTCATTATAAATGCTGATGAAGGCCTTTTTTGGTTTCACTTTTCAACTAAGAATGCACAGATATCTTTTTACCATTATCAGTATTAGGCACTAGGATGACTATTAATTGACTACCTAACAAAATCCTGATTTTTTTTTTTTTGGAAAAATTGCAAATATTTGAATAAAGTTTCTGTTTTACAGGAACTCAAATATCAAATCATATTACTGATTATGCTAAAAGTTCCTTTATAAAATCAAATAACTTTTTTTTTTTTTAACAAAACAAAAAAAATTTAAATATATATATTTTAAGTTAACTTAAATGACTAATTATCTTTGGGAATTACAGTAAAAGAAACATTCTAAACAAAATAAATAATTGAATGATTTATTGCTCAGAAGTTCATAAATCATCACATGATCACCATTTCTTATGCTTGCTCATAATTGTTATTAAAACAGGCAAAACTCCATATAGTAATGCCATTCAGTGCAAGCCAGAGTAATCAATGGATACCAGAAGGCTTGTGCATAAAATCCCTATCTAGTTCCTACTCATCCAATATCCCCAGACTAGTTAGTTTCTAGCTTGTGGCTTTTGTCAGTGAAGAGCCCTCGGTACAGTGCTCTCAGATCCAAGGCTCCTCACTGACGAAAGCCACAAGCTAGAGACTAGTCTGGGGATATTGGGTGAGTAGGCACTAGATAGGAATTTTATGCACAAGCCTTCTGGCAACCATTGATTACTTTGGCTTGCACTGAGTGGCTCTACTGTATGGAAAGTTCATAAATATGAGCATCAGAAGTGACAGATGGAGCTATGATCTACGGATCTTGAACTCATAGAGGCCATCCACCCTACCACTGTATTAAATCAACCAGGGCATTCTAAATATGTTGTTATGCAACACAATTGCTTTCTGTCTTTATTAAGAAAAGTAAAAAAAAAAACCACCAAATTATAATATTGAATTTAAGATATTTATTTTATATAGTGCAATGTTTTTAAACTGTAATAATAATCAGCATTAAGCTAATGCACATGCGCTTTGTGGATTTTAACTATAAATGAATACTCTCACTTTTTAAACACAAGATAAAGTCTTTATGAAAAGATAGAATGAATCCATCTATCCTTTCAACCCAAACATTTAAGTATGGGCAAATCTTAAGTATTTGGAAATGACAGCATGAAGATATTAAACAATCACTTTAAATTACCTTTACTATGCCTGAATGAATGACACTTGTGAAATTTAAGTTCGATACGTCATTCTTAGTTGAAATTAAACATTTATTTTATATAGCGCAATGTTTTTAAACTGTAATAATAATTAGCATTAAGCTAATGCACATGCGCTTTGTAGATTTTAACTATAAATAAATACTCTCATTTTCCATATCTTATTTACATTTGTTTAATTTCAACTAAGAATGACATATTCTAGTAAATTTCGCAAGCGTCATTCATTCAGGCATAGTAAAGGTAATTTAAAGTGATTGTTTAATATCTTCATGCTCTCATTTCCAAATATTTAACATTTGCCCATACTTAAACATTTCATAAGTTGTTGCTTGCAGTTCATGTTTATAGCTGTTTTTCTAAACATAATATTTTCTTACCAAGTTGAGGTTAGTGTGATCCAGATGAAACAATATAATAATACCATTAATTACACATGATTAATGTATTTATATACTCACCTACACAAATATAAACATTTGTAGTTATATATTAGACTATTTTCATCATCTAGCAATAGTATTTTCCCCAAATCCTAAAAACTCTTCTAAAAACTTACCAATATATTTAGAAGTCTGATACATGAATGAACCACCAAAATCTATAACTCGCAAAGGATTACCTTCTTTATGTAACTTTCTATTTGCAAAAATACGAGGACATACAGTGCAGGAAGGATATATCATATAGTATGTATTATTACTTAAAGCTTTATTTGTAGCACTTTTTAAAATATTGTTAATAAATTTTATTCTTTGACCATCCATATTATATTCTTCAATCAAAAAGAAACCAAGTTTCTCCATTTGCACTTTTACTTTATCAATATATTGACATTTCATCATTAAATGCAGCCTTTTATCTTCTTTCAAACAAATAATATTATCACTCTTCAACCTCTGTTTAAATTCCGAAATAGCCAATTCCCATGATTTATCATAAGGCATCCTATTAAATTTATTACAATTAATTTTCTTAATAATATTATCAACAAAATGATTATCACCAGGAATCATTTCAAATGAATTTTGAACAGCTGCAATTAGTTCCAAATTATAATCATTCCAATTACCACTGACATAATTAGCTCCATGACTTAAAAGGTATTTCTGAAGCTAATGTATCTTATTATTTGATAAATTAATAAAGTTTAATTCATTATAAGCTTGTGGATACTGCTTATTAAATAAAAAATCACTTCTTTCTCAAATTTATTATATAACTTAAGTTCAATTAATTTAAATCCATTTTCTCAAACAATTTTATATATGTCCCAAGCACACCATTGTTGATTCTTTAAAATTTTTTATTGATAACATTGTTGCATCTTTTGATGATCAATATTATAAAATGTCTAAATGTTGGTCTATGGGTCTGCCTGTAGTTGCACAAGTTTGCAATTTTGTGTTGTCTACATTTGAGAGTAGTATTTTAAATATGTGCTCTTTTAAAGATATTAAAATTTGCAAAAGGTATGTGGATGATGTTTTTGTTTGTGGAAATACTAATACTATAAATTTGCTGGTAGAGGAATTAAATAATTTGAATGGCTTGAAATGGACTATTGGAAAGGAACAGGACAAAAATATTAAATATTTTGATTTAATTATTACAAGAGATAACAGTATATTAAATTATAAATTAATAATCAAGCCATTGCAAAAACGGGAATATATAAATTGTAAATCAAAAGTACCAATTATGCATAAGATGGCAAGTTTTGGATCTTTTTTGTTTCATAACAAAAAATTATGTCGTTACCAAAGTGATAAACTGAAAAATATAGAGATATTTGCTAAGGAATTGCTTGATGTTGGTTATAAAATGGAACAAATAAACAATACTTTATGTCAATTTAAAAAGAGTTATAATGGTTTAAAAGAAATGAAGATTGATAGTAAACAATAGATATCTATTTCATTTATTTCAAATCCACAAGTGAAATTTTTTAAGGATATATATAAGAACGTGTTTAATGTATTATTCTATGTTACAAACAACATTAATAAATTAGTCAATAATTCTAAGGATATCATACCTGTCAAGCAGAAAAGTAAAAATCATATATCAAATTTTTTGTGACTGTATGTTATCATATATAGGTGAATTGAAGTGCAATATTGAGAAGAGATTAAAGGAGCATGAATTGTTATATAAGCGTGTAAAAAGTAAGAATAATAGTGATTTAATGACTGCTTTCAGTTTTCTTTGATCATGAAAAAATATGTAAATACAAATTTAAATTTGATTTTGAAAGTGTGAAAATTCTTCATGAAGAATAATAATAAAAAAATAATAATAATAATAAAAGAAAAATTAAGGAGGCAATTTTTATAAATAGGAATAAAATGCATTTAATAAATAGATGAGCTGCTAACATTAAAATACGGGATTCATGGGATTTGAATTGATGATGTTTGCTGCCATTTTGTTTTTTGTTTTTTAATTTAATGGCAGTTGGGGCAGGTTTAAGAAATTAACCGAAAGTACTTCTGCAGATTTAAAGACTGTTTTTAATAGTTTATTACCGTTAAATTTATTATTTTTATTATAATTACAAAATTGTTTGTTTGTATATGCCATTCCAGCCAAAGGGTAAAAAGTGCCTGCACACTCAATTACTGGACTAGCAGAAATATATAAATGTACAAGCAAGTTGGCTTGCTTCAAAACTTTGTTTTTGAATTCTATGTTATTAGTTTAATAGTTTATTTTTTAAAAATTTTGTCTGAAGTATATATACTTTCAATTTATTAAGACATTAAAGCCAATTATTCAATGCTTTAATAGGTTTATAAATGTAGTTGATAACAATCAACCCCTTAAGCTATCAACAATCTCAACTTGTAGTCAAGGCAATCTCCTTTAACAATAAAGGTGATACCACTTTTATCTAGGGTCCTATATATTTATATAGACACCAAAGATTGCAACTTGACCGAGGGTTGATTGTTATAATCTATATTTATAAACCTATTAAATGAGTATTTGCTTTATTGTCTTAGTAAATATATACTTTATATGTAATTTGCAAGTTATAAATACCTATTTATTAGTCTGCTTTCAAAATCTGGATGTTATAATTGACTATTTATTAGTCTTTTTTCAGAACAGGTTATATTTGCCTGATTAATGAGGTTGTTGAAACTTCTTTGCATTATTAATCTCACACTTTTTGGTCAAGTTGCAATCTTTAGTATCTATATAAATATATAAAACCATAGATAAAGATGGTATCACCTTTACTGTTAAAGGAGGTTGCCTTAACTACACGTTGAGATTGTTGATAGCTTAAGGATTGATTATTATTAACTTTTAATTAAATACAGTATGCACACTATATACACATAGCATCAGTGCTATATGTATATGCATATTGAAATATATTTTATTATGCACTTACAGCACAGTAAATAATATACATTCTATTCTAATCATTGCATATCAACAAAAGATGAACTATTATAAGCTATTTTCATTATATGCTAGGGAAATTTGGAACAACATTTAGCATGGTTCTTATCCCTACTGCAAATATTTATTGAAGATTCCTAGACAGGCAAATTTACAGTTGCTGGTTATATAAATATAAGCAATCTAAAACTCTTCCCTTCCATCTAATGTCTATTGATTACTCATACTTACAATAGATGGCTATGAACTGCAGTGAATTACATTTAAAAGCAAATGTACATAAATATAGAATTTTATGGGAAAAATATCTAGAATTAATATAAAACTGAGGTCATTAAAATGTGTAATTATTCAATAAGGTCCAATTTATATAAATATATAAACAAGTTGGCATAAAAAGATTTCTAGATGTGTAAGTGCAAATGTTTCTAAATTCCTACCTAATGTCCATTACTCAGAAACTAGTCAGAATGGGCATTATAACTCTATCATATAGTATTTATTGACTTCTCAAACTTGTAATATTTGCTTCTGGACTTGAATGAACCTAGTGAATTACTTCTCTTCAAAATATTATTTATAATCTACCTCTAAATATCTAGATGATGTTATAAATTATTTTACACAACAAACAATAACAAACTGCCAATCTTATCTGATTACCTCCATTTGCTTTTGTCTTCAAAATTTTTTATATACACATGGGGCAATCAATAATCAATCTAGGCAGCTGTCTAAAATATAGAGATCAATGAGGAGTGAAATAGTATTATTTAGAGGTCACAGTTTTATACAAAATGGGTATTTTTGTGAAAGATAATCATAATTTTATGCTTTTTATTTTTTTACAAAATATTTTCTTAAAAATTGCAATTAGTTGTTTTTTTCTTGATTACAAAATACTCTGGTGACATCCCTGTATGTATAATAGTACAATATTTGAGTATCAAAAAATTCACAGCTGATATACATAGTAAGACACAGTTGTGTTTAGTTTGTTTTATAAATATCATACACTGTAATTCTTATTATGATTAAGTTTGACTTTTATTGTAAATGTAATGAAGAGAGGAATATGAACTTAGGATTTTCAGTTTATATACCTTTATTCCATCTCAAATAACAAATACACATGACCACACACTTATGAAAAAAATAATTGATCCCCAATATACATATTTTGTGCAGAACCAGCGCTCATTAGTTGGGCCAGATCATAATTTCTCACACATATATACAATCAGTGCTGAATTTATATTACAATAGCAATACCTTAAACTTTAATGGACTGACTTCAATCTTTTCACCTTCTGAACAATTCAACCATCCATTTTATTGAAAACCAATGATGGAATACTCAAAGACCTTGGTGAATTTGATATTGTAATCATACTCATGTAGACATTACATCAATCTAACCACTCATATTATCAGACCATTATCTATCTATTTATATTAATAGAAGAGGGATAGATTTGTCTTATACTGTGATGCAATCTTTTCCTAAGGCAATATGCAATTAACCTATTCATTCAGTAGACTGAATGTTTACTATAGTAAACAGAGGTATTTGAACTTAGGATTAAGGGTGAGAAGATTGAAGCCTGTCCATTCAAGTTTAAGGAATTGCTATCTTAATATAAGTCAAGCACTCATTATATATATATATGGGAGATTATGATCTGGCCCAACTGATGAATGTTGGTTCTGCATGAAATATGTATATAGGGCATCATTTATCTTTTTCACATGTGTGAACCATGTGTATTGGTTATTTGAGATGGAGTGGAGGATGAATATAGAAGTTCAAATCTCTATATTTACTATAGTAAACATACAGTATACTGAATGAATAGGTTAATTTAAAGTAGATATTCTAACAGTTTGCATTTAAGACAATAACTGACTTATTGATCAAATCAATAAGATTCATTAGAATTAATATTTCTCAAACTTGTTTTAAAGTAATTCTTATATTTAATAATTTGAAATCTTGTTGAGGAAAGTTAACCCAGCCATTAAAAGTAAGGTGATCCAAGCAGGTGACTAGATAGCAGTGAAATCAGTCTTTAATACAAATGAAAATAATCTAATGATTTTAGAGATAAATGTTATATCGATGTTTATAATCGAGGTAATCCAAGCAGAGGACTAGATTACAGTGAAATCCATCTTTAATACAAATGAAAATGATCTAATGATTTTAGAGATAAAAGTTATATTGATGTGTTGTTGGAGGAACAACACCATCAAGCGGGATGGATTGTCATATGTATCAGTACTGAAATATGAGTAGAAGATTTTACCATAAATTAAGATGTGAAATAAGATAGAATTAGAAGACTGATTAGAAAGAAAATAGAGGAACTGCAAAGAAAATATATGTTTGATTTAATTATATTACAATAAAAGTTTTCAGTGCATCAAAGGCTTAATTCAGCAAAATAACGGATTTTAGAATTATCAGCTTCATTTCTGGTATGACTAAAATGTATATCTCAAATAGATGGATTTCAAATATATTAGTGGATTTAGAAACAATAGAGAAGCAAAAGATGAAAGTGAAGTGGTGAGGTTTGAAATAAAATTAAATGCAAATAAAAATCAAAACATTGAAATTAAATAGACAAAAAATATACATTGAACAGCAAGTTATAGAACAGGTTAGCATTTTTCAGTATTTAGAATGTTAGATAACATGATTTTACAATGGCTTTTAATAAGAATAGAGATTATTCTGTACACGACTAAAATTAGAATTAAAAAATAAACTTTTTGAAAGTTTTGTTACCCTACAGCTTTTTATGAAGAGAAACATGAATTTTTAGTAAAAGTAAAGAGAAAAAATTATTGACTTTAATGATATGAATTGAATGAAAATTGATGTAAAAAATAAGTGGAAAAAGAGATTATTTTTGAGAAAATTATAAAGTAACTTTGTCTGGATATGAGCTATAATTAGAGAATTTATGAAAAGTGTGTTAGAAAGAATGAAGAAGGAATTTAAAAGAGATAGGAGAAATAAAAAATTTATTGATAATCTTAATTAGAGAAATAGTTATGAGTTTTTGAAAAATAGAGTAAGATAAAGCATGCAGCATATAATTAAATTTAGAACAAGGAACCTGTCTATCAATAATTTATTAATGATAAATATAACATATATTTTTCTAGACTTCATTGCAATATAATTCTATTGTGCATATCTAAATTGTATATATATAATTTCTAGAAACTAATGTTAACTTCTTGAATTGCCTTTTAATTAATCAATTAATCTGCGGTATTACATCATCTAACAATCTCTAAGAGGCAAAAGTGGAACTACTTCCATCTACTTCTTAAGATTTTATAAGCATAGCAAGTATAGACAATGTTTGCAAGCCTCATTATTATTTAAAGTAAATATTATTTAAGTTTTGATTCTATATAGCATTAAGCAATTTTCATTCTGATATTCTATCTTATGAAGATTGATTAAGATCATATAGAACCAAGCTTAAATAATATTAAGGTTGCAAATATCATTATTTATATTTGCTATATCTGTAGGATTATAAGAAGCAGAGAGAAGTGATTCCATTTTCATTTATTAAAGGCAATTGGGCGATGATGTATTTCAAGTTAGTTGATAAATATACTTAAAAGATCTACAGATAGAAGTTAGTAATTCATTATTTATTACATAAATTATATTATTATTTTATTTTATATTTACAATTAATTAGAAATTCCCAAAAATATTAAAATGAACTAGTTTGTGAAAATTGCTTAAGAAATAATAAAATCAAACCTTAAATAACATTTATGTTAAATAATAGTGAGACTAAGAAATGCCATTGTCTACATGTTGTATTTGTAAGATATTAAGAAACAGGTGGGAGTAGTCCCATTTTCATCTCCTAGAGGCAATTGGAAGATAGCATATTGCAAATTAGTTGATAAATTTAATTAAAAGATAGTGCTAGGAGTTAAGATTGGCTTTTAAAATTATTATTGATCAAATAAATGCCATTATTAATATTCTATTATATATATGTTCTATATGCATGTTAAATAAATTAATTGGGAACAAAAGTTTGATATATTGTAATGATTTTTGTTATAGGTTATATAAAAAACACAAGTCAAGCTATCATTGATAATGAACAAGTATTTATTGTTTGAATTCAATTTGTTTTGTTAAGATTATACATTTGTATAAATACTGCTATAAGATTTTATTATTGTAATAATAAAATAAAAACAGTCCAATTAAAAAAGCTTTTGTTCCTATAAAATTAAAGATCCAATTCCATATAGTTGAAATATAACTTATTTTTCATAAAAAATTTGCCTTCATAATCTACCTATTATTATCAGAATTTAATCAGAACCACTACCAATAAAAATATTAATTAAAAAATTGTAGCATTAATTTTAATCAAGAAAATAATTTCACAATTCCAATTTCTCTTTTGCTAGCAAATTGACATTCCATGCAATTTACATACAGGCAGACATTGGAGCTCAAATAATCAAAGAATCATAGAAAAAAAAATTAAATCAATTCACTGTTCTATAAAGGATCAGATCAGAGCCCAGTTAGTTTTAAAACAGATTTGTCATCCTTTTGAACTGATTATGATAATTTCTGAATTCTTAGTATTTAAAAGTTTGTGATCAATATTTATTTATTAATATTAGACAAATATATATATATATATGCATGTTTATGTATAAATATATGTGTGATTATAATTAATTAATAGAATTAAGCAGAATTTACCTTAGAATCACAGTCTGTGTTGGGACACTTGCCATAAAAGTGCAAAAAACAAGTATAAAAAATAGAAGTAAAAATAAAGGCATTAATTTACAAGTGGAAACACATTTGCCTGTATGAGCTATTCCTGAATACACATGATCATCTGAGGAATTTAACTGAATTAAAATGCAGGAACAATTATTATAAACCTAAACAATTAAAATAGAAATACTGTTAATTTGAAGAAAAAAAAATCTAAATTGTATTATGATAAAATAGAAGAAACAAAAATAACCTTTCTACTGTTATTATTGGTTATCTCTTCATAGCATCCTGCATGGCAAGGTGAGAAGTATAAAACATTATCTGAACCACATACAGGATTAAACTCTTTGGCTAAACAGCTACAATTAACATTACATTCATTTAATAATTCTGGTTTCATAAATGTTAAAGAACTGTAAAAAAAATATATATATAAATGATATTTAAAGATTGAATTAGTAATAAGATTTTTTTAAATAAAAATTTTATTTTACATTATAATAATATTAACTATTAAATAATATCCAAAAAAGACTATATATAAACAAATATATTATTTAATACAAAAAAAGCTTTTACTAACATTTTATTGCTCTTCTCAATAGAACATATATATTATTGGGAACATTATAGACTATTGTAAATTGCAGCTTAGACTACATTTAATCACAAATACTAATATATGTATAAAAAAAAAATTTAATAAAATAGATTTCTCTATATATCGGGGAAAATAGATATTTTGATTAAATTAAATAAAATTTTGTGATAAAATAAAAACTGAAACAGGAAGCTACAGATTTATTTATTTAATTAAATAATATATATATAAAAAAGGTAATTAGTCCTGAATATTTGGTATTTTAATAAAATTTAATTAAGTACACATTTTAGATAATAGGATTAATAAACACCAAAGTGTAATTAACAATATAATTTAGGCTATAACTAATTAAGAGAGAAAATATAAATAAGCCAAGAATTTGTATGCCTGGTGGATGCTGGATTATAGAATATCTTTCAAAAGTCACTTGTGAGAAAAAAGTATAAAGGGCTAAAAATATTTTTGTGTCTTGTCTTAATTTGTCTTTTCTGGTGTTGCCTTGCTAGTCTTGATCTATCCTCTTATGACAAAACTAGTGTGCTGATGTAAGATGAAAAAAAAGCTGCAACTCACAGATTTAGCACTGATATATATATTAACTGCCAAAGAACAGTAATATTTCATGATAAGAAATATGATCTCTTATATAGATATCTTTGCAATGACAGACTAATTCCCCAATGAGAATTCCTTATGACCTTGCCACCATGTAGCTACTAATTATAAAGAGAATGCTGTAAACCAGCTTAAAGCCCATCACTTTTGAAGGGATATTTACTGATATCAGATATCTTTCTATCAAAGGCTTTTCTGCTAAAATAATGTTAAAAAATCTACATGTGTAAAACAAGAGAGTAATATTGGATTTCAAATCAGCTGATATTGGAACTATATTTAAAAATTAATTCAGATTTAATCATTAAATAAATTGTCCACCATGTATAAACTGACAGTGGACCATGAGCTGGCAAGATTTAAATAATTGCAGTGGAAGCTACCTGGATTCAAGAGTGTGTCATAACTATACTTTTCCCAAACACCTGTGTAAATTGAAGTTAACCAAGAAACTGGCTAAACAAATGACTCCATAAAATTTAAATCCATATGAAATCAAGTGGCTACATACATAAGCTTAAAAGTAAGAATCCAAAAGATGTAAAATGTGATTACAAGTAGTTAATAAATGGCTAAGATTTTATTATTCAATTTTATTAATAGGCCTAAGATAAATATCTAAATAAATAAAATATTAGATTCCACTAAAATAAAATAAAAGTATATTTCTATAATTAATATTTTTTCTCATATATATTTCAAAAGTGTTCATCAATTAATATTTTGTTATATTTTTATTCTAATGTATTTTAATTTTATTTATTTTTTCATTAATGTTTTTTTTGTATTTTATTAATTAATTATTTTTTATTATATGAGAGGTTGAATTTTTGTATTGTATATATTGTACCATCATCATCGATCACTCAAATCAATAAACATAAATAAAATAAATATTCCGCTAAAACCCTCAATCTTCATATAATAAAATCAAGTATTATTAATATCTTATGTTAATTTATACCACTAGACTAGCTCAAATTAATAATAAAGGATATATGGTTTGATTTAAATAAATAATCTAATAATAATAATCATGAGATATTTGATGAAAGGTAAAGTAGTAGGACTATATTGAGCATATATCCCAAAGGATACAATCTCAATGGCATAAAAACACTATCCCCCCTTTTATTTCAAATAATAATATAATCTAGAGCATTCTTAAGACTTTGAAAAATATTATAAATAATTTAATATAATATTACTAAATAACTGAAACACACAGGCTTATTATATACCTGTATTTATATATGTAATATATAGGGTATATGAGCACAGACTTTCTCACGACCCACCACTCTCCACACTATCTCATAACACTGATACACTCGAACACACATGTTGAAAAGATAAATAATCACCAATATACATATTTCATGCTAAACCAGCAATCATCAGTTGGTCCAGATTGCCATCTCCACACTTATGCTATAAATGCTCAGATATATATTAAGATAGCCAAACCTTAAACTTTAATGGACAGGCTTCAATCTACTCCACACTCCAAGTCTTCAACTGTCCATCCAATTGAAAATCTGATGATGGAATGCTCAAAGGCCACCCTGAGGCTGAGATTCTTGTCACACTCATGTTGACCTAAGGTCATGTACAGGTCATACTCCATTTGATTTCAGTTATTTCATAATAGAGATGTCTGCCCATCTCTTGTATATTGATTAAATGAATTATGTCCTGTACATGAGGGGTCAGATTGACTTTAGGTCAACATGGGTGTGACAAGAATCTCAGTCTCAGGGTGGCCTTTGAGCGTTCCATCATCAGATTTTCAATTGGATGGACAGTTGAAGAGTTGGAGTGTGGAGTGGATTGAAGCCTGTCCATTAAAGATAAGGTTTGGCTATCTTAATATATATCTGAACACTTATTGCATGTATGTGTGGAGATGGTAATCTGGACCAACTGATGATTGCTGGTTTAACATGAAATAAGTATACTGTATTGGTGATTATTTATCTTTTCAACATATGTGTTCGAGTGTATCAGTGTTATGTCATAGATAGTGTGGAGAGTGGTGGGTCATGTGAAAGTCTGTGCTCATATACCCTATATATTATAATATTACTAAATAAATTATAAACTCTGTTATTAAAATATGATTATCTCAGGTTCTTCGAATAAAATCTCTAATTAGTTTATAATATCCTGTAGCCAAGTATGATGAGGGATTTTGCATCATTCTTAACTACACATCATCATCATCATCATCATCATCATAATAATAATAATAATAATTATTATTATTATTATTATTCAATTCAATTCATTTATTTAAGTGCTAAACAACAGCATAAAGCCAATTACAGCTTGCACATATAATAAAAGTGAAAATAAAACATATAACATAAAATGAAAATATAAATGTATACATAATAAAGTAAAATTTAAAAGACAAAATCAAACATAACATTTAAGTTTAATAAGATTACAAAATTACTTATAATCAATGTCACACAGATTAAGGTTACTCCCAATCTGATTATATAAAGAGGGTAACCTAAATAAATGAGAAAATTTAAGAATATTAGAACGACATGTTTGAATCTGATATACACAAATAGACCTAATATCATAACTCAAAGACCTAATTGAAATAGTTGAAACTATATCTGATAAAATAACTTGTTTATTAACAATTTTATAAAAATATTTCAAATCCCTATACTTTCATCTAGATGAAAGATTAATCATTTTACCCTCCCAAGAAACATATTTGAAAAACTTCTTTGAAATAGACTGCAACAAGTTACATCCTTGCCAAGAACTAGGGTTCCAAAATATTGAACCATATTCAATAATAAAAAAACCAATGAAAAAAACAATTTCCGTTTAGTATCATTACTGAATTGATAACCATGTCTAAGAATGGCACCCATAACTTTAAAAGCCATACCAACAATCATTTCAAGATGAGGAATAAAAGATCCATTACAAGAAAACAATTCCAAGATCTTTTTGACATTTAACTGAAATAATTTTATGAGAATTGATATAATAACAAAATTGTAAAACTTGAGATTTGTTGGAATAAGTAACAAAGGAGCATTTATTAAAATTAACTGTCATATTATTTAACTCACACCAAGCACTAAAGTTATCAATATCCTTCTGAAGGAGAACACAATCGTTAACTGATATAATTCTTCTAAAAATCTTACAGTCATCAGAATAGCTTAACAGAAAAGAATATCTCAAGCAATCCTTAAGATCATTAACGTAAACATTAAACAGCATGGGTGCTAAAGTACTACCCTGTGGAACACCTAAATTGCATTCAAAATTAAATGAAACCTTATTATTGAATTTAATATATGCTGTATGACTACACAGAAATGATTGAAACAAATATACAAGGGTAATAGAAAAACCTATTTTATGTAATTTATGAAGTAAAACACTGTGATCAACATTATCAAAGGCTGTTGACAAATCAAAATAAATAACAACTAGTTTTTGATGATCCTCAATTGCATGAGCTATATGATCATAAATTGTCAGTAGATTACTATCAATTGATCTATTAGGACTAAAACCATGTTGAGAAGAAGAAATTATTTTACCCACATCTGAAATAATTTTATTATAAACACATTTCTCAAAAATTCATGCAATGGTATGCAAAACAGAAATCGGTCTATAATTAGAAACACAATCTCGATCACCATTTTTGAAGATTGGAATCATTTTAGCACATTTCAAAACACTAGGAAAAGTACAAGAGTTAAGAGACATTAAAAATAAAGTCAAGAGGTACTGCAATAAATTCAGCTAGCCCCTTATAAATAAAAAAAAGAATATTATCATATCCTAAACTAGAGTGAGTCTTAAGCCTCCTAATAGCTACAATAACATCTTCCCTAGAGATATGATCAATTGTACATTTAGCACTAGACAAATTGCCAGGAAATGTGATTTTAGAATCAAACTCATGTTGTGAAGAATATAACTGCAAAATGTTTAGAAAAATCATCTGCATTTAATGCAGAACCATGAGTCATTTGAACCTTTTTCTTACCCAAGCCTAAATTATTAACAAAATTCCAGAATTCTCTAGGATTAGAAGAAATATTAATTTCAATTTTTTTATATACTCTTGTAAATCTCGTTTATAGATATATTTAGTTCAATCTTCTAAAATTGAAAAAGTTATTATAATAAATTATATTCTGGGTCTTAAAATAAAGTCTATGATGGTAAGATTTCCTTTTAATATTCTTAATAAGAGTATATGAAAACCAAGGAGGATAACCTTTGTTAAAAGACAATTTATTAGGAATATATACAGCAATAAAACCATTAAAAATTCTCAAAAATAATCCAAGAAAAAATTCACATCATTAATTGAGTACATATTATTCCAGTCAACTTCAGAAATTCTTCTACAAAGATCAACATAATTACCCCTCCCACAATCCCTTTTCACAACATTAGAACGAGTAATTTTAGAATAACACATCTTAATATAAAATTCGATAGGTGGATGAAGAACTCAATTGGAAAAGTAACAGAGACAAAGTGAAAATTACTAACTATAGGTACATTACACAGAACACAATCTAAAGTATGCTGAAAACTATTAACAACAGGGTTATATTGTTGAAACCCAAAAAATTTGCAAAATCTAAGCATTCTTAAAGCTTTCTGAGATAATAAAGAATAATGCGTAATATTCTTACCCTTAAATAAATCAGGCATATTCAAATCACCAACAATGATAATATTATTATATCTTATTAAAAAATCTTCAAGTGCTGTCAAGAAGTAATCAAGCTCTAAAAGTGAGATATTAGATTTAAAATAAATATTTCCCAGTACACATTTAAAATTATGATCTATATAAACTTCATACCATGTATATTCACATACAGAAGTAAAACATAGATCCCTATATAAAACATTTTTGTTGATAGCAATAAGAGTACCACCTCCTCTAGCTGCATATTCTAAAGATCTATCCGTACATAAAATAATATACCTATTATCAAGAAAAGAACAATCATAAAATTGTTGATTTAACCAAGTCGCTGTAAAAAATATCAAATCAAAATGCTCTATTTCAAAGAATTGTTTAATTTCCACACACTTAGTTCTCATCCCTCTAACATTCATGTAAAAACAAGAAAGCCCTATCATATCAAAACAAAAATAAATCAAAACAAATAAATAAATGAAATCAAGTAAAGAAAAATGTAAGCAAGTATAGTGAATAAAGAAAATAAATAAGAAATCAAAGAAAATAAATAAATACAACTAAAGTTTTAATGAATTAGCCAAAGTTCCATGATAAAAACCAATGGAAGCACCACGAGTCCATAAATTGGAAGAGATTAAATCATTATGTTTATGAGCAGGAGCAGATATATAAAAGTAAGAAGACTTCGAATTATACATATTAATTTCATGACACACAATCCTAGTTCTTAAACGTTTTTCAAGAAATAGCTTAATATTATATGAATTAAGACTCACTGGCATATTAGAAACAAAATATCTATTACATTTTGTATTAATATTATTACTAATATATTTATGAATTTTAGAAATACCAAACCCCCTTTCCATAGGAAAATAAGGTAGTCTACCTTTTTTACCAGAAGTTGAAAAAGAGCATCCCAAACCATTTCCCACATTAACCTCATTATCAATATAATTGTTATATTTAGAGAAATTCGAATAATTTGCTCCATAAGTAATAAAACCCCTATCAGCATTTGCTAGACAATTTTTTCTTTTGAAATGTGATTTAGAAAAGTCACTAGAAAAATTACCACTATACTTTTTTGTAACAGAATGTGAATACCCATCTTTCAATACATATTTTTTATCATGAAAATTATCATAATATCCCAGCGATGAATTATTAACAGAAAAGCCAGAAAACTTGTTAAATTTTTCATCATCATTAAGTCTAGAAAATAATAATAATGATGATGATGATGATAATAATAATAATAATTTTATTTATTTATTCATTATGAAACAAACAATAAATGTATAATACAGTGAGATAAATTTCATACAAGAAAAATCTTGAGTGAAGAATTTAAATGTAACAACTAAAAACACTAATAAAATACAAAAAAAAAAAAAAAAGGATAAATATAACATAAAATATTAAAATCACACAGATATTACATTTGGAAATTCAATCACAATAGTAAATAATTACAACATAACATACAGTATAAACAAAAAAAATAATAATAAAATAAACAAAATAAAACTAATACTTAGCATAATATAACCAGCGCCATAACTGCTTTTTAAAAATCAACTAACTAGTGTTCATTAAATTCACAGAACAATCTCTTATAAACATATTAAATAATTTAGGACCATTATAACTAAATTGCTTCCTACTAGATGTTTTAAGAAAATTAGGTAAAGATAGCTGATATTTAGTAGATAAACGAGTATTTACAACAGAAGATTTAGTATCCAAATGAAGTTTCCCACAATAAACATCAAGAATCACTCTATATTTATACAAATGGAAAACATCTAGTATATTAAACGTGGCATAAATATCTTTAATAGATGTGGTACATGATCTACCAAAAATGATATGCATTGTATAATTCTGTAAAACAGACAAAGTAGTCATTGCAAAAGTAGAACAGTTCCCCCAAACTGATATGTTATAACATAATAAGCTTTGATAAGAAGAAATATATAAAGTAAGCAAAGCTGACCGAGAAAAAAATTTAGATAAGTAGAAAAACATATAATTTAATTTACATAAATGAGAACAAAGAAAGTCAATATGGTTTGACCAGGATAGTCTGGAGTCAATAAAAACACCTAGATAGCAAATATTATCAACAAATGAAATGTTAGCACAAGTACAAGTGCTATTACAATGCCAAAAATACTTATTACAAATAGTAATGTTAAGCGAATGAATATTTGAATTATAAGAAAAATTAATAGCTTTTGTTTTACTCAGATTAATTGATAAATTAGTAAATGCTAACCATTTATTAATTAGGATTAAATCATCATTAATTATTTTTTCAACAAAATTATATGAAACTGCAGCATAAGACAAAGCAATATCATCTGCAAAACCATAAATCTTAGATTCTAAAGGTAAAGAAAATAAATCATATAAATTATAAATAAAATGGGACCCAAAACTGAACCTTGTGATACACCATAATTAACTGTTATAAAAGAGCTTATAACACCAGAAATATTTGTTGCTTGTTTGCTATCCTTTAAGTAACTTGCAAACCATGAAATAAATCCACCACGAAAACCATATGAATATAAACGCTTAAGTAAAATTTTGTGAGATTCACAGTCAAATAAATGCCTTAGACAAGTCTAAATAAATAGCAATAGTTTTAAAATCCTTATCTAGTGAAGTTGTCAAATTGTTTACATGACTATAGAAAGTGTCCAAGGTACTTCTACCAGAAATAAATCGATATTGATGTTCAGATAAAATATTATTTTTGGATAAAAATGACATCATTTTCTCTTTAATCACCATCTCTAACAATTTGGATATTACAGATATAATAAAAATCGGTCTATAAGTGTCAAGCTGTGGAGGATCACCCTTTTTAAAAACATGTGTAATAAAACCAACTTTCAAACAAGTAGGAAACAAACCAGCATTTAAGGAAAGATTAAACAAATAAACAAGAACAGGTATGAAAGCTGACTTATTGTCCTTAAGAATCTTTGGTGTTAACCTATCTAGACCAGCTGAATGAACATTCTTTAAGAGATCAATTTTACCAGACAAATCCAAATCAGTAACATCTGTACACAAAAAAAGAATTTAGACAAGAATCAGCAAAAGACAATTCTTGTAATGGTGTTTTATCTATTGACAGATCTTAAAAAAAATTATTAAACAAGTCAGCAACACATTTTTCATTATTTTCTACTTCAATCAAATTATCATTGTGTTTTATAAATTTAATTTGATTTGACAAAGGTTTCTTTACAAGAGAATTGATCAATTTCCATTTTAAAGAAATATTTTTATCATTAAAATATTTTTGATAATATTGAAGGAGGAGGAAAAGGAGGAGTAGTAGTAGGAGGAGAAGGAAGATGAGAATGATAATAATGATGATGATGATGATGATAATAATAATTCATTTATTTAAGTGCTAAACAACAGCATAAAGCCAATTACAATTTGCACATTACAATAAAAGGGAAGATAATACATATGACATAAAATGAAAATATAAATGTTTACATAATAAAACAATATTTAAAATTAAAAATATCACAAAAATTAATGTTACTCCCAATCTGATTATATAGAGAGAGTAACCGTAAATATTTGACAAAGTAATTGTTGTTTCTTTAACAAATGTCTTTAGATCTACTAAAAATATGTCAATATCATTAAAATACATATAAAAATTTGATAATCTGTATAATGCTGCTAAATATAAAGTTTCACATTTATATTTATCGATACTAAATAAATCCTTATTCCTTGTATATACATGTGGAACTCTTATTAATACCTTTGAAATACAATTATGTAAGTAAATTTTTCCATGAATGATTAAATAAAAAAATTTCATATCATGAATCACTCTTCTATGAAATAAATTTATACAAACATCTTTCGCATTAATTATATATGAATTTATTGTATATTGATTGCAATTTATCTATATGAGATAACTTATTTGAGTTCCATATTATTGAGCCATATTCCATTATAGGAAGTACAAGTATTTTAAACAAATGTATTTTAATAAAAATATTAAAATAACGCCCATTACGAAGAATAAGACCCATTATTTTATTGGCATTATATAAAATATTATCTACATGAGTTGTAAAAGATCCATTTTGATCAAACCATATTCCAAGATCTTTATAATACTTTTTATATTCAATAGTTTTATTATTTATACAATATGAGTCCATATAGTACTGAACTTCCCTTGTATATGTAACAGCACATTTTTTATATTTATATGCATGTTATTCTTTAAACACCATTCAGAAAAGCTATCTATATAAGATTGAAGCTGTAAATGATCCTTATAACAAGTAATTAATTTAAATATTTTACAATCATCAGCATATGATAATAGACTATCCTTCACTATATATCTATCCAAATCATTTTTATATATTGCAAATAACAATGGTGCCAGTACACTACCTTGTGGAACACCTAATTCATTAACATAAGCATGTAAAACATTATTATTACTTTTAATAAAAGAAGGTCTATTTTGCAAAAATGACATAAACAAATTTAACAAATTCAATGAGAAACCCATATCAGACATTTTACTTAAAAGTTTAGAATGAATAACTCTATCAAAAGCTCTACTTAAATCAAAATAAATTAGATCAAGTTGTGCTTGATTATTTAAAGAATGGGCAATATGATCATGTATAGTTAATAAATTTGTCTCAACAGATCTACATAGTAAAAATCCATGTTGAAAACTTGAAGCCAACGAATTAACTTGACCAATAAAACCATTATATATATACTTCTCAAATATTTTTGAAAAAATAGACAAAACTGAGATTGGCCTATAGTTAGAAACTTCTGAATGAGATCCTTTTTTATGTATTGGTATAACCTTAGTAATTGTCAAGTAAGAAGGAAAAATGCCTATTTCAATTGAAAGATTAAAGATATATTCCAGAGGACATGACAGAATCTCCACACAACCTTTTATTAAGAATGCAGGAATATTATCAAAACCAGGACTAGAATTTACATTTATTTGATTAACAACTTTTTTAATATCTTCTTTAGTTATAAATCCTATTCTAAAGTCATATCCTAAAATGTCCCGGTCTCTGTTATCATCCACATCATTTACCTCATTAAAAATACATCTACCCAACACTGAAAAATAATCGTAAAATTTATTAATATCAGGCATTAAAGATGAACCTATTGGCTTTTTACATTTATTAATATCAAAATCCTTCATAATTTTCCAAAACTCTTTAGGTCGAGCTAAAAGTGATGCTTCCATACTAACCATATAAGTATTGAAATCTTCTAAAGTTAACAAAATTATTATAACAACTATAACAAGTTTTTTTAAATAATTTATGAAATCTATATTTCCTTTTTAAAATTAGTTTTAATTTATTTGAATACCAAATAGGATATTTAAGCTTTTTTCCTATACAAATTGGCACATATTTCGATATATAAAACTGCAATATATCCACAAATACATCCATGGCTTCATTAGCAGACTTTGAATTATAGACAGATAACCATTTATAATCCTGAAATGCTATATATACAAACTCAAAAAATTAGCCTTACAATAATCTCTAATTAACGAAGAATATATACACTCTCTTTTCCCATGAATAAGTATTAAAATTTCAATTGGAAGATGATGAACATCAACTTTAACAAGAGGAAACTTAGATGTATAACAACCAACATCACTAAAGTTAGTAAAAATTAAATCCAATGTTCTATTATTACAATTTAAAGAAATATTATTTTGTATAAGATTTAGAAGAGTAACAAAATTCTTCAATCTCATTGCTTTAGATGAAAGCGTTTGATTATTCAAAAATTCTGGAGCATTAAAATCACCTGTAATCATTATATAATGTGGATAATTTATAAGATATAATTCTATATCAGTTAAAATTAAATCAAAATCTTTATTAGATATACCAAGATGTATATATATTCCCCATAAGTATTTTAGTATATTTAAAATTAACCTCTACCCAAATTTATTCATTAGAACTCAATATAACTTTATAAACTTAAATTCCAATCGAGATCTAAGAGCAATCAATGTGCCTCCTCCCCTGTCAGCAATATTAGGATCTCTGTCCTGTCTCAAAACAGTATATCATCAAACAACATATTATTTTTAAATTCCACAGTAAGCCAAGTTTCAGTAAGTATTATAATATCATAATTTTCAATAATAGATGAAGTTTTTAAATTAAATGTCTTAGTACGTAATCCACATTTTGATAAAAGCAATGTAAAATATTAGAACTACTCATAATTAAATACCAAAGATGTATGTACATTTGTATCAATAAAATTATCAGCAGATTTAGTTATATCAATTGTAGAAATAATATCAATAACCTTATTAATTGCAGGTTTCATATTAAAGTTTTCTAAAATTAAATTTCTATTTAAACAACCTCCAAATGTTGAAATATTACAACCATTAGTCCAAATCTCTGATAAAAGAGCATCTTTCATCATTGGCACAGGCAAAGATATATAAAACGATGCCTATCTTTTGTTATTTAGATCAAGTTTATAACAAACAACAGACACATTTAATTTAGTTTCCAAATAATTCTTCACGTCCATAGCTTTAGTCCATTCTACTTAAAAACAATTTTTTATATAAAATATGTGACTTAATAGCTTTAAGCGTAGCATTAACAGATGCCCCTATAAGCAACTATTTATTATGACGTTTGAAATATTCTTTATTAGATTTTTTTTTTTACTACTTTTGTAAGTAACTGTTTTAAATCCATCATCTACTATTAAACTTGTTTGTACAGAATTAATCTGAGAATTCCGTTCATTGTTAATCAATTCATTTTTCATTTCCTGTTTTGCAGCAACATTTGGGTCCACACTCAAAGTTGAATCAGACCTTTTACTATTTTTAGTAGTAGATGTCATTTTTATTTTCATTTAAAATACCTGTCACTTTATTATTAATTACAATCTATCTGTGCCATCAATAATTCTGTTAAAAGGAATACAGTCCACATATTTGTCAGCTGAACTATTTTTAACTTTACCATCATTTATTCCCTTTATCAATTCTTCTAAATGTATAAAATTTGATTTAGTTTCTTCATTATTTCTTAACAAAATCGATTTTAACATATAATTCTCCTTACACAACTTATCCATTTGTATAGACATATTTTAAATTTTTTCAGTCAGCCTATTAATATGAGAAAAAATGTAATTAATACGCTTAAGATTTTCAAAGTCTTGCCCAAAACAACCCACATGCGCATTCTTCAGATTTTCCAAAAGTTAAAGACCCACCATTATAGTTATCTTTATATAAAGTATTTTCTAAATCCATAAATTCCCCTGAAATATTTCCAGCATTATTTTCATTCAGTAGTTTATCTGATAATAATTTGTTTATAGAGGAATCCTTTTCAATAACGTTAAACAAACCAGTAAAATAATCTGCCATTGTTTGACTATATTTATCCAAGGTAACCAAAAAATAATCTGCTGTCATCTGACTATAACTATCAGACATAACAAAAGAACAATCAATCTATGGGCATTTTACTATCATTATTGGAGTCAACAAGCAATGAAACAGAACAACTATCATCATCTAACATTTGACCATTAAGCCCACCAGCTTGACAAGTTGGACATAAAAATGATTTATATCTATCTGTCAATAATTTCAAATCTAATACTTGTAATTTTATACATTTAATATGAAACACTTTTTTACAAATGCCTTTGCAGAAAATTTTTGATTGTTTAGAAAAAATGTCTCTCAGACAAAATCCTCATGCATTCTTAAGTGGCACCATCTTGATGATGATAATAATAATAATAATATTCCTACACTTAATCTAACTAACAATTGGTACTATATTTTTACTATTCAATAATCTGGTCACTAACAATAATAATAACATTATGGTTCTCTTATTTATCATGTGACATATTAAAAGTATGTTATAATCTGAACAATATGTAACAATAAAAAAATGTATTGAATTATATGACAGTATTTTAAGTAATAAATCATGACTAAAATAATCATACTATAGGATATTGCTGTGTCATATTCTGAATAATACTTACCATTATTTAAATAAATAAATCATTTAATATTATAATGTGCAAAATATATTACATGTTTAATTCTGAATTTCTGTGGATCGAATCATATGGTAGTGAGTAGATCAATAATAATACAGACAACAAGTTTTATAAAAACACCTTTAACAAATTTGTTTTATTCTATAAAACAATTATATACAAAAAATATTTACAATCTTCAAAATTCACAAATATTATATTAAAATTAAAACAAAATATATTAAAAAATAAAAGAAAGATTGAGTTACAGATTTTCAATCTAAAAAAATCATAAATGTATAAACCTTCACTCCGGCTTATGAATTTTTATTTAGGAATACATATCTTGTAGAATTACTCGAATTCTATTATTCACCTACAATATTATATTAGGTTTATTACTAAATCAATTGATAATCAATATTAATTTACTTTCAGTAAATATAAAAAATATTTAGCATAAATATTTATTAACCAAAATATATTCTTAGGTTTATTCTAGGTTAATGAAAATAAACTATTAAAATAATGTTTATTTATGTATTAAAATAATAATATGTGTTTTGTGTTCAAAAAAACATAAAATATTTAAAGTAAAATATAAGAATTTATCATACATTAATATATTCTTCATTTGATGTTTCATTGTAAAATATGCATTGTTCTACAAAAATATTGTCAATTTATGAAAAATCGAAAGTATCAAAAATATTTGAAAAATATAAAATAGGAACAGTTATAATTCCTTTATCATCAAAATATTAAGAAAAATTATGAGTCCTCAATTATTTTTATCATCAGCATTATGCATTCAATATCATTTGTATTTTCTTCTCAATACCCAAAACGTATCTTGCCTTCTTTAAAAACAATTCATCTTTCTAAATTTATCCATTATTCATCTTTCAAAAATACAAGATTACACAATGTGGTACTAATGAAATTCTGATAGTGATACAATGCATAGGACATGAAGGAATAATTAGAGTAAAGACTCAATAGTGTAAAATAATTCAATAATCCACATGGAAATCAGTGTGAAGAAACAAGTATGACCTTGTCTAATACCACAGGAAATAATGTCTAGGTTTTCTTTTAGCACTTACAGACCAATTAAATACAAATATCAAAACAGTGTCCTTGGAAATAAATACAAAGTACAGGGCTATGTTAACTATATTTGCACAATAACTTCTTAGATATAATATAGGCCAATTCTCCTATCTTCTTAACACATCCTATAAATATAAGCATTCAGAGATTCATTTTTCTACTCCCCTGTCACTATCATTTAAATGATTTCAAATAGATTTAGACAACCAACATTGTAAAATAACTAAGTAAATTTTTCCAATAATAAACAACATTACACATTACTTTACCCGACCATGACTACTATAAGAAAAGGTTTTATACGCAAACTTATCCACAAATATAAATGAGTTTGATTTAAAATATTCATTCAATATCAGGTATTTAAAATAAATATAATATAGTTTATTTAGCAAAGAATCATATAAAAATTACGATCATTAATAAAGTTATAACGATCTTTATAATAAAAATATATGCATATTTTCTCATAGCTTATCTCACTAAATAAAAGAAAAATCTATGTGTTATTAACTCACACATCCATATGTTCATTCATTCATGTAATATAAGAAATATTTTTTTAAAATTCCAATCAACTCTAAAAAATAAAAAAATATATATCATATAATAATTATAACCATTTAAGTTACCTATGTGATTTATCATTTGCAATCACATATTTGGTGTCTTCGGGTCTAGTTTTCATAAAATATAACAAAAAAAAATTACAAATAACATTCAGAAAAATTAATATATTTTAAAGAAATTTTTTTAAAAGTTTTTAAAAATCGTTAAAAGTTTAAAGTTAATATTATTATAATTAAAAGTTCTAAAATATAATCTTTCCTATAACCTATAAATAAATTATAAATCTAATGTTAGTATTTTTAAAATAATAATGAAAACTAAATTTACGTATTCCTCTTCATAAATATCTTTCAATAAAATGTTCAGATAATAAACCAAGGAGTTGCTGTTGTTAAGCAACGAGTATTGTCTAAAGCTTTTTTTCCAACTCTTCTCTCCCTCAGCGCATAAATCAAAACACAATAAAAATAATAATAATCCAAGAAAATCTGAAAAAATGTTATCCATCCTTGGAAGATATTTATACAGTCTATTTTCTGCAAATATTCTCAAAGGATAGGAACAATTAATGTGATATCACTTAAAATATTCATTTGGGTAAGTTAACCATTCCTTCTGTGAACATAACTTCCTTTTTTGATGAGATGTATCATTTTCAATCACTTTTAATAAGTATGCAAATTAGCACAAACAGATGTCTTTTCATTTTTAAAATTATATTCCAACTAGGCACATATAATATAGCAGATAAATCCAAGTTTTAAATACAAAAGTCATTTATTTCTGACAGAATAATATCCTTCTTTATTATCCATTTTCTCTTTCTTCTTTGTAATTAAATTATCACAATTAAGATAGCAGGTTTTATTATATCAAAATATTCGTGTATTAACTTTATGAGCAGTTCATATTCATTATAATAGCCATCCTCTTAAGATACTTTACTTCCACAAAGTTTAAAATATAACTTGCTTTAAAGATAAATATTTCTTTAAAAATATTATAATCTTTTTAAATAAAAATGTCAATATTATAGAATGAGAGAGCAATATATTTTTATAACTCAATCTCAAATATTTTTATAAAATTTAAAAGTCAATTGTGTTTTAGTCTTTTCCAGTTATTTTTCCTAAATAATATTTTCTTTAAAGTTCTTGACTTTATAAAACAAAGACATATTAAATATATATGTCATACTTCTGGATTAAATCAATATAAAAAATTTCATACTTCTGGATTAAATTAATATAAAAAATTTCATATAGTAGGGAAAAAAATTGTGCTTTTCCAAACTCTTCGGTCCTTCATTGCCAACCTTTCCATGCACAAAACTACAGGCTTATGTTCCATAATTTATCAATGAATCTTTAACTATGCTTCAGAATAGTTCTGCTAGTAGGAAATTAATTGGGTTTATTCCAACATTTTTAGTTAAACTAAATAATAGTTTTAAAATCCTTTCAACTTTTTAAAACAAAATTATATTAAATTTTAAAATAATTGACTGTTAACAAATTGTTACTACTTAAAAAAAAAATTAAAACAATAACTAAAAATAATAAGAATAGTAATAACAATAAGGATAACCAATAATTTTAATTACATACAGTTTTTATACCAATTTTTTAGACAATTTTAATTGGTTAACAAATAATCAGATTATAGACTCATTTACATATTTACCAATTATGTACTTTTAAAAATCAGAAATAAAATTATGAGACATCATTTTAATTAATAATATAAGAAATATTTAATACAAATAATTTATTTTATAATTAAACAAAATATTTAAACTAACATATTTCATTAATTTTTATCAATTTATGAAATTCTATAAGATTTAATCTAAAAAATGTAGAAATTTTACTTTAGTTAACATTTAGTAGTTTAGAATATTTTTAAAATTAAATAATATTTATTAATAAATTTCTTAACATGTGTAAAATGTTTCAATTCTGCAAATGATTTTTAGAAAGTATTTAAAAACTTTTTCTAAAACTATGCATGCATCACACATATATCAGTCATATGATCTGTTTATTCCAGACAAATGTAGCAATTTTGAATTGACTGTCTGCAAACAACTAAACAAATATTTAATTATAAAAAATAATACACATTAAAAAATATTAAATAATAATAATAAAAATTTAGAATAATAAATTTTGACATTTTATAACACTCGCTAAAATTAAAACATCCAACACACCATAAGAATATTACTAATTTAACAAATAATTATTTTACAAGCTTAAACTTAATTTTAGAAGATAAATTTAATAACTTATTCAACTATTAAACATTATATTAAAAATTAATGGTTTTAATACTTATTTAACAAGATATTAAATACATATTTAAAATATATCTAAGACCAGTCACCCAACCATAAATTATTCTGCTTTTTTATTATTATTTTAACTTCTACTGCTTTTTTATTATTATTTTAACTTTTTTTTAAAATAGCTTTACAATATTTTTTAACCACTTATAAATTCATATTAACAAAATTTAAATCCCTATAAACATTATTATGACAATTATAGCACTTATATTTAACTTAATTTAAAATTTTTAAAGAAATTCTGCCCTAATGAAAAGGGTACAATATATATATAAATATTCAGGACTAATCCTATTATTATATTAAAATAAATTTGATTTATTAATTTTTTACAAATAGTTGCTAATTCTTTTTCCATGAAGTTTTTGCATCAGAGTATATAATTGGTATAGAGATAGATATTAGTTTTATTATTGCTATAATTATTTTGATTAAAAATGTGACCATTCATGTCTGCTATATCAATTAAAATGATTACTGTATGAAGTATTACCATGTTTTCCTGAGCCACTTGTAGATTAATTGAGGCATTCAACATCAAAGAATCTGGGGAGGAGTTTGAACCTGATTTATAAATATTTTTTGTTATAGAGATGGCACCCTAATCTTCAGTATGACAGACATATTATAAAAAAGAAGTATCTATAATGACAAGGAATAGTTTCTCTTTTTAATTGAACTTGTTTTATGGAAATGAAGGTCAGGAAATATGGTTGGATACATAGTCTGACCATTATAGTTACTCAGAACATTCAGTCCAAATGCAGTCAATGTGGCTGTTCTTAACATCATTAATCCTAGTGTATAAATCCTTGTACATTCTAGTTTATGTATATATAAATGGAGTAAACCCATTTCTTGTTACATTATAAAGAAAGATATCTGGATGTTGTTTTTTAAATATATAATAACTTTTCTTCTTCTTTCCATCCCTATCTCATATAACTTATATTTTATGCTGATATGTTAAAAATAATGATTTTTAATATAGTTTATATAATTATTTATCAAAAATATAAATTTATATAAATATATTTATTTTCATTGTGTGCACACACACACATACATATATACTGTGACAGCCCGATTTTTCCACCAGAAGTTCTAACTACAGTCAGGTCTAGGGTCTTTGGATAGGATGTCAAGAATAACATAATGAAGTGACTAACCAATGATCATGCCTATTTCAAATAGGCTAGCTCTAGGTTTATACATTAAATTTAGACACAATTTAGGCTAGTTTATCCATATCCCTCTTTCAAATTCCACACATGCCTCAGAATTCAAACCCAGGGAGATATTGCAATCGACTCTCTTCAGTGATGAATTTACTTAGATAGGGATTACATTACATTTATATGGATTCAAATCTTGAAAAACTCTTTTAATAAAAAAAAGATAATTATATACACGTATGAATGTCAAGGATGTACTCCTATCACATTAATGATGAAGAATATTTACTACACTAACCCTTCCCATGATAGGCATACATGAATGGACCCTCATTATATACAAAATTGGTAAAAGTAACAAAGAGAAAAAAATCATTAAATCAATATTATAATGATTTATGAAGCTAATTAACTAATTAATTAAGTTATAAGGAAATGGACTCAGGAGCTTCTTGGTTTAATTTCATCTGTAGCAACTCTCCTCTCCTTGGAAGACCACCCTTTGAATAATGTATAAGTTAAATAGAAATGCCATTCACACAGGAATATTAGTCATTCACACTGAATAAACAAACAGAAACAATGGTTAATCAACATAACAAATAAAATAATAATATAAACTCTGTCCAATAACAAGTGTGTGTTTTTAATAGTAATATCCAGTATCATGTCGCTATGAAGGGAGAGTTACCAAAACTTTATTTAATGAAATAAAATAAAAAATTTCCAACTTAACAATCTTCTTCTCCCGCATTTTTCTGACTTTGGTTACAATAGACTCTTCCGAGTGATAGAAAACTTTGGTTTCCAAATGCAGAAGTCAAATTAAAAAAAAGATACAGAATTCTACAAATGTATATTTAAATTTAAACAAAAAATATCACAATAAATTATTACTTTTTTCAAGATAACTGGTGTAAGGTTTGTGAATTAGGCAATTAATGTCTTTGATAGATACAGTCTGTCGTTGTACCAGTTAGACTGCTATGACAAATCATGCATTCCTCACAGACTCCTCATTGATCTATTTGGAATGACATTATTTCCATCTCCTGTGGTTTTTCTTCATTCTGTATCCATCTGAACATTTTAGATGAGATATTAGATAATTCAGTATGTGTTACACACTGTAGAACTAAACCATTGCACTTCCCATGATCAGGGCTGATAATGCTAACAACACTATTGAATTAGCCGGAAAACATTGTTTTGTAGCACATAAATAATTAAAATTTTCTTACTTCAGTATTTGATATTAAATGATTTTTTATAAGAACAGAGTTATTCCATTATTAATATATAACTACCTCAGATTATGTTTCAATGCATTCTTTTATTTACATCGGAAGAATAGCATGGTCCTTTTTATCTTAAATGTTTATTTAAGTCTGCTCAATTATTTTATCCAACTTTATGAAGCTTTTAGAATCACTTTTGTCTAAATATTGGCCACAACTTATTGTCATGATCTTTGCAACAATCCAGAAAATAATTTGAAGTGTTTGAATTAGCTGTCCATGTTCTTTAAGATTTGAACATTCTATTTTCCAATGTTGTTGTTATATAGTTTTGCTAGTATAAAGATAATGGAAAATGAACTGTGTCTGTTTTATATTGCCCTCAGCTTCTATTGTCTAGTATACTAACACTTTTTCTATTACTGTGTGAACTCTATTGTTATGTGTGTTACATTGATTATATGCAAAACAAAATTACACAGTAGAATTATGCTTTCATCTTCCATACTTTGTTACCTAGTGATTAGTTTGATATTAGATTGTTACCATGCTTATTTAGTCAAAGTCTTTTAAAATGATGTACAATACACTGATATTAAAATCATTGTTTATATACATATATATTAGTGTGATTATTTTTTTAATTGGGTTTTTCGTGCTTCTAATAAACAAGTAAAATTGATTTATCTGATTCTTCTTTAATATAGTTAAAATACATATTTATTGTGATTCTTCTTTAATATAGTTAAAATACATATTTATTGCATCTATATGTATAGTATGAGTTTAAGTACTTCATTTGTAAAATCATATGTTTAATCACCCTTTAACTAAAGTTACGTCAAAAATGAGCTGGATTTGGTGGTGAGAAAGAACAAAGTTAGATTGTAAGCCACCCTTTACAATACTCATACACATCTATTTATAAATGAAATATAGTAATTATAATTACTATATTATCTCTAAATAATAATGTAAACTACAAATAAATAAATAAAACAGGACAATAAAACATTGTAACAACAAGCTTATTTATATGGGTGTGACAATAATCTCGGCCTAAGGGTGGCCTTCGAGCATTCCAGCATCAGATTTTCAATTGGATGGACGGTTGAAGAGTTGGAGTGTGGAGTATATTGAAGCCTGTCCATTAAAGTATGAGGTTTGGCTATCTTAATGTATATCTGAGCACTTATATCATATATGTGTAGAGATAGTAATCTGGACCAACTGATGATTGCTGGTTTAGCATGAAATACGTATATTGGTGATTATTTATCTTTTCAACATATATGTGTTTGAGTGTATCAGTGTTATAAGATAGTGTGGAAAGTGGTGGGTCATATGAGGGTCTGTGCTCATATATCCTATATATTAAATAATAGAATATTTCTTGCTGTATAATCTTTTTAAATTTAATTTACTTATTTGTATGTAAAAACTAAATTAATGAATTATATTTATTTCCATTTTATAATAAATTAAAATATTTTACAAATGTGAAACTATTTTCACAGAAAAATAACAATGAATTAGAATTTCACCTTAATAAAATTTTACTTATTATTTTGCATCATTAAAAATATCTTCTAAACATTTTCAAATTTAATTAGCAAAAAAATATATGCTATTATTATGACATCCATTCTATACAAACATAAATATAAAGCAATTATTTTTTATATTGATTACATCTTTTGTTATTGATAATTATTTAAAAGAAAAAAAAACTATATAATTAAACAATACCAATGAAACAACATATGATTTTCTCTGCTTATTATTAATGTATGTTTTTAGAAGCAGTTTTTTTTCACTCTACTGCAGACGCATGAACAATAATCTTGAGAAATTAATGGACATTAGATGGTAATGATATTATATCCACTTTTCAAAAGTGACTCTGTTTCATATCATTAATATTTAGTATTAAGCTTGTAGGAATTGTTCATGACAGCACCCAATTAAGTACATAAGTACTAAGATAAACTGATAATAAAATGAAAATAAATAATAAATTATGTCTACATATACATTAAAAAAAGAGTAACATTATTATTTAGTTATGATCAATATTAATGGTCTTTTATATTGTAACACAGTAATGAAAGAAGGAAGTGTTATATTATATCCTGAGATATAAACTTGAAGTAATAAATTAATATCTAAATTAAGGTTATATGTGTATGCATATGTACACACACCTATATATATATATATCAAATCCTAAGATTAAAAAGAAGATGAACAAGTTGTGATAATTTTGAGTGGTAGTTGAAATATGCAACTTTGGCCAAGGTTTCAAATAGGTTATAAAAAATTATGTTTGATCTGATTGTTCATTTTCCATGTTCTGCGAATAGAGTTGCAGACCACAAGTAAAATTTTACCAGAAATTCAAGTGTTTACCATGATTATACATAATTTTAAATGTTGGAAAAATTTTACTCGTTGATTCTTAAAACAATATACTTACATAATTTTAATACATTATCCATTTTACAGATAATTAAGTTGTAGACCATGGAAATTTCTTTAAAAGAATATAGATGAATTTTTAATTTTAATATTTATATATTGTTTAAAATTTGTACATTTATTGATAGATGACTTTGGAATCATAAAAACAAACTCAACAAATCAAAACTTTTGTCTCAAACATTCATTTTTTTATTTATTCATGTGTAATTTTAATTAAATTTTATTTATTTAAAACTAATAATTTGTTAACCAGTGATTTTAATTTTTTAAATGTTGACAATTTTTCCTAAAATAATTTGTTTTTTAAAGTATGTATAAAATGTAACTTACTTTGTTTTTTTATTAAGATAATTTAATGTTTCATATTTGTTCTACATATCTTATTGGTATCTTTAATATTTAAATCAATAGAGAAAGTTAAAAGAAGAGAATAAGATCTGATGAAGACTGCATGGTACAGTCAAAACTGTAATCAATAAAAAGTTTTTTTGTTGAAAAATTAAAAGTGTAAGATTTTTGAAATTCAATATTATCTTTAATATTGAAAACAATTTATTTAATTTCAATTCATTCTAGTGGTTCATTAATAATAAAGTTTCTGTATATTATCTAAGTTTTAAAAATGTCAATATTGAAACTAATAAAACATCACATGATCCCAACTTATGCATTGCTGTTCAATAGCAAATTCTCTTTCTTTTACCTCAGTTATGCCCATGTAGTATAAACTCGAGTAGTCATAAGATGTTAGATAACAGTGTATAAATCCATAAGCAGTACTTTCTTAGCCAATATCTCCAGACTAGTTTTTCACTTATGGCATCCATTAGTACACTTTTCCTCTAACATCTATCTTTTACTCTTTTATTATAATATAAAGCTATCAACTCAAAGTGAAAAGCAACATTTTCATTGTAAGAATTTGTTTATATAGTTATATAAATCTGAAACTAGCTTTGTATCTATATATTGCAGTGCCCTTTGTTTTTAAATAAAAATGGGCATTTCTATCCTTTTGACCAGGATTGGTGAAAAATCAACAAAACATTAAGCTTACATTAGGTTGCATAAATCAAATAAGGTGTGAAAAAAAGAAATTACTGTTGAACGCACTATGCAAGCTAGAATCATGTAATATTTTGTTGGTTTCATATCAGTCCTGGCTAAAGTGTAGAGAAGCCTATAGTTATTAAAAAACTAAGGTTACCATGATATATAGATACTGAACTGGCTTCAGATTTCTGTAACTATGCAAGCAAGTTTCCTTACATTGAAAACAAATATTTTTTATTTTGTGCTGATAGCTTTATAATACAAAAAATGAATAAAAAATAGCTGAAGAAAGAAACATTAGATCCAAAAAATCTAAATGCACTATTTCTAGACCTAAACCCCATCATTTGTTGAAAGCCATAAGCTAGAAATTATTCTAGGGATACTGAATATGGCAGCACTGGATAGCGATTTATAAAGTAATGCCATCTAGTACCTACTGATTACTCAAGCTTGCACTAGATGGAATATCTGGGATGAAAAAGAATTTATTAATTTTTTTTTTTTTTTAGATTGTTAATTATGACTTATAAGATTGTCAAACTTTGGTAATCCTAATGTAGACACACTGTTATTTTCATAATTTTTATAAATGAAGTAGCATAGCATTGTTGTTGTAAATATCTGACAAAATTTTGCTTATTTTTCTTCTTTGTTTAAATTTATCTTTTTGTAAATAGAAATTATTCATTTTTTATTCAAAAGATAACTATTACTCTACAATTCAATCAACAAATAATTATTTTATTATGGCCAAGTATTTACTTTTCAATTAGCTGATAACTACTTTTATTGCAGAAGAGTTTGTATACATTTTAATAGAGTACTATATATTTTTTAATTGCAATGTTTATTTTTTATTTTTTTTAAATGGACATGATGTGAACTCAGTAATTACTTTTAAAATGGTAAAACAGTTATTTTAAAAAAGTTATTGTTTTATAAAATAATCCTATCATTTATTAGAATTAATAATTAAACATTAAAAAAAAGAATAAATGCTTTTGAGATGTGGAAATAAAGTTAATGAATTTAGGAATATTGAGACACTAAATAGTGAGTAAAAATAATATTTCTTGTCAATAGTAAGAAAAACTAAATATGTTGATGAAAGAAATAATGGAAGATGTTAAAATAAGTAGTAAAAAGAATATTTCTTATCAATATTAAAATACATAAGAATTATTCTTGAGAAGGAATAATAGTGAGAGATGTTAAAATGAAGTATAAAAGAAAAAAAAAGATTGATAAATATCATAAGAAGGAAGACAGTTTTAAAAATATCAATATAATGGGGAGAGACAATGGAATACAAAGTAGTCTGAATTTACTTATGAACCTATCATTGGCAAGATGCTTACTAACACATATGATAGTTTAATACTAAAATAAATAAAAATGACTTTTTTTTTCAAAGTGGAAAAATTACATACCTGTTTTTATACGACATAGTCACCCCTGCAAATGCAGTATTTGGACAATCAACAAAAAATGTAGTTGCAAAAATAGAAGACAAAATTAAATTAAGAGCAGCAAATTTAATTATTCCTAAGCATTCAAGTTGAAGCTTTTTAATAACATAGCCACCAAAAAATACACCTAATCCTCCAGCAAGAACAACTACACCACCTAAATAAAATAAATAAAATTACAATAATTACTTTCTTTTTTGCTTTATTTACTGGAAATTTATTATTAAAAAAACCATAATAATGTATTACAATTTTGTTTAGCTCTAATTATATAATCTAAATCAAAGGATGCAAGCATTATATTCCAATGAATAAATAAACACCTTAACTTGCATTTGATCAGAAGATAGACATACAAAATTTACACACAAATTAATACAAAAAGAGAAAAATTCTAAACTTTGATAATTAAATAGTGTTATTAACATACAATACATTAGGATGGTAATTTCATAGTGGCAGTAGACTATATGCAAACAAAATATAACCCAGAAGAAATCAGCAAAAAGGGAAAAAAGACAGAATAGCCATATATGTATATTAGTTCAATAGGCAATATTTAAGCAAAGTTTTAATTTCATTTGCTTAAAATAAAACAAAACAAATGTGAGTAATTATTAAAATATACATGAAGATTAAAAGAACAAAAGTAATATGATATATAATGTAAATTTAGAGTGGCTCTTTGTATTTATATAAATACAAATTGTTTAGCTTAAAATTGAGAATTATTATATCTAAATTTTTACCTTAGAAACAGCATAGTTTGAGTGCTAATTTATATCTATTGGGAAAAACAGATTTTTGTTTTGTTAATAACTTTTATGTAATTTTCAAAGCATGTATCAATATTTTTACAGCATTAGAATAAAAATCTAAGCACATTAAAATTTCTATTAAAGTTTTGTTTGGGATTTTATTATAGATGTACATTTTGCTTAAATACACTTCACATATATTCATATATAAATGAGAGTATTGTAAGATGTTATCTTACACCTCACCAAAATCATTAATAGCACTCTTACCTAATTCAAACCCAATACCCATGACAGCAACATTCTCTACACATAATAGAAATCAAGCTATATGTATTATAAAAATGCAAATCAAATGAAACTTAATATCAAAAGATGAAATGTTTACAAGCATTATAGCTAAAAACAATTAATTATTTCCATAATTAAATATTAAATTTTTTCATAATTAAACATTTAATAAACATATGATAAATATGCTCTCTAAACTAAACTGTAAAACTTAGACACTAATACTTACTAATCTATTAGATCATGTCATCTGCTTGGTGGCATTATTTATATGCAAAAACACATAAATATGCTGTTTACACAGCCACCATTAGCCTTATTTCTATGCAAAAGCACAGAAAGAGGCCATTTATGATGCCATTCTCCTGGTGGCCAGCCAGCTGCTTCATGTTATGCAATTTATCCCAATGCTCATAGTTCAAAGTTCACTACAGTATCATCTGAGGATGTCTGGACTTCAGCCTGCCACAACTCTTCACATAAGAATGTCAAAGTAATTAGCTTACAAGTCATCTGACCTACTATTACCCCTAACAATTGTAAACCCATCACCATGCTTCCCTACTCAACATGGAACCCTCAAAAAATGTGGAAAGGGTATGTCCAAGCAAGATTTTGACCAATTCACATTTGCGTGAGAACATGTCCATGACAAAACAAAATGGCTGACTGCAAAACCGAGCCATTCAAATTGTGCCAACTGCCGTCCACCGAAGCTGGTGCAGTGGCATTTTTACAGGACAACAACATACTCCTACATGCCAAGAGATATGTGTGTGGCAAAATGATGAGACTGAAGATATCCAAAACCATCTTGCAGTTCAGATGCAAGCCCCATTCCTGTTGGCGAAAGTGTTCTCTTCAAAAGGAGACCTGCTTCGATGGTTCCAGAATCCCATTCATTTTGAAAGCCTTAGTGTGAACCAGGTTCAGGAATGAAGCATGCTTTGGTAGCTTATGTCCATTTCTTTGGTTTGCCCATTTAGGAGGAGTTCACTCCAGGCATCTCCAGTATTTAAGGATTGGCCAATGAAGTATTTTCGGAAAGCAATAAAAGAATGTAGACACACAATACCAAGTATTACACAGTATTGCAGATACAGTCAAACAACCTTATTAACATTAATATATAGGTATACCATCCCATATGTTACTATGCTACAAAAAAAAACAATCCATTATGAAATGAATAAAAAACCCTTTTTCCTTAAAGACATTTAATTAATTTAGATGCGGGTATTATACCAGCATTTTATTCTTAGCATGAGTAATTATTAATAGCTTTTGTCATTGAACTATTTATGCACATAGATCTGATTCTTATTGAATATCTAA
Source organism: Epiperipatus broadwayi (assembly GCA_028023455.1). Classification (NCBI taxonomy): domain Eukaryota; kingdom Metazoa; phylum Onychophora; class Udeonychophora; order Euonychophora; family Peripatidae; genus Epiperipatus; species Epiperipatus broadwayi. The sequence goes on from JAQFVV010006262.1 coordinate 6,621,259, forward strand.
ATCTATGAAAAAGATCACATGATACTTCTCTATTCCAAAGATTAAATTAGCAGACATGTATATAAGTATTGGCCTTCTAATGCATAATTAATTAATACATATCTGGTTTGATTAAGTATACATATATAATAAATATAACTTGTTCTAATTTATTTACAAATGAGTTCAGCCTTACATAGCAGGGTGAGAGTAAAATTTGAAGAAAAAATTGTTTTAAACTTATTTTAATTTCTATCATCCAACTTCTTCTCATTTATATACATATATTCCACATTATCAACTAAATAACAAATAAACAAACTTGTTGATTTTGTAGATATGCTAACATACATTAATATATAACAATATTAAAAATAATTTTTATGCCAGTGGCCTGGTAACGTTATATTTCTGTGTTTTTGCATAGCATCAATGTCGTCAAGTGTACCGTCCAGTGGCTGACACAAGCTAATAGAACACTACCAAAACCTTTTATCAATTATTGCTAATTCATACACATTACAACAATACAAGGAAAGGATGACCAGAATTAAACTCAAACAAGAAAATAAAAAAAAATACTTTAAGAAAATAAATAATTTTTTTATTGTTATTAATCTATCATAAACCTATGTATAAACTATAACAAATGATATAAATAATTAATCAAATGCATGAACATGATCATGCTGTTTGAAAATATCAAATTCACATCCAAATTGAACAACCTCATTCTGTTGATTAGCAAAAGATATAAACAAATAACCTTCTTCTCAAAAATCAGATCAAAAACTCTCACCATCTAAGCAACATGTACTTTTTTTGAGTGAAAAAATCAAAATTGCAATTTGAACAGAAAAGTTTACTACTATTAAAGTAAAAGCATTAATTAAACAAGAATAACTCATAGGATATTGAGTGAAGTTAAATTAAAAACATACAGATTTGAACCCAGACAATTAAGGGATTCTAAATTAAAAATCTCAAAAATAGCTTTAAACCATTCAATATTTCAAGAGGATTTCCAAGTTTAAGCTGGAGAATAGATCAACTCTAATTTGAGATTACCAACAGCAAATATCTTGCTTTTCAATTCATTCAAGTACTTTTATTAACTGTATTGACAAAACAACTATGCATTGATAGATGTGAAGTTACATCAGGGGAAAAAAGTTATAACTGCCAAAATCAAATTTAATGTGACTTAACATTTATTCATCTATGCTGCAAATAACACCAACTTTACTATTTAGGCATGAAGCTGCAAACTCAACATCTCAAAGCAGGCCATATAAAGAGAGAAATTTTGATCACCAGCATATGTGTTCTAGAACATTTGAATCCCAACTGAAATATGAACTGGATCAAAGAGAATATTTATACTCTTTTTAGAATATTTTCCTTATAGATTCTTAATTGATCTTTAGCAGACATCATATTATTTTTTTTTAATTTATTTATTTCCTTTACTATAGATTGAAGTTGGGGGTAAACTATTAATATGTTAGAGAAAGGAAAAGCATTATTAGATTTATTGTAAATTGAAATAAAATATAGATCCAAGCTAAATTAAATCATCACCTGGGAGAGATAAGATTTTACCCTATTATACATTAAATACCAACACTTGTACAGTGACACAGTTATTTTTTGTTTGTTTGTTTGTTATTACTAATCATTTCATTATTTATTTATTTGTTTTCAGTATATATGATTAATAATCTCTAGTGTGGATGGTCTTTGCTATCTTTGTAGAAGCAAACCACAATAGAAGGGGGAATCCCAATACTACCACTTTATTATTGATATGAACTCATCAATAATTTATTGGAGATAATGAATTATGATTTTGATAAAATTTGAATTAGCAAGCAAATGTAAACATAAATAGCAACAAGTTATAATTTAATTTTTTGTGTTAGTATTGATTTTGGATGAATATTCTTTGAAGGGAAACAGGAAATGGATTAATCTTATTAATCATAATAATCAAAGAATATTGACTGAAATCTAAACAAATTATTTGTTTTTATTATAACTTCATTGCCTAAATTATGTTAATTGTAAATAAATTTATTAAACATATGATTTTAAATTAAAGACTATCATTTGTGTCTTTTCTATATTTAGTTCTCAATTTGTCACATACTTGCACATTATAAATAGTGATATTGATATATTCTGAAGTAGAATATTATGCATATTCTTCCTGATTTGAATTCTGGAATTAATGGAAATTCAAAATGGAGAATGGAGATGAGTATACAGATAGATTTTTGACGCATTTATGTGTTAATATATCATCTCTCAGGAATGATATCAGAGTGGACATGAATCTATATATATTTTGAAATCCTAGATAAGCTTTCTCATCCACTCAGACAACCTATCAAGTCTACTGTCATATAAGGTCAGGACCCATTCCATTACAAAAATTGCCATGCACAAAACGGCTGTAGTTAAAGTTACAGCTCAGTTATATTAAACAAAATTATTAAATTACGTAGCTATGATAAACATAGTATAAAATGGATGAAGTCGGTCTATGTACATATTTCTTACTTACACACACACGCTCAAGAGTTGTAAATTGACGTATATTATTGAGTATACGTACAATATTTTTTTATTATTATTTGTTTTTGTTGTAGTAATAAATATAAACATCTTACATTTATAATTTTCTTTCACTTTTCTTGAAAAAGTTATTTACGTGTTGGAACATGTTATAATTGAATAAAAATATACGAAATAATTAAAAGTAACTAAATATTCCAACGCGTCTACATTTTATTTTATTTTTTAATCAGCAAATTTTCTAGATTTAATGCATTAAGAAAATTCAGATGGCCATTGTTTTACTAAAAATCAAAGTACACTAATTAGTTGGCGGTCGTCCTGCTGTGTGATCTTATTTTTCTAAACAAAAGAGTTTGAAGAATTCGGATGCCAAGGCAAAGATAGAAAAATCTTGTTTATTATTATAAAGGTATTTTTAATTTCTAATGTAAAGGAATCTTTTTTGTAATTAATTTTTTTTTAAACTGATATTTATCAGTAGAGTGGTCCGAGTTTGCCTAGATAAAATTAAAGAAAATAATAGAATTAATTAAGAATAAAATTCTGTAATTGAAAGTAATGTGCTTTGCTCAAATTAATTAGCCACCAAGATAAAAGCTGGAGGCAATTATTCAAAGGGGGATAATCAAATTGATTAAGGTATTGGAGGTGCTATATATACTGCTCACCAGGTGTGGTCATGAATTAATTACAATACAATTTTTGATGGAGAAACTAGCAGTTAAACAGAGAAATTATATTATAATTTTGGAAGGAATGACCAGCGGTAAAAACAGTAGATCTGTTCATGCAGAAACCATCAGTTAATATCCAGTCCGACAGTCAATGATTCAAAGCAATCATTCTGGCAATAAATCATTCCAGCAGTCATTAATCAGTCAGAAAAAAGAAATCCCTGCAATTATTCATCAATCCAAAATTAAAGCAGAGGTTACCTACGCAGAATACCAGTGCTTTGAATACTGACTTAATAATTTAATGGTGATGGTTGTATGGAAGAGATTTAAGATTACTAAAATCTTGGTATTGCTTTCGAGCTCCTAATACTTCCAGTTGTATGCTGTCTTGGTATCATAGTCAGGCCTTAAACCAGAAGAATATGTGAAACTATTAACAATATATTGAAATAGAAGAGCATAGAACCGAATCACTTCTAAAAACCATTTATTATAAAGCAAAGTAGCAGTTTTCACACGAGTACCACAGCAGTAAACTAACTCAAGATGGAGAGAATTACTACATCAGCTAAAGTGACAGCTATGGAATAGAAGCCTGCTTTGATGCACCTGTCCCACTCCTTCCTACAATTAAAATGTAGCCACCCAGGTCCAGTCAGTGAGGATGGTGAAGATCGCCATACTAATATAATAACGATGAAGATCACCAGACTAAAATAATGAAAGAAAGCTGTCCTTCTCGTCCTATGAGACAGATGTATATAGCATGTCCAGAGGTCCCAAGTCCGGAATAAATTTCCAGACAACATAGGGTAAAATTTATTTTAATCACTTGATAATGTTTCTCAAATACTATTTATATATTTATGTAATACATTTATAACATGTTTAAAAATCTAATCACTCTATAAAATTAATTGATATTTCAGTAGTGCATGTATGCAGGATTCTTTAAATTAATCAGTTTACCACATTTAGCTTAAAATTACATACTATACGACAAGTATATGCATCTACCCTTATATTGTATTTATGTTTCAATCATTTAGATATGTATTAATAAAGTCAAGATAAGATTCATGACATAATGGTTTTATTTTATTTCTTTGTGTGTTTATATCTATGATAATACACAATTTTCAAAATATTAAAAATGTGGAAGGAATGTAGAAAGAAGCGTACATGTATGACCGAGTATTTGATGATAATAGTTTTTTTTTTTTGTTATACTGCCTAAAATAAACGTGTGGGTACGGAACTCAGACCACTTCATCCAAACAAACATTTGTTTATGTATATAAATTAAGGGAGTACAGTTTTAATCACATATAATATTTTTCATTTATTCTTTGTAATCGGTGATGGGTAATGGGGTTTAATCATTATATAATTATGGGCGAGTGAATAAATATTTTACTTAAGTTATTTCACGGCATGTATGTGTTTTGTTAATTATTCTTTTGTCTTTTTAAGAAGAATGTATATTTCTGAGCAGCTTTAAATTTCTTTTTTTTTTTTTTTTATAAACTGAGATAAAGAGAACTGAGCATAACATTATAGGACACTACTATATCGGGCAGCAGATATTTTGATATCCCAATAATATGTTAATAAAACCTATTGGTATGATTTAATGGATGGGCACTGTATCCTTCCAAGGAGGGAATCTTCTCTTCTGGGGAGTGGTGCATAAAGGTTATTGCAATAATGCCTTTCAAAGGTATATAGCAGCTATTTTAACATCCATAGGCATGGAAATGAAATAAACAATGCTTCGAAACCATGCTGAATTAATAATTGTATATTCTTAAAATTTAAGTTATAAAAATTTATATCTAGATTAGGATTAGAATTTTTCATGCTTAATTTGTACATCAGAATTAAAATGGATAAGTGGGGTAAAGGGGAACCCTCAGTACAACTTATATATATATATGAACTCCAATTAAATAAACACATATTTAGATTGGAATTTTAAATGTAATGAAATAATAATAACAAGATTAATGTATGCGCATTGACCTTCCGTTAAATTTGCATATGCTAGCCAGCCAGTTTTCACATAGAATCTTATATGGTCATTTATATTATGAATTATGTTTTATGTGCACCAGTTTTCATATAACATACTATGGTATTTAGAACCCATTATTATAGATGTTTATTCTTTGTTTTATATGTTTAGGATGTGTCTCTTGTTATATTGATTATTATCTTGGGTTGGAGGTTATAAGGTTTTTCTACCAGGATTTTTGGTGCCTATTATAATTAGACACTCTCTACTATGTTCTCCAATTACCAATCTGGAACAATAATCACACCTATAAGTCCTCAGCAATAATATGGAAAACTTTCCTAACCTACAAAATTATAAAACCTACAACTCCAAACCAACCAATAGAAATGAAATCAAAAGATTCACTAATCAATGCCTCTAATACTAAAAATATATGAAATATTAACACTTGTGGAAGGGCCATTAAAGATCATTCTGCAAGTGTGGTCAATAATGTTCATTAATATCGGAAGACATCACAGAAGTTTACAACCTTAATGAAAATGATAAAGATCAAATAATGACACCCCCAAACACTTCAAACTCACAACAAATATCACCTGATTTATATGCCTATTATGCAAACAAATTAAATTCTACCTTACAACAAAATTTACTAAAATCTTTTAAAAAATTTTACAGTGGCAAATCCGTCATAATATTCGCCACAAATATTAACTGCGAACTTACAAAATTTGCCACTGACAAATTCTATCAATTATTAATGGAAAAGAAACTATGGAGCTACATTTATAAAATTCTAAACCATCCCAACTATAGATATTTATGCATTGAGTTTCATAATAAAATGCAAAAAAATATTTTTAAAAATAATATTAAATTCCTTAATGGGAAAATGCTATGTTACATCGACATTGACCGTCCTCTATTATTACATGGACAAATTAAAAATTGTTATGTTGATTTCGCAGATGGATCTCCAGTTATTACTGAAAAAATACAGCATCTCCAATTTTAAATACCAATTGGAAAAAAAAAGCAGCTACCCCTGTATTAACAAATACACCTACCTTTACCTTCACTCTGAACAAAAATATTAACACAATAGATATTCCTAAGTTACATCCTACAGACACATCGCCGCTAATTATAACATTTAAAGGCATACCATGACAATGTTTTTTTTTTGTAAACAAAGAACTCATATGATAAAAGATTGCCCAAACAAATTTTGTACTAACTGCAGACTTAAACTAACAAAACTACACTAATGTACAAAAACACCAAAGCAACAGCAAGGCAACAGCTCTAATGCAATACTACCAGCTGAAAAACAAGAAGCATCCCCATCATCAAAAACAATCAAACATTCCATAATAAAACAAACAGCAATTAAAAATCCCTATATACCAATACCAACTAAGATAAAATTAAAAATAAAGAACCGCTAGACACAAATACAGAATCTGAAGATGAAAACATGATCTCCACATCATTATCAGAGCATCATGGGAACACCTCAGATGATAATACACCCTTCCAAATAGCTAATAAAAATTTACAAAAACAGCTGACCAACAAATGCCTGAGAACTATAAATCTATAAACAATACAGAAATAAACCTACCACCCCAGCAAAAAAGAAACTAAAAGCCACTAATCCAAACACCTTTCCATTAGAAGCCTCACTCTGGAACAAAAAAAACACCTTTCCATTAAAAGCCTCACTCTGGAACAAAAAATTTTTTTTCAGGAGTGGACATCAACAGAAGAACTGCCAAGAAATCCAGAGACAATAATAATCCAAAAACTAATCATGCCACATCCAACACAGCATATCAACAAGACCCTCTCACAGTTAAATCACCACCATAAATTATAGAACAATTATTTATCACTTTCTTTCAAAAATAAATGGCTAAAGTCTTAATACAAGACTGTACAAAGGTAAATCCAATAGATTACACTACTAACCTAGACCTTTCATATATAACTTTACACATGCACAATTATATCTATGCACACACAAACATAAAACCTTCACTATGGATATTAGCAATATTGAAATTAACACAAGAGGCCTAAACTCTCATGAAAGAATTTATGACTAAGTAACCAGGTTAAACAATTCACTCACATCATACTATTCACTGAAACTAAAATCACCAACAAAATTAACCCTCAAATTCTTCTGAGCAGATTTGGATATGTAGAATTCTTTACATCAAACACAACAGCAGCAGGAGTTGACATTCTTATTTAGCATAAAGTCCCATTTGAATCATTCAAAATTTTATATTTAGATAAAATCATGATTATAATAACTATATCACACTGCTTTCACCATTAACAACATTAACGTATACCTTTATAATAAGCCCACACTAATTCACAAATTAATTAATCAAATAAACATCACACTAGCAGCCAACTCTTTCCCAATTATTCTTATGGGTGATTTCAACATGCCATACTCTGCTTTCCTTTCCAAATATCACCACCTTATTAATCATAGATTGATGAGTGCTGAAGGCTTCTTTCCAAGTAATGCTTTCTCCTTCTACACCAAAAAACATGCCACTCTTATACATCTACTTTTTTACTCTCCTGACTTACACTTTCTCATTAAACCTCTTCATCCTGTTAGTTTCTCTGATCACTGTGCTTTAAATCTCAACTTAAACATTAACCTAATCATGCATCTCAACTTATCTTGTCATAACACTATCTGTCTCCTAAAATCAACTACACCTGAAGCAATGATTTCTGAAATCTATATCCTTTTTAAAAAAATTAATATTCTTTCTCTTCACTCTGCTGAAGCATGGCAAACATTCGTCAACATCATTCACTCTGTAATAAAACACTATATCAGGGAAATCAAACCACCCACTGCTTTAATCAAATAATTAGATACTATTCATATAAAATTAAAAAATACATCAAGTGACCCTGCTTCTATTCCATGTATAATGCTACTTAAACAGCAATATAAAAATAATCAAAGCTTACTTGTCAAATACCTTGCAACAAAAAAGGCAAAAATATACCTTGCGCAACTTCACAACTGGTCCAGGGGTTTTATTCACTGGGCTCTTGCTTACAAAAATAAAAAGTCAACTCCATCCTCTATTATTCAAAATGAACAAACTTTTTGGGACAAAACATGCTCCCTCTAGTCTTCCATTTTAAAAGTATCTTTCAAACAGCTACATACAAAGATATGCACACAAACCTATTTGGATCTAACAATCATAATCATGGTATAACCAAGAATGATATCATACTGAAATTAACTTCTCTTCCTAACAGTATACACCTTGGTCCACATGCAATACCAAAATTCATTCTCACTCATTTTAGCCACTTTATAAAACCAATAATACATAATCTCCAAAATTATTTATCTGAACAAATACATCAAATTGAACAGCTTTATCCTGTCTCTTTAATACAATTTCTAAAAAAACATACTACCCTCAATGCTTACAAAACCATTGAATCAATTATCAAAGACAAAATACAACCTCTAATCTTACCATCCATATCTGCTTTTCAATTCACCAAAAAAAAGATCATCCACCTCTGCTGAATCTCTCTCTTCAAAATAATCATAGACCATATCAGACATTCTAGAATAACTGGGCCTATAGCAGTTCATAGCAGTTCAGCTGGACATTATCACAGCATTTGACTCTGTTCCTATAGAAACTCTAATACATACACTTAAAAACTTATAATATAACCACCCCATTATTTTTTATATTCTCACTAACTTCCTTATAAACAGAGAAATTCATATTACTCTCAATGGCCAAACTTCACCTAGCTTTACTCCCTATAGTTCAATTTCCCAAGGTTCACCACAAAGTGCTTTACTCTTTATAACCTACATTAATCCCTTACTGACATCGAAAACAACCTGCCTGGTATATATATATATATCCCTACAATTAAAAAAGCATTACACACATTAGTTACATGGATGACATAGTTATATTTCTTCTATCAAAAAAAATCCTTTGTCAACTAATCACAATTATAAATAATTACACTATCCAATATAAACTCAACTTTAACTTAAACAAATCAGCTAACTCTTTCAATATTTACTGCCCTACCACAAAACTTTCTGGGTTTTTCCATATATAAATCAGCAAATGCTATGAGAACCATAATTCAAGATTCATTAATTTCATCCATTGAACAAACTACAAATTCACTCTCTAAAGCCTACATATCACTACATGCCAAAACTGCACTCTTAAACATACTCTTCTTCCCCAAAACCACATACTACATGCCCATCATAAAATACACTAACTCTTTTTAAAAAAAATCAACTCATTATGTACAAAACTAATATGGGATAGGAAAACAGTGGCTATGGGCATCAAATCGATGCAAATGCCTACTAGCCATGATGGACTCTCAATGCATTCAATAACCATATATCATCTACAGAGAACACACAATACAATAGTAAAATTAATAACATTTTTCCCTATTATAGAAAAATTACTTCCCATAATACCCACAGATACAATCCCATCCTGTAATAACAAATTTTTAAATGTCCTCATTAAAACTTATAGAACTTGCTTCAATACAAACCAAAACATTGCCACTGAAAAATTACATACATGCCAATTTGATAAATGCTACCTCACATCACAAAGTTTAATTACACTTACTAACAAGCAAATTATTAAGAAATTTAAATTTTGGTACCTAGAACCTAAATATCTTGACTTTTTTTTTTTTTTATTAAAATCAACATTAAAGCTCTGCCAACCAATAGTTTTTTATCCTTAAAAATGTCATTTGCTAATATTGATGCTGATTGCCAATTTTGCCATAAAGATGAAGAATCCATAGAACACTTCTTGCTCCAATGCACAGCACTTCAACCATACAGGATACTAATAGCTTCTAACACAAAATCTCATATTACCTTTCTTCAGATGCTCATTAACAGCATCCAAAGAGTTTTATTTCCCTCTATCAGAATTACAACTTTCCTTCTCTTTACCCTTTGGTTTCTGAGATGTCATTTCTGTTTCAACTCCACATCTAGAAAATTCAAATCACTCTTCATTAACAAATTAGGCAAAATTGAGATCAGGGATCTTGCAGCTACATGAAGTCTAATTACATTACCCACTCCACTGTGGCCTATGGATTATTTGGTTTTTTGTGTGTGTTTTTGTTGTATTTTTTAATTATTATTATTGTCTTTGTCTTTTTTAGTATTATTATTTTATTGTCACTGAACCGCATTTGGACAAAATCAGAAAAAATTAGTAACAATAATTCAACTATCTATGTATATAATCAACACTTGATGTCCTAATATTTATTTAATTTTCCCATATTATTAACCTTGTATCCTTTTTTTTATAACTTGTACAATTTTCTTTTATTGTATTTATTTCCGTTTTTTTTTTTGTTAAAATACAATCTTATATAAATTGCCAATAAAATATATTTTAAAAATGGCAATGATGATAGTAGTAATTGATCAGTGTGACCAATTGTAAATGGTGGTTCTCAATTTCATATTATATTTTAGAATTATAGGAATAATCCTGACTTATATAATTTTTATCAATAATCATCAATAAATTATATTATATACATTGTTAACTAAAATATATCATTATTTAATGAAATATCTATTATAGCAATAAATTAAATGGTGTTATTGGCATAAGGTGGTGGCATATGTTTTAAGACATGTAAGTGCATAAACAAAGAAAATCAGATGAGCCAGGTAAGGTATAGAGTCTGGTATGTAGTTAAATAGATTTTGTTTGTAGGAACTTATGTAGAATTGTGGGTTGATGAAGAGTGATAGTGTTAAAATGTGTGTAAGGTCAATTTAATTCTATTCAGTTTAAAATAAGTGTTATATTATAGTTAGAGTCGTTATTTTAAAAGCATATTTAAAAGTGAGTGTTCTTGGTAATAGTCCCCTTCTAAGAGATATTTCTATACCAGATGCACCAACAATAGGTGATTCAGATATTTTTGTGTTAGAATCTCAAGAAACAGAGAAATCTAAAGAAATAGTTTCTGAAGATACCACAGGTGTTATTAATCTTGAACCACTAATGGGATTTATGATTAATAGTCGCAGCTTTAACTTTGTGGTTAGTTTTCATCTCTTAATTCATTTATTATACTTTGTTTTGAGCTCTATCTTTATCTTCATTGTTTTATTGATTCAGTATAACTTTAAGATGTAAGGTGGAGGTATTGTAAGATCCATAGTACACTTTGTGACCTTCCCCTGAATTTGCATATGCTATCCGGCCAGTTTTATATAGAACCTTATATGGTCATTTATATAGAAGTTGGCTGCAGAAAACAGTTTGCTATTAACTGAAGGGAGATGTTTTGATTCCTCTTGGGGCCTTAAAGGAACCGAGCAAGGAAAATTCCTAATGTCCACTCTGATTATTCATATAGTATATGAACATGGATGAGCTGCTCATCAACATGCATTAGCCAGCATGGTGAGTTTATTGGCTTTTTACCACTGAGTTTAAGATCAGGAGACAACATGGTCTTTCTTTTCAGTTGCCTGATAAGGCAGAATGAATGTATGTGTAAATGATAACTATTTTTCCAATAGATATACAATAATGAAAGACAAAATTAAATTATGGCCCTTATTCCCAGGCGACTGTAAAGTAACCAACCAAGGCAGTGGTTGGTGGCTGAAGGCAGATGATGCTAAGAATTCCCTGATTGCGGACCCAGGCTGCCATTTGATGATGACTTTTTATTTAGGTACTTACAAATGCAGATCATTTCAAGTGAAGGAAGATTGCAAGAATTAGATGAGACATTATTGGCCTTTGTGAAGTTAGAAGAAAAGGTGAAGAGGCAATTCATTTAAAAAGTGGGCATGTACTCTACTATAAAGGTACAAATATTGGAAATACAAGTGGAGGATTCATTATAAATAAAAAATGGAAGAACAACATTGTGGATATTGAAGGTGTATCAGACAGAGTGGCAAGATTAATTATACAACTTAATAGCAGATACAAAATGCAGATAATTCAGGTTTATGCCCCAACAAGTTCTCATAGTGATGAAGTTGTAGAAGATTTTTATATGGAAGTACAAAAGGCTTTTGATAAGAGTAAACAATATTTTAAAATTGTTATGAGAGACTTTAATGCTAGAATTTATAAACAAATGAAAGATGAAAGTGTTGCGGTAATTTTGGTTATAGTAATAGAAAGGAGAGGGGACATAGACTTGTGGAGTTTGCAGAAAAAGAAAAACTTTATATTATGAATTCTTTTTTGAGAAAAATGTTAAAAGGAAATGAACATGGAAGCATCCAAATGAAGGTACAGAAGAATTGGATTATATTTTGACTAACAGAAAATTCATATTTCAGATTGTAATTTTCTTAATAAATTTAACACAGATGTAAGATATGTGTTAATGCAAAACTAGAGAGATAAAAGTTGATATAATTTAAATTAGAACTTACAAATCGGTTTCAAGTATTAGTAAATTTTGAACATGACTCAGATTTGAATGAAATTAATAAGAAAATAACTGGTACACTTTTAAAAACTGCAACAAAGATAGCTGGTAGAAAAAAGCAGCAATTACCAATAAAATTTCTACTGAGACTAGAGAATTTATGAAGAAAAGAAGGAATATGAAGAAGATATACAAAAATGATGTATTAAAAATGATTGAATACCTTGAATTTTGTAAAATGATGCAGAAAAGAATTCAAAATGATATAAGAAAGTATAACTATGAACTAGAGAAAAGCCGTAGAAGAGAATAAAAGTCTCAAGAGTGTACAACAGCATTTTGATATTGGTAGGTAATTTATATCTGCAATAAGAAAAAAAGATGGAATTATTACTAAAGAGAGATGACATCATGAAATGGGTAGAAGACTTCTATCAAGAATTATATAGTATTAAAGAACAAGTACCTTCTATATCTTATATTTTCTGAATTGCCCAGAATTTTAAATAAAGAAGTGAGACATGCAATTAAATTCATGAAGAAAAGAAAGACTCCAGGTAATGATGGAATTATAATTGACATATTATAAGAAGCAGGTGAAGAAATAGAAATTTTGTTTAGCAAAGTTATATACCAAATATCTAAATGATAAAGATGTACCAGGTGGATTGGAAGAATGCAGTATTAATATTAATATTTTAAAAAGGTGATAAAGAAAATATTAAAAATTACAAACCTATCAGCCTTTTATCAGTTTTATACAAAATTTTTACCGAGATAATTACAACTTGTCTGCAGAGAACATTGGATTTCCACCAACCAAGAGAACAAACTGGATTTAAAAATGGTTTTAGTACAGTAGATCAAATCCAGGTATTGAGTGAAATTATAGAAAGGGCAAATGAATATGAGTTGCCATTATCCTTTGGATTTGTAGATTATGAAAAAGCATTTGATTCTATAAACATTTCTACAGTGCTTAAAGCATTGGATCATCAAGATATAGATCCAGGATATTGTCATATTTTAAAGAATATTTATAAAAATGCAACAGCAACAATTATATTACATAATGATAGTAGGAAAGTCACCATTGAGAAGGATATATGACAGGGTGACTCCATATATCCAAAACATTTTACAGCAGTGCTGCAAGAAATTTTTTGTGGATTAAAATGGGAAGCTACAGGAGGTTAAGTAAATGGAGATTTTTAAAGTCATTTAGATTTTGCAGATGAAGTAGTTGTTTTAAAGACAATGCTTTAGAGCTGCAGGAAATGTTGCAGGAGTTATCAGATGAAAATAGGACTAAAGACAAATGTTAAAAAGACGAAAGTAATATTCAGTGGATTTTCTCAAAATATGAAAATGAAGCTTGATTATGTGAGTTAGAAGTTAACAGCTACAAATATCTTGATCAGATTATTAATACAGATGGAAACATAATGGATGAAATTAATCATAGAATTAAACTTGTTTGGAGTGTTTTGGGTAAAAATAACTTGATACTAAAAGGAAATATGCCTATGTGTTTAAAAAGGAAGGTTTTTAATAAATGTGTTTTACCAGTTCTTACTTATGGATCTGAGACTTAGATACTTAATATAAGAAACTTCAGACCACTCAAAGAAGAATCGAGAGATGCATGTTAGGAGTAACAAGAAGACATTGAAAACACAATATGTGGGTAAGAGAATAAACAATTAGTGATCTGATTGAAAAAAAATTAAAAGACTGAAGTGGAGTTGGGCTGGACATATTGCTAGAAGAAATAATAATAGATGGACAATTGAAATCTTAAACTGGATTCTAAGAGATTGTAAAAGACCCAGAAAGAGACTACATGTGAGATGGATGAATGAAATAAAAAAATGTGCAGGGGTGATGTGGAGAAGAGAACCTAGAAATCAGAGAAGCTTGGAGAAACCTTCATCCTGCAGTGGATTGATAATCGTTGATGATGATGATTATAGATGTTTATTCTTTGTTTTATATGTTTACAGTGCACCTCATGATATATTGATTATTACCTTGGGTTGGAGTTTACAAGGTTTGTTTACCAAGATTCTTAGGAACCAATGTTTAAGGGTTCACAATACCATAGTATGTTATACCAAAACTGATGCATGTAAAATATAATTCATAATATAAATGACCATATAAGGTTCTATGTAAAAATGAGCTGGCTAGCATATGCAAATTTAGGGGAAGGTCACAAAGTATACTACAGATCTTACAATACATTCATCTTACACTTTGAAGTTATACTAAATCAATAAAACAGTGATTATAAACGTAAGAGCTCAAAACAAAGAATAATACATAAATTAAGAGATGAAAACTAACAACACAGATAACATTAGATTTCAAATGCTTAAATACTACTATTTTAAAAATATATTTGTATCAGTGAGAGGGATTTTGCCACTACCCAAATATAACAAGCAATGATAGCTCATAAAACAAAGATGCAATTACTAGAGAACATTTGACAATTTCCATAATAACAATAAATAAACTTTAAATTTCATGAGATTTTAATAAATTCTTAATAAAGTAAATATAATAATCTATGCACTATATTTTATTTAAGGACCATGGTGTATGTGATCAAGATTAGTAAATAATGTATCTTATGATTTAGATAAATATGTTATTCTAAAAACCAAATATATCATCAATAAAATATTATTTAAAATAAGATGTGTACTTAAGATCGACAGTGTCTTGATCAATAAACCATGAACTCTAAATATACTTTAAATATAAGAGTTTACCAAAACTCATTGTGATATGCATATGCATAATACAATCTATATTGACTAATGATGATTTTATGATGATAAAATATGTTGATAGCAATAACAATAATAAGATGGATGATGATTAGCAATAAGGCCACAGACAACTAAATATATTTTCAAACAACAAGATTTATTGATACTATTTACAACTTTATACAATAATAACAAATAACCAAAAACATATGTATTCCAGAAACAACATAAAACAAGATATATTCACTTTATTAGAGGGAGATCTCCTTTGATTTATTGGCAATTTTAAGACACTGCTATGCCCAGTAACTATTACTTATGATATAAATCTATAATACGCAATTGACATCATTAAAGTACATTGCAGACTAAAAAAGTTTAATTTAAATTGATTGATAACTGAACTTTACCAATAAAGTAATATGATAATGACAATTATCACATGAAAAACCAATGAAACAATTACTATCTATCATTAAGCAATTAATCATATAAATATGGGAACAGATACTAGAAATCATATATACAGCACACTAAATTTTGCCTATGTCCATAGGATAATCATTTTAACTATTAAAATGTTTTTACTGATCCATCAGTGAATTACTTCTTGATGGAGATAAAAATGTTATTGCATATTTGTATCTCTTATTAGGCTATGCACAAAACAAGCATTAAAATTACTAATAAATTTATTGGCTTGCTTGTGAACTATTGACAAGATACAACAGCTCAATACATATATTATTTTCATTAAGCCAATTACTATAAGTGTTCCTGAAGCAACTAAATATTTAAAAAATCTATGGTGGGATAATAACTAAGCATCATCATGAGGGATAAGATAATAAAGAAAAGCTCCTCATAGCAACATTATATAACTGTACAACACTATGCCTAGGTAAATAAATATGTGTACATCATCTCAACACAGGGAAACAGAATGCATACCATTAAATCAATTCTCTCTAGGAATTAAACTATGCTAATTATGCTTAAAATAATTATAAGCATCAACAATATAATCCTCTCATGGAATAAGCAATATCACATTTAATAAAACTATGTTTCCCACACTTATCAAATGGGAACAAGCACAAATCTTCAGCAAAACAACAGCAAGATAAAATAATTCCTACAGTGAAAGCTAGAGATAAATATCCAACCTTGAACAATGCATACATTAAATAGTATATGAAACCAACAAAATTACTATAAGTCAAACAACTATAAAATATTTTAAAAAGCATAATAAAATTTGTAATAATAAGAAACACATACAGTCAATGAAAATTAGCATAAATTCTATAAACTAAAGTGGACATAGTAAAATATAGACAAATATTGCAAAGATATAAGACAAGTATATATCTGGTTATATAGAAAACTCCAGATAATAACTGTTATCATAATTAAAATATTATTATGAGTTTCTGATGAATTATGCTGGCTGTTTACCAATAGATAAAATACTTTTATAAATGTAAGAGATGTGTATCTCTCTCTACTTGGACAAGCCTAATTCAATACTGACTTTAAGCCAACAAATAAAAAAATATATATAATTTTACCTTTCTCTGTTTTCAGAATAATTGCATATTTATACCATAAATAAAAAAAATACCTTAATAGCATATCAAAACTAATATAAGATAATAATAACCAAGAATAATGATAATAAATTACAAATTACTATTACCATATTTCTTTTTTTTATATATATACCCATAGTTCATAATCTAAATTCTTTCTGCTATAAGCTGATTGTTGAGGAAGAACGATATCATTGTTGGCCAACAAACTATTTTACAAAGTGACACATCTGTATTTTTTATATTTTAGGATAATAAAATAAGATGTAACATTTAAGACTTTCTGGCAAACAGAACAACAATACAATAATACTTATAAATACTTTCTGCAGACTTTTGCATCCATTTTTTTTTAAAAACTAAACTATAGCTTAAATAATATCTTCAACTTTGACCAAATTTTTATTTACTTTTTGTCCATGGTAATACATTGCAATAATTAAAAACAATTCCTGAATTTTAAAAAAATTTAAAATATTCTTCTTAATGTTAACTAGTGTAACTCTAGTGTTTTACAATAGTAATTAGGAAGTTGCTATTTACTTTTTACCATCCATGTTTTCTTTTGTAACACTATTATAAATTGTTCTTTTCTTTCATCAGAATTTGCATTAAATACATTTAATTAAGTTATTTGTTAAATATCTTTTGTGAATACCAATACAACAAATGTATTTTAAAGTTCATCTTTATCAACAATGTAAACAGGTGTTTTAATAGGTTTATCAGAATAATTTTTTTTTTTTAAATATAAATTAAATTCACGCATTATATTCGAAATGTTCTTTTGCATTTCAATAAAAACATAAATAATCTTCTATTCAATTATGTTAGCAAATAAAGTTAAGAGAGTTTTGTCTTAATTACTTTTAATCTTGTTCCAATTAAGTTTAGTATAAGGGTAAAAAATATTTTAAACTTATTTTACAAAAAACACACAGAATATTTACCCTTCTTTCCTCTTGCCATTCCCAAACAAACCATACTTAATCTTATAATGCACATAATGAATATTACAATTAAAACTGTTGTAAAATATAGAATAATATTTTATGCTTATTTTATTTTTAAAAAACTCAGGGTCTATTAACATTTTATGCTTATGACTTCTTGTCTGGTTTTAAATATGAAATCCCTTTTGGCAAAGCATTTGTTTTCCAAAATGGCTACCATTTTTAAAATGTGAAATCTTGCCGATTGTCAATTAATGGAATGATGTGTCAGATGTATGTAGGTCAAATGGAGTCCCTATTCCATCAGTTATAAATCAAAATACAATCTAATAACATTTTAATTTGGTTCAAATTCAAATTTGATTTCACTAATTTTCAGCTTTTCTTTGATGATTTTAGTTCCATTATAGTTTATATGTTATCTTTTCTTCTGTTCTTCTGATCTCCCCTCTACAATCGACATTAGCCAATTACAATCTACATTAGCCTATTTATAACTTTTATCAGCAAGGATTATTGTACAAAAAAAATAGTTCAATTAAAGTGTGCTATGTACATACATTAACATACAATTAAGCTGTTCAAAACTATTTTACATTGCAGAAAAAAAATTTGCTTTATAATTAATTAAAAATATTAATTCAGAATAGCTGCAATTTTTAAGTGTTTTTAATGATACATATTTAATAATACCAAAAGCACTAAATATTTCTGTACATTTAATTTAATCCTAACATTAATAAATCACTACTTTGATACCCTCAAAATTAATCCACTTGGCAGATTATATATAGGAAGTCTCATACACAACATAGCAGATGGTCTAACATACATCTGGAATAGCCCAATTCTTTATATCTCCAGGAAATCTTTGATGAAGATTATTTATTTTGGTAATATAATTTAGCAATCATAACAATACACCACTGATATAATACACTTATTTAATATATTTCAATTATTATCAATTAAAATGTAAAATTTTATACATTTGACCACATAAATAGGGCTTGACAATCATTGAGCCCAATCCTAAGGTTATAATATATATGAACTTTAATCAAATAAGCACATATTTAGATTGCAATTTTAAATGTAATGAAATAATAATAACTAGATTAATGCATGGGCATTGTTATTCTATTTTCTTAAAAGTTTAACTTTATTTTAAAATTAAATTGTGTTTTAAAAACAATAGTATTTTAGAAATGAAAAGAATGACTGATGTGCGAGAGGGGGGGGTTGCTTTATTTCAAATGCTTTAAATTTATGGTTTAAATAATTATTATTTAGAATTTATACATTTTTAATAAATAAAAGCATTCTAATCCTGTCTGAAAAAAAGTAAGAATGCAAAAACAATCAAAAATTATTTTAAATTCTGTCCTAAAATTTCTATGGTTTGTTTACTTTATTGCTTGGCACATCACTGATGCAAACCACGGATTGTAAATTTATTCTAAATTATTGAAAATAGTCCTCTTTCTTTTAAACATCTGTGAATTAAAATAGTTCTTGAATAGCCAACACAAGAAGATAGGGGTATTATGACTTGGGCTAATATCTAAAAATCATCATGATTTATAAAAGTCAACAACCAATTAACCCACAACAACTAAACATAATTTAAATCAACTAAATAAAGAAATGTCTAATTAAAAGAAAAAAAAATTAGCCTTCAAATTCTGTTTTGAACTTTCATTAAAATTTTAATAAATGGACCTCTTAAGTAATTAATGATATAAATTGTTGAAATTAACTAATAATTTGTATCTAAATTAACTGTTTCTTAAGGACATTCCATTAAGACTTTGAAGATAAGCTTTAGCAATTTACAATGGAACTTTGAGCTCCATCAATTTGATACTTTATCCAAGCACCAATGAATTTACATGCAGGATTATCATCAATGTCAGGAATTAGCTACAAGAAGAAAGGAATAGTTATTATAAAAATATGATTTTATTTATATGTTTAATATTATTGTAATTTTGTTTTTTAAAATGTAAAAGACTTCTTTTTAGCTTTCAAAGCATTAAATGAAGTCAGAAACATCAAGCAAACCAAAGGCTTATGATTCATATTATTTTAATTACAAAATTAACATGCTGCCCACAGTTCATTTCTACATGTAACATTTATATTCATGCCTGAATATGTAATAAACATTTTTTTATGAAAGTATCACTTGTGAAATTTGATTATCTCTTAATTTAAATGTATTTTGAGCATTCTTAATAATTTTTATTTTGATAATCTTTACGTAATATTTTTATATTTATCTTAAAATTGTTTGTTCTCATAGTTTGTACGATTTATTTTATTTATTAAATATGTAATAAAATATAAAATATCAGTCTTATAAATACATGACTTTTTCTTTAAGTAGATACTAATGAAAGAGAACGTCCATAATATAGGTACAAGGTCCCACCATATATTTATAATTGAATTAGATAAGTTATTAAATATATTTTAGAATTTTAAACCACAAATGGAAATGGGACAAAGCCAAAGTGTCACCATTACTATGAATACCTCTAGGTTCATTAGTTTGCTTATTTATTTTTCATTTATTTACTTATATGAAATATTTATTATACTTTAAAAACTGATGATTAGTTATTCCTATTGGAACTTCTCAAACATGTTGGTTAATTTCTTGCATTAGTAAAATTGAATTTATTTCTAGTCACAAACAAAATTTAATGCTTTTATGAGATAAACTTTTTAAATATAAACCCATAGCATACCATTCTATTTTATACATGTTATTTTTTGACATACACATGCTTGTTTTTTGGCACTTTATTTTTAGCTTTTTGAAAAGAAAACATCAATTGGCATAAATTAATTTGCACCTAATTATGAATATTATAATATGATTTAATTTATTTTAATTAGCTGAAAGAGTTCTGAGAAATTAATATATTATCTATTATAATTTGTTAGACTTAATTTTTTGTTCCGATTTTCTTGAAAATAATAAAAATATACTACTTTTATTTATTTAAATCTGACTTCATGCTTTTTATTTAGTTAAGATTATAAAATTATTTAATGTTTATTTGTAATAAATTGATTTAATTTGCTTCATATATTTATTGAATCCTGAGATAATCCTCCATTGTAGAGGACTGGTATAAGAGGAGTGATATAGTTGTTATGAAGTATTTAATTTATCCAGATGCCCCAAGAAGATTTCATACTCCCATACAAGGAACATATTCATATTTCAAGAAAATAGACTTACATAATATATAAAAAATTTAATACACTATTGTAACATATATATTCAATCTATAATAAGATATATTTTAAGACATATTTTCATTATTTATTATTAATAGTATTTTGACTAAACTCAAACTTAGACATTGCAAGTATACTAAGCATTTCATTAGATTTAAATTCAGTTTGGATACAATAAAATTTACCCTTTGCCTTCTGGCCATATTGATGCCTACTTTCACTCTATATTATCTGTTCCACAATTGAACATCAACACTGTTAGAGCTATAATATGTAGCTGAAATTGCATTCCATTTCATTCATCACAGATATTTACAATTACAATATATGTGTGATTGAATGTATAAAACAAATGTAAATAGTCACAGATTATATAATTATAAATATCAACATATGTATTATAATTAAATAAGTTGTAACATATTTTAGTTATAAGTTTAATGTAATCATTTATTTCCATTTTTTTATTTAAATACTAAAAAATTAATTCTCAAGACTATAGATATGCTTAATTAAAAGTTTCTAAAATCTTGTTTTATAAAAACTATTATTCAATAAGATGAAACCCATTCAATTTATACACAAAAGCATTTCTTTTAATTTTTTTTAAAAATAATCCAAGTCTAAAAATATTAAATAATGTAAATAAAATATAGAAGTTAATTAGAACTGAAATTAAAATTGTAATCCTTTTGTGGAAAGTGATTACTTAAAATTTGATTTTATGTGGGAAGCCTGAAATTCCAAGCAAAACTAAAGGTTAGCATAGCTGCCTTCCAAGCAGTTGGTCCCAGTTGCTTCCCGTATAAGAAAAAAAAACCTTTAATAATGATTAGAGATAGTTATAAAAAGAAAAGAAATAATCTAAGTAGTTTTTTCCCAATAACAGAATGTTCAGAAGTCTTCAATGGTTTTGCAATACATCAAATCTACCAGTAGCAGAGAAGAACAATCAGTGGTCAAAAAAAAAGTTCATTAAAACTCTTGTGCTTTATCAAATAAAAAGAAAATTTACATTAATGAAACAAAAGATGAATAAATGAAAAGCTCTAAATTTCTTTCCTAAAAACTGCCAAGCCAGTACAAAAAGTGATCTTAACATATGAATTTGCTTTTGAAGTAGTAGCAGTTAATTTAAAAGAATTACTACCATAAATATTTAAAATTTATTCTTTTTACATATTATGCTGATTTAGAAAATTATTGAGACAAAAAATATAGAAAAATTTAGCAATGACACTATAAAATTCAATTCTCCCAAGAACCAAACATTATAGTGCCACAGATCTCTCAGGAGCAATTGTTCTTCACAAAAGAGTTGAATATATATTACAAAAAATATGGTATTCTGGTATAGATACCAAAATATAATAAAGCTATGAGATTCAGAATCATTAGAGCCAATCTTGTCCAAATCTGCAGCAACTCAAAATTGACAGGAAAATTAACATAAATAGTAAATGATTTAATTTTGAGCTTTAAAGAAAGACAAAGTCAATTTTATTCTAGAGAATAATTTTAGAAAATGAATGCAAGTTATTATTCATATTATTAATTTAAAATATTTTATTGTATTTTAGTGTGTAAAGAATAAAAGAGGCTTAATCTGAAATTATATAACTATTGTATAATTATTAATCTAAGATATGTCAGTATATATCACATTTAAATAATAATAAAAAATTTAATTTAAATACTGAAATTGTAAGCTCAAGTATGTTTCCTCAAAATGTTGTATATACAGATATTTTTGAATATGAAAATAAATTTGGATTATAAAATAAAAAAATTTATTAAAGATCTATGAACTAATGTAAATAATTCTAGAAATAATGTTATCTGTAATATAATTAATAAAACTAACATACAATTTATCCAAATGACTTCAAACACTTTTTGGCAAAACTCTTTATTTGTACATTGTGTTTACAATTATTAAAAATAATAAAATCAATAAGTTGTCTGTAAATAATCGAATTATAAAGAAAGGAAAACATTTCGTTTGAAATAAATAAATTTATAAAAATCTAAAAAGTTTTTTATTAGTGTTAATTTAAACAAAATGCAGTTCGCTAAAAGGAAGTGATCTATAAAAGTTTCAAGATTGATTGAAAGGGGGAGGAAAATTAACTTAGAAAATTTTAAAATAGAATTAAAAGTTGACAGTTCAAGAATAAATCTTTCTTTCAAATAATTAAAGGTACTCTCTCTCTCTCTCTCCATTTAAAATATTAAAGAAAAAAAAGGAAAGAAAAGTTGAAACTAAAAGCTTAAAATATAAATTTTTTATATAAATTTAAAATATCTCTTGTTTATAATGAGTTGATTTTAGAAATATACATGTGTGTAAATAATGAGAGATAAATGTGTGCATAATTAAAAATATTAAAAAGAAAAACAAATGAAAGTGTGTAATTGGAATGTCTCCCAAAGATTTAAATATTGTATACACTTATAAGTGATATAAAAACAGAATTTGCAATGGCTACTAATTAAAAAATCCACAAAACAACAAATTCGCAATGGCTACCAATTGACAATAGGATTAACATCTTATCAAAGGAATGCAATCAAAAATACTGGAGGAATTTTAACAACAGATATAGCTGGCGGACATAAAACCAATTAACAAAGTGACAACAGGTCATCACATAAATAGTCCAGTTTTTCATCGATCAATCAGTTGAGTTAATTCAATCAGTTACTCAATCAGTGAGTCTTCTCATGCATTTGTTAATAAAGGCCATGCACTGCTAACAACCACTGGAATCCTACAATTTTTCTCCAGTTGGAATCCTATGGAAACAGCCAATTTGCCCAGAAAAAGTGATGCCTGCCTAACAACTTAAAAACCCACTAGGAATATCGAACTGTCTTAAAGAATAATGCCACGGAATAGTAAGATTAAATCTCCACAAAAACCTCAAATCCAACCGGTTGGGAAGATTTTCACATGAAGCAGCAACCAGTAAGAAGACAAAATTCTACTGGAAATAAATTTCACAACAAACAGCAAGAAGTATCCATGTTCTGAAATCCTAGGTAATAAATAACATTTTCTTATTTCCATTTCTAATTAAAGTAGCCATTGCAATAATTTGAAGCCTCCCAGAGTCAATTCATAATGAATTCTATAGCATGGATAAAAAACTATTGATGTGCATGTTTTTAAATGCCATGTATTATTTAATGCTTTTGTTATATTATATTCCAGTGTAAGAATTCAGAGTAAATGCGTGGTCGTTATATAAAAAACCATTGTTTATGTTAGTTAAAATGTATAAAAGTAGTTAATTTATTTTAACTAAACACTTATTATTCTAATTTTATCTTTAAACTTAGATTATATATAGGTGATTTCTTCCTATCAATTTTATAAATGAATGAGCATTCAGGCAAATAAGAGGAACTCTGGAATAATAAATTAATTATATTTGTGTGAATGGATTCCTAAATGAAAACATCAAATACGATTTTAAAGCTTGTATTATAACCATATTCTAATTAAAAATATTTATTCCCAAATATATAATGTGAAAAGCAGGCAATCATGCCTTAAAACTCATTAGCTACTTATTCTTCATAAATATATGTTGTCTCAATATGCCTCATAATTTACCATGAACAAATGTAATATTACACATCTTATATACAGAACAAGGTTATCTGTAATATATTATGTACTACAAATTTATACAGCTTCTTGAATTCTTAATATTATAATTTATAAAGATACTGCAATACATATCTTGGTTTATTGATTGTCCTATGACATTTAAGAAATAGTAATTAAAGTTTATTTCCACCAATGGACTGCTATTATATAAAAGCAACTGTCATTTAGGGCAATACCTAAATCATGGGTTCAATCTTTTTATTACTTTCTCATATTCACCATAAATAATTAATAAAATAAACAACATGGAATATTAATATTTTATACATGTGCTTATCAGTATTATTCATCAATATTAACTATCTAAATATATATTAATATTGATATCTTAAAGAATAAATTAGGAATTAATAATGTTATTTTTGTGAGTTTCATCTCAACCAATCTCATCTCTATTTTCATATAATAAATGCATAGATATTTTCTCACTGTATATTGAAGCAATGGATCTCGATTTATGGATTAGATCCATGCTTCACATCTTTTAATATTGCTAATATAATCAAGTTTGTAAATGGTTATTATTATTGGGGTTTCCATTTGCGATTTTGTATGTATTAGATCTGCAGATAAAGAATTAGTTAATAAAATCTTGGATATTTTGCTTAAATAGTGATTTTAAATATTAAATATATATATACATATGCGTGCAGATATGTGCATATAGAATTAAAAACTAGAAACTATGTAATAAAATTAAAATTAAAATAAATTAAGAAATAAATTTGAAAATAATATTTTCTTTTTTAAATGGAGCATTTTATTCTGGAGATTCACTTTTACAATAAGCCCTAATTACATTCTGTAAAATAAAACAAAAGGGAATCCATTAATGAAATAGTAATGGATTTTCTAATTAAATTAAAGTAAAAGAAAATTTCTTAAAACCTATATTTAAACTTGAAACAATAAAATCATTGGGTTTATCAGGGGGGTGAATCTTAGGTAGACAATGCTCAAATAGTTGAGATCAAGTATGGAAATTTCCTGAGTCAGGATATGGATTTTGTTCCGGGTGATTGCAAAAGGGAAAATTGTGAAATGCAACCTAAAAACGTATAAATATAGGAGGAGAACAATAGGAATCAGTTCGTATTAGTTAGTGTTTGGTTTTTTTTTTTTGCAATACAGTTTGGAGTGCAACACAGTTTTAAGTTTAAGGCAGTTGGGTGCAGCTTTCAGTTAGTTGTGCTGATTCTGATGATCGTCATGCTAATTTCATATAAAATTTACCTTAAGAAGTGCATCAATATGTGTTTGAGGTAAGCAGACTATAGCCTATTTATATCCCCTTTGGTTCCGAATAAAATCGCAGATGCCATGAAGCTGGAAAAATTTCTTTGAATGTTTAATTTTTGGACTGCTAAAATGTTGAACTCTGAATAAAAACAAATAGCTAGCTATTCCTATGTTCAAAATGGAAAGCCAATTTCAAATTCCTTGTGTCACCGTGGGCCCAGGATTTCAAAGTGGACTGTGAAAAATGTTAGGTAACATTTTTTTGTCTCCAGTTGACCGCGTAATTAAGTACCTTGTAAATGAGTGCCTTTAAAATGGAATTTCTCTTTATTGATCTAAATGCTATTTTAATTTTGTAACCTTGATTTTCTATAATTGAATTTTAATGCCTCTGCTATAAATATATTTCCTGCCTTTAAATTATGCCTATCTTAATGTAAAGTTAGTTTTCTCTTAGTCAAGCGGTCTATAAATGATATTTGTTATTTGCTTATAAATATGTCATTTAAATTTATATTTGATTTTAAAATCTTACTTATATGCTGGTTTTCTTTTACCTCGACAAATTCTTACCTGTCATGTTCTTGTATTAGAGAATTAACTAAAATATGTATTTTTTATTTCCTGACCAATGTCTGTCGGCAGGTAAAAATTAAGATTTCGCTCTAAGGGATTATTAATTAGAGCAACCTTTTCTTTTTTGTCAAGGTGAAATGATTTATATTTTATATTTGATTATACACAGAAAACTTACTTTATGTGTAAACAGTTTGGTTTCGGGAAGACGCTGGGTCAAATATGTCCATTTAATTATATTTTAAACATAAAAAGGAGAAAGGGGAAAATTTTCATTAATTGATCATTTTCAAAAGAGAGTTTAATAATATTGAATTTAAAAATGTTTTGTTGGGATTTTGTTTGGAGGGGAGGGAAAAAATAATAAAAATTTTTTTATGTCACTCAATGTAATTTTAAGTTAAATAATTTAAAATTGTATCTAGTATTTGTTTTACATTATCCGGCGTTATATTTGATTTGCTACCCTTTTTGCCTGAAAATGATACCATGTGATGGATTCACTGGTTTAATTAAAATGTCGATCAGGACCTGAAAACAATAAAAGAGAAAATCCGAGATATGTTGAATTTGGCGAATTTTGGAGATTCTTTTGTTTTAATCTGAAATTTTTAAATTTGTCAATGGTGCAAATTAATTTTCATTCCTAATGTTGGCATGACTGGGCTGGGACAGTGAGATTAGGTTCGTGTCAGTGATGTGACTCAGGTGCTGGACATAATCCACTTTCTCAAGATTGAGCAGCTCATGGCAGCTTGATCGCAGTTGGGTTAGATTTTATTACTTTTATTAATGTAACATAGTCATTGGCGAATATCACGAGATGCTTATATTCAAGGTGTCGATCCTTTCTAAACCATTTCTTAAACATAATCAAATAATTCCTCTCTTGGAAAATCTTTTGTTCATTTGAAAGTTAATAATAATAAGCAAAGGCCTTAACATGTAATTGTCTCTTTTCTGTACATACTTGAAGTGGTGTCAACCAAAGAATTGAAATCAACCATTTGTAAAAAAATTGGCATATAAATTATACCACTATTTTGAAATGGGCATACACATTAAGTTTATAATCACAAAATTGTCTGTTAATAAACATGAATATTAAGTAGTGAGGCATTAGAGAATTATAGATAAATGTTTATTAAATATGTCTGAATTTAATTTAATTTACCTGTGGTTCATTTCTAATTGATTTTATTTAAAAAAATTTACTTATCCATTAATATGGTGCTGCTGTATTATGGCTCTATGTCCTACACACAAACACACATATTCCAAACATTTTTATTATATCAACTCACTCATACACTAAATTAAATGGAATGATAGAATTAAATATTAGAAATCCCAGATACTCATGTTCAACCGCTGTTGCAGGCGGCCGGAATTAAAAAGGATGAATTGCTTACCATGAAAGTATTGTTAATTAGTATGAGATTTAGAGGGTAGGTAAACAGGTTAGAATCCATAAGTATTCTTGATCTTTAATCTCATGTATGGTTGGACTTGAGGTACTTTTACCCAGACTGTGAATCGTGTTGAATTAACATACAATTTCGACTGGTATAATATTAAATGGTATAACTTAAATTGTCTGATGAAATGATCAATTCTCATACATAAGTTTATTTAATTTAGTATTGAGACTTTATTTTATAAAATTTAAATATTAATTAGGACTTACTTATTTATCTTTACCTCTATTAATTTGATGATTCCTCTTTTTAATGTTAATATGTTAGTTTTACCAAAATCACACTTTTCTTTATTTTGCTGTAATATCCTATAAATACAATTTATCCAAACCACTTCAAACACCTTTTAGCAAAATTCTTTATTTGTACATATAGATACATCTACGTTTCAACTGACCTGCAGTAGGTGTATGTATTGAATCAGGTGGGGTGTTTAGAATATTGAAATAGTAATCAACAAAATCTAACATGCACTTTAACTCTCTTTAATAAAATAATATTGTGAAAGCAAAATTATAATACTCTTTTTTATATAAAAATATAATACCATTATAACTTATATATTTGATCTTCATGAAGGCAATTTAAATATTGCGCCATCACAGCCCCTTAGGCAGAGAAGAGAGTACCCAAAGAGTACCTGTATCCAAGCTGAGTTATATACATATCAGATATATAAATACGGCTACATTTCCAGGATATAAATTTCTTCTCACTGCATGAATTCAACACCTATCATTCAAAGCACTTTTTTTTGTTTCAGAATAAACCCCGGGTGACAGTCAGTTACCCATAGATAAATGACGCACTTTGAATGATTGGCAAACTAATTCAGTGCCTAAGATATCCCAACCAGCTCAATCAAAAGGATAATATAATATACGGTTACTTATTTAGTGGTAAAGAATTGACAGACAAATATTAGTTTAAACATCTATTTAGTAACACAAGAATTAACAAAAAGGAGCAAAGAATAACACAGTCCCAATAATAAATTTATTTTATTTTTATTGAAACATTGAAAAATTAAATATTAATGAAAGCTTTCAAAAAATTGGAGTGACTAGGTTATGAACTCCATACCAGGATCTACAATTATAGATTAAAGGAGTCTCAGGTCAAAAAGAACTGAGTATTATTTGTAACTAAATGCAGACTAATATTTTTTCATTTATTATAATCAGATGAAAGGAATCTAATGAAAATTATAATACATTATATCTTGATTGTTCTAAGTAATAAAAATTATTGTGTGCATTATTAATAATACATTCATCTTCCTATTTATTATATAATCTTTTTGTAATACAAGTTCATATTTATCATGCAAGTAACTATAAGAATATTATGATCCATACTAAATTTGCCATGTTGTTGATATTTCAGATAGAAAATAAAGAATATGAATGCCAGAGAAAGCAATGGTTGAAAAGTAAACAAGATTTTATCTTATATAATTAATCAAAAATCTAATTATTAATATACCACAAGTTTTTTGTTAATAGAAATAAGAAAAGAATGAATTGAATTATATTTTAACAAACCCATATTCTTCTGTAACCTATTGGAACACACGTGGATGAAGATTGAGTATGAGCGTGATCATGGATAATATTCAGGATGCTTTCACATATCTATGATATATATATACACACAGGTTGACTTAAAAATGATGAAGAGTTTGAAAACATAAGATTGTTTTCTCATCTCTGGTGTTTGCCATGGGATGGCGTTGATTCTAATCAAAAACATATACATATAACGATTCCGGGCCAGGCCTAAATGATCAATTTGATCTAAAAAGATCTGATTTCTTAGATTTGTAATAAAATATTCTACTAACTAATACTATTATATGATGTTAGTTTTTTTCATTTTTGTAAATGTTTATTAATCTTATCTTGTTTTTTAGTTTGTGTGTGTGTGTCTTTAAAGTTACGGTGTTTTTCTAACTTTTTTTTTTGGACTTTATGTGTGTCTTTTTAAAGTTACGGTCTTTTTTTTGCAAGAGTAAATCAATAATTTTATTCAAAAGCAAGACATAATAAGTAAACGTTTATTAATCTTATCTTGTTTTTGAGTTTGTGTGTGTGTCTTTAAAGTTACGGGGCTTTTTCGAATTTTTTTTTTGGACTTTGTGTGCCTTTTTAAAGTTACGGTATTTTTTTTGCAAGAGTAAAGCAATAATTTGATTCAAAAGCAATGTTTCTTAATCTTAGATTTTTTTTAGTTTGTGTGTGTGTCTTTAAAGTTACGGTATTTTTGGTCAAGAGTAAATCAATCATTTTATTAAAAAAGCAATACGTAATTCTAAATCTATCAAAAGTAACGTAATTTATATACTACAATTTAGAATTGATACCCAACTACTATTAGTAAGGACCGTCATTGAAAGACTCAATTGAAAAATGATATCCGACTAATTTCCGTTTTCTTTTTTTTGGGCACAGTAATGAATCAGAAAGTGGGTTATTTTTGTTAAGTCTGTCTATATAAAAAGGGTACCATTATTGAAATACTAAATTTAAAAATGATAGCTGACTAAAGTGGGTTTCTTTTTTTTTTTTTGGTAAATCTTGTGTATATATATAAAATAAACCATAATTCAAATACTCCATTGAAAAAATCAAACCCCATTGAATTTGCTTTTTTTTTTTTTTAAGACAGTAATTAACCAGGAACTGGGTTGTTTTTGTTAGTGTGTAGATATAAAAACTAATCTTATTTTGAAATAATAAATGTAAAAAAAATAAATAATAATAGCCGACTAATTCTCTTTTTTGGAAAAGTAATTACTAATAATTAGACACTGGGTTGTTTTTGTTTGTGCGTATATATATAGCAACTGGTCACGGATGAATTCTCGTGAAAACGGTACTTTTCACGTGATCCTTCAAATTTTTTCCGTTCCGCACCCTTAAAAGCAATTTTTGAGGGTTACCCATTCGTAATGGAATCTTCAGGACATTATTACTAAACTTACCACAGTAAAGTAAGTTACAACACATTAAAAAAATAGATGTTTTATCAAATTTTAAAAAACTACGACTGCTAATACACACACTCTCACACAAAACTACAGAGAAAATAGATATTCTACTATTACGAGAAAATGATGAACAAAATGAACTACTATGGCAGCCAATCAAGGCATTTCTTTCTCTTTGCTTTTAGAATAGAAAAAAAAAAGCCATAACCGGCAGCTGTCGGGAACTCTTTCTGTGTTTTATCATAGAAAGAAGTCTCTTTGTGTTGGCTTCTGTCGCCACCACCACCCAACATAACGTGAGGACTCTTTTCTGCGTTTATAATGTAGAAAAAATTCCTTTTGTTGGGTGAATGCCGGTGAAACGGTATATTTCTAGGAATTGACCTAGAAATAGCAACATCTCAAAGCGAACACCAGGGCTGAGAAAACAAACCGATTTTTTTTATTAATAATTAATTTTTGTTGATTATTTTATTCAATAATATTTATAAAATGTAAAAAATTTCAATTAAGCTCAAAAAATAAAATTCAAATAAATGCCATTTATTATTATTTTTCATAGATGAATTCTTTCCATAATAATATCAATGTTTTTTATAATACCATCAATATCTCTAATGCATTAATTTCTGAATGGATGTTATGCTCAGTCTATTGTTTAGAGTTTGTTGATGTATATGCTATCCTTAAGATAGACGAAAAAAGTAAATAAATGAACATCAAATATGATTATCTTAATGGCTTCATGAGAATATTTGTTTTATTAATTAATTATTATTTATTAGTTCAAAACATGGGTAAATTTTGTAAAAAAAAAAACATATCTGAAAGTTCTTTACATTGCAAGTCTCAAAAGATTTTTAAACATGATTCCATATTGCTTTAACTGACTATCTTTTTTTTAAAATAAGTTTTGGACACATAACAACAAAGGTTGCATTTGAGAGAATATAATTAACATTGATGAATAGTTCAAGGATTCTTAGCTTACAAGATCATAAAAAATATCATTTTAAATTTAATTAATTACTGAATGCAAATTGTTGACATTGCCAATCACCTCAGTATTAATTATTTCATCATAAGTTTTGTAAGGCTATAAACATAAAATTTTAGATAAGATACACCTACAATGATGTTTCAGACAAAATAAATTTGCAAAAATATGGTACTGGTACATTAGCAACCATACATTGGTTGATGGCACTGTTTCTGTTCAAAAACCTATTAATATAATGTTTCCGGGCCTGCTTTTTTTTTTTTTTACTTTGGAAAATTTACGTTATTGTTAGCATTCTAAATTTAAAAAAATTTTTTTATTTAAATTTTATTAAAGCGTTTAATTTACTAGTATAAGAACAATGTTATTCTTATAATACTAAATTAAATGTTTAATCAAAAGTACCCCCCCCCCCCCCATTGTCTTTTTATTTCCAAATTTACGTTATTCTTCTAATAGTAAATTAAAGGTTTCAAACAAATTAAAAAAAACCCCAAAACACTTCATTACAAAAGGAATCGAACCCCCCAAAAACAGTTTTCTTTTTATTTCCAAATTTATGTTATTCTTGTAACAGTAAATTAAAACACTGAAACAAAACTAAAAAACAACCCAAAACACTTCATGAAAAAAGTAATCAAACCCAAAACAAAAGAGTTTTCCATTGGATTTCCAAATTGACATTATTCTTCTAATAGGAAATTAAATGTTTAAACAAAAATTCCAAAACAAATATAAAAAACAACCCAAAATATTTCATTAAAAACAGAATCAAACTTAAAAAGAACATCCAGTTTTCTTTGGATTGCCAAATTTACATTATTCTTCAAATACTAAATTCAATGTTTTTAGCTGAAAAAATTAAAAGACATCATAAAATATCAAATTAACTAAAAAGTAGAACAGCATATTCTATGTGACATTGGTTCACAGATTGATTTCTATAATGATCACAAAACTCATTTCCAAAGTATTTTTTCCTCTCTCTCCTTTCTTTCTTTTTTGAATTAGAATGGTTATACTCGTTTATGAGTGGCTGGTTTTTTTTCTTTATGCACCAATTACTAGATGGGAACTGATTAATGAGAAAATAGTAACTGTAAGTTGATTTTGTTTTCAATAGAAATACTCTAGATAGGAGTAAATGCCAATACAAATGATTTTGGAATGAGATAATGGATAAATTTTGCAATTTATTATGTGAAACAGTACAGAAAATACCAAGAAGAAAAGAAATTGTAATTATGGAAAATTTGAATATAAAGATTAATCAGGAGAAATATGAAAATTTAATGAGAAAATTTGGAAAGAAGAAAAATGACAACAGAAATTGGTTCATACAATTATACTTTCAATTAAATTTTAAAATAATTAATACATTTTTTCAATATAAAGCAGTACATAAAATCATATTAAGGCAAATTGCAAGAGATCTCTACTTTATTATTGGATATGTCATTACACAGAATAGAATAATTTGTTTAGAATTTATGATATCTTAGAGGAGTATAGTGTGGTAGTGATCCCTTTATTTGTTGTGCTTTTGGGCATGAAAAGGTAAAGAGAAAAAAGAATGACATTAAATGTAGGACTGAACCAACATGAAAAAAATTTATCATTAAATTATTGAATGATGAAAGCAAAAAATGACTGTTAAGATATAAAATAAAAAAGGAATTTAAAGAATATCTGGATGATAATTCATAAGAATTTATAGTTATATTTTAAAAATTAACAAGATGTCATATGAAGCTCTGGAATGCAAAGATACAGTGAGTAGAAAATGGATGGTGGAGGATAATATAAGAAGATGAGAGAAAAAAAGGAAGCACATCAAAAATGGATTGATAGAGCATGTGAAAAAATATATAGGGAATTTAATAATGAATTTAAAAAAATTGTGAGAACAAAAAGAATAACACCAATAAAGTGTGTAAAAGTTAGAGCAAAACTAGGATTCCAAAAGTTAACAGATGCTTAGGATGATTATGATAATAAAGAAATGGATTATATATAAAGTCTTAAATGAATACAGATGGAGTATGAAAGACAGGAATTAAAAAGTGCAAGATTCAAGGTAAGAGAAGATGAGATATTGATAGAGATGTATATGAAAGAAATGAAAAATGGGACTAGAAGTTAATATAAACCTGAAATAATATGGTAGAAAAAAATTATATTATCAGTATAATACATACTATTTTATAGAGGGGAAATATACTACAAGAAATGATCTTGGCATATATATATATCAACTTTTAAGAAAAGAAACAGAAATACCCAACACAATTATGGAAATAAGGGGGAAAATTATAAGGAAATATTTAGAAAAATAGGTAGAAATATCTGAAGAACACTGTTTTTATAGTGAGAAAATCATATATAGACAATTAATGGAGAATACTAAAATTAATAATAATGGAATATATATGATTTTTATCAAATTGAAAAAAAACTTATAATTATTTCAAAATTTTGGAAAATGTTGGAAATGACAAGGACTTATTACATGTTAGATAATTAACAAAATATATGAACAAAATAGATATCAAATTAAGTTAGATCATAAGCTGTAAATAAATTAATGAAGAAAAAAGATTGTTGCAAAAATATTGTTTGTCACTAATTCTGTTCACAATTTTTATTTGGAAGACTTTAAAGAAATGGATAGAGTAATATGAAAAAAACAATATAAGATTATGTAAAATTAAGAGCGTGCTAATAGCTCTAAACAAGTTTTTTTTTATTTATGATAAATGCTACTACAAGAGAAGGCATTCAAATCATTTTTATCTTGGATTGTCCCCATCCCCAGACCGATTTTGACCTATGGGTCTCTTCAGTGAGGAGTTGGGACATTAGATCTAAAAAACCAACTCAAGCAAAGCATTTATCTAAAAGATAATTGTTAGAAGAAGATCTGAAACTTTTAGACATCTACATGTCTTTAAAGTCAGCTCTCCAACTTAAAAAATCATATGGGCCTGAACTTAATTCAGATACTCCATATATTAGTAGGCTTAGCTCTTTAATTTAGCTAAAGCGACAACAGCAAAATAATAATAGTAATAATAACAAGTCAGATGTCACATGACTTATATATAGCTTGCACTTACAAATATGTAAAATTAAGAGCATGCTAATAGCTCTAAACAAGCTTTTTTTTTTTTATTTATGATAAATGCTACTACAAGAGAAGGCATTCAAATCATTTTTATCTTGGATTGTCCCCATCCCCAGACCGGTTTCAACCTATGGATCTCTTCAGTGAGGAGTTGGGACATTAGATCTAAAAAACCAACTCAAGCAAAGCATTTATCTAAAAGATAATTGTTAGAAGATCTGAAATTTTTAGACATCTACATGTCTTTAAAGTCAGCTCTCCAACTGAAAAAATCATATGGGCCTGAACTTAATTCAGATACTCCATATATTAGTAGGCTTATCTGAATTAAGTTCAGGCCCATATGATTTTTTCAGTTGGAGAGCTGACTTTAAAGACATGTAGATGTCTAAAAGTTTCAGATCTTCTTCTAACAATTATCTTTTAGATAAATGCTTTGCTTGAGTTGGTTTTTTAGATCTAATGTCCCAACTCCTCACTGAAGAGACCCATAGGTCGAAACCGGTCTGGGGATGGGGACAATCCAAGATAAAAATGATTTGAATGCCTTCTCTTGTAGTAGCATTTATCATAAATAAAAAAAAAAAGCTTGTTTAGAGCTATTAGCACGCTCTTAATTTTACATATTTGTAAGTGCAAGCTATATATAAGTCATGTGACATCTAACTTGTTATTATTACTAATATAAGATTATGTAATAGTAGGTAATTATTCAATTTAATATTTTCAGATGAACAAATGTAAAAGATACTAAATGTGATATGAGAAAACTTATGAGTATTATATAAAGTGAGTAATAAATAATTTTAGAAAGACAGAATATTTAGCAACAAAACATTGATGGGAAAATTTTTTTGAAAATGAATGGCTCCCAATATTTTGGATCAATCATTGGATAAATTTCATTATCAAAAAGAGAGACTAATAAAAGAATTAATGAAATGAGACAGGCAATAGAAATTTTCAAATCTGTTTATAACATCTAAAAAAAGGCATATGGCTTTATTGCTTGGGAGTTCATAAGAAGTTCTAATGCCAGACCTAGGAGCACCAGAATCAATCCTGTAACTTACTAATCCCAAGATGGAAGCTCTACCTACTGTGCCAAATCATGGAGGGATATTTATGAAATAATAATATATTAATGAAAAATCATATATGACATTCTGATACAGAGTATTCTATTGTAATGAGTGAAGACATGAACAATAATAAAGAAAAAAGGACAAAGATTATTGACAACAGAAATGAATTATTGGAGAGCAGCAAGAAGATAAAGACTAGAGGAGCAAAACAAATCATGAAATAAGAAATGTCACTGTGGTATAAATAAATGTGGTAACCATCACTGAAAAGAGATTATGATAATATGGTCATGTTAGAAAAATAAATAACAGAATATCAATGATGATAATTGATTGAGAAGCAGAAAAAAAAGAAAAGAAAGAAATATCAAGAAAATGATGATAAAGAGTTGAAGAACATCATATAAAGTAGTGATCAGTCAGGACAGATATTATGGATAGAAAATTATGGAAGAGGAAAATATGGATAAATTTTGGTTGAGAATACTCTCAACTGTGTAAAATATTGAACAAGAATTATTATTTTTATATTTTTTTGATAAATCCTGAACTTCATTGGCTAACTATGAAAAAAATAATGTTTCTGTGTTGACTTAACTTCTATCTCATTAGAATTGACAATTTGAATAAAATCTTTTATTGTTTGTCCACGGTTTTGAGACTAATTATTTTTTCCAAGAGAGTGTAGAAGAAAAAAAATCCAAGATCAAAATAACTGTGAATGTGCATAATTGTTTCATGCAGATACTTTATAAACAAATTGATGAATCAAGTGAAGTATTGCCTGATAGATGATATCATTCATTTGATAGAAAGTGTAATTATTTCTATATCACACTATTATTGCCATCATTATTATGATGTTAATTTTGTCTTGTATATTTTGACTGACTATTTATGCCCAATTTTATCTACTTTTAATTTAAATTTGTAATAATCAAGCATATAAAAATGTAAACAATTATAGCATTTTTAGATGTTTACTACAACATTGCCTATATCAGTCACATTCAATCTAAATTGTTGTATGAGGCATTTCTTAATACCAATAGATTCTGAAACATTAAAAAAATTGACAAAATTATTATCCAAAAAAATGTGATAAATATGTAAAGCCATACATAGATTTCATGTTATTTACAATTTCTAGCAAGAAATTGTCTAAAGATAATATTATTAGATGGTAGATTAAATCATCAAGTTAAACATGATTAATCTATAAACTCATAAAGTAAGCATTTTATCATATTAATGTTAGACCTTCATAAGTTTCATAGCATTGGTAGGTATGTTAGTAAACTCAACAGAATTATTTTTTCATTGCAAAGGAAGGTTACATATTTTATGTTCATATAATAATAGATTTGAATTCACTGATACATTTTATATAACTTTATTTTTTAAAATAATTATCAGTGATTCAGCTGTTTTAAGATGTATTTTTGAATAATGATCAATTTTTTTTTGTAGAAAGTATTTTGTGTGCATAGCAATGTTGTAATATACCCATATACAGCAATATGTCTAGTTTTTCTATGTATTCTGCAAGATCCAAATTAAAATAAATACAAATTAGGTATCATTCTCAAGCAACTGAAGTCCTTTTACCAGTATCATAATTAGGTTTATAAAAGCACTGCCATGTATTTAATTTGTATTATCAAATTATAAAAATTGATCACTTAATTTTTTATTTGCTATTAATTGTGGTTCACAATTGATATAATTCTGTTAGTTACAGCAGATTATCATACACTTGACAAAAATTTTGGTGTGTAGCATTGCATTATAAAAATATTGCAAAACTTCACATTCAGTACTTCTAAAAATATAACATGCTTATCAGTGGTGGATATTATATTGTATTAAAGTCTTGTTTTGTTTTAACATCACACAGACAATCATCTGATAACCCTAATTAATCTGGGACTTTGTCACTTAATAATAGTAGCTAGATAACCACCTAATGATCAAATAATTAAAAGAATATGAATCAGCTACAGAAATAACAATTCTAAGCTTGACTGGAATCCAAAGAAATATTAACTTGCTATCCAGGTTTAAAACTCAAATTGCGACCATAACATAAAGGTTTACAAATCATTATGCTGCAAGATCCTCCATTGCATTTGAGCTATTTTATTTAAAGGAATTATTTTTTGTATGATTTTGAAGTTTTTGATATGTGTTAACTTAATATATTTTTTCTAGCTTCAACATTATGTTTAATGTTAGATATCATGTGCAATTTGGTCCAGTTGGTAGAGCGTCTGACTTGGAATTTGGTTTCGTTTCTGGTGCTTACAGGTCTGGCACTCAAACTTTTTATGAACTCCTGAACAATAAAGCCATATGACCGTTGTTAATGACAAATGATTTTTTTTAAATTTAGAAGTCTCATTTATTACTCAGTTATATGATATTGCAAGAATTTAAGTGAAATGTTTATTTTATTTTCTATAAAATAATTGTTAATTATGGCACACAAAATGGATTTCTTTGTTTCACTTTTTTTATTACTATTAAAACTTTATTTAACTTCTTTTGCTCTTCTGGAAATTCTCTTCTTCATTTAATTAATCTTAATAGAATTTGCTATTATTAAATGACTTTTTAATATAAAAAAATTATTTCATAGAAAATTCAATGAAATCATCTTTTATTCAGACAACTAAAGTAATTATCATTGTTATTAACGTTATGAGTGTTTGTTTCATGTGGAAGTTATATAAATAAAATAAATATAGGCTTATTATCTTTTTTGTTTATACATTGACAAGTAAAATGATGAATTTAGATTCTAAATCAATTCTCAATTCTATATGAGTATTATATAAAAGTTTAGTGGTTGTAACAACATACACTTTGTACAACTCAATATTTTTGGATACAGCACATATAGAATATTATGTACCAGTAGCAAATAGTTTTTGATACATATATATACTGAAGTGATTACTTCATGGCATATTGTACAGTTTAGTAGGTTCAAAGCACAGATAAAGAAGTGGTTTAGAAAAGAATAAATCTAAATTTTGTATGTACATATACGTAGAATAAATTATTTATATATGTATGGAAGAAAGTACATATATACAAAAGAGTTATTTTTTATAAAAAGTTATTTGAAATAAAATTAAATACATTTTTTAATGTTATAAAGAGAATCATATTTTACTAAAATCTCATTTTAGTTACAATTGTCTTATATTGGTTGTATGAGTAAAGTGGATAGTTAAAGGGAACTTGAAATTCTGTATTCATATCCCTTATAATTATAGCTAAACTCCAAGTATATAAATTATACTTGTATTCAAATATTAATAAATATTAGTAAATTCATATTAAATTGATATTTTCTTGAATAATCTTAGAAAAATCTTTATTATTGGTGAAGCATACTGATCTAAGTTGGAAATAAATTTATTGGATATGAACAGTTATAGAGAGAAAACAAAAGATTGGGAGTTGAAGTATAATTGATTGAATAAAGGAAACACTGATCATGGCTGCATAACAAAGGATTAAATATAGCAGTAGCATCAGAACAGATTTTTTTTTTCACATTTTGTTTCATTATTTGAAATTTAATCACACATTATATATATATAAAACAGAATTAGTATATATTATTGTTATTAGACAAAAATACCAAACATAAACAGTAATAGCAATATTAAATGCAGCAGCTTATTTAATGTTAATGTGAACTCCAAAAATAAAGATTACCACAGAAGCAAAAATGTCCTCTGACAAAAATTTTAAAACAATAAATTAAGAAAAAAATAAGTCATAGAAACTAATATTGATATTCTAAGCAAATCTCAAATTCTGAAAATGCAAGCAAAAAAAAAACCCCATTAAATCAAATTCTAAAAATAATACTATAAAAGATTCCATATTGCAGACTACTTCTATTTCATCACCCCTCCAAAATGCTACTTAGGATGAATAAATGGAATTGATACAAACAAACAAACAAACAAAAATCTAATACTCAGAAATTATTATTATTTTGATTTTTTCAACACAGATTAAGTAAATCTATACCTCTATCAAACATTACAAGTAATGCTGTTTCAGACACAGTCAATCCCACAGAGCTCCAAAAAATACAACAATCAAGAAGTAAAGCCTTAGAAAATACATCACTAAAAATATTCACTAGATATAACAAATAGCTACAATGATAACAAGTAATAGTAAGAAAATCAAGTCATACATCGCATGACTTAACTTAATAAGCTTTTATTACAAATCTAATATAATGAGCATGCTAATAACTCTAAATAAGCTTTCCAATAAATGCCACAAGAGAAAGCATTTAAAATTTCTATCTAGAATTATCCCTATCGCCAAATTGATTTTGAGCTAATGGCTCTCATCAATGAGGCGCTAGGATATTCAGACACTAGATCTAAAATAACAACTTGTTGTGTTTAACGGTGAAATAAATAAAACTTTTGTAAATATTACTCCAGAAGTAGATAAATATATATGTTAAACTTAAATTTGTGTAAACAGAAATATTTAGATAATCAAACTTTAATAATATGTATAATGGAAATAGTTATAACATTTTGAAAGACAATAATAGGGTAATCGGAAAAGATAAGTACAGAGATAAAAAGGCATGTTTAATTAAATGAGAAGCAGAGGTTAAAAGGAACTGATAAGAAAAACAGGCAGGATTATATAAACTATGTAGGAGAGGAGCATGCATCTTTTGCTATGTTTCCTGATTGAGATCAGAACTAAGACTTTTTTTAGCTGATCAGGATCTACGAGGGAGAAGAACCCAGATTATTGGATCTGAAGGTTCAAAAGTCTGACTAGGGTAAATATAACAGATCCTCCTAATTTTTTATTATTTAGTATGCCTTCAGGGCTCTATGTAGGGTTAAGTTAAACTGATGTAAAGATTTAATTCAACTGACTAAATAAAACTAAGTAGTTAGTAATTTTCGTATTGGTAGTTTATTTGTGAAACTAAGCTAATTCACTTCAGAAATTTATTGTATGTTGTTTGAACCTGTTGTTTCTCTCATGGTGTGGATACATTACACAACTCAAGCTCAACATTTATCTAATACATAACTATTAAGTAGAAAATCTGAAATTTTCAGACACTTATATGTTTTCAAATCAAGCTATCTAACTTAAATAGCTATATGGATCTGAATAATTTTCAGCTATACTATATTTATCAGAAAAACTTGTTTAGAGCTATTGGTATGCTCATTATATTAATTTGTAATACAAGCTTATTAAGTATTTTCTTACTATTGTAGTTTTGCTTTTGAGGCTTTGGTAATGTTATATTGCTATGGCTATCAATATATGGTATAGCTGAAAATTATTCAGACCCATATAGTTATTTAAGTTAGATAGCTGGATTTGAAGACATATATGTGTCTGAAAATTTCAGATTTTCTACTTAATAGTTCAGTATTAAATAAATGCTGGACTTTAATTGTATTTTAGAACTAGTGTCTAAATATCCTAGTGCCTCACTGATGATAGCCATTAGCTCAAAACAAGTTTGGAGATAGGGATCATTTTAGATAGAGATTTTGGAAAAGCTTGTTAGAGCTATTAGCATGCTCATTATATTAAATAAT
Source organism: Epiperipatus broadwayi (assembly GCA_028023455.1). Taxonomy (NCBI): domain Eukaryota; kingdom Metazoa; phylum Onychophora; class Udeonychophora; order Euonychophora; family Peripatidae; genus Epiperipatus; species Epiperipatus broadwayi. The sequence continues at coordinate 6,663,383 of JAQFVV010006262.1, forward strand.
AACAAGTTTATCAACTTAAACAACATCAGAATCAACAGCAAAACTGATGTAATTAAGCCCAATTCTTTTGGTAAGCTTAATGAATAATGACACAAAATATTTACCAATAGTCTTCCCCCACTACATAAATTACTAGTATTATAGAAAAGTATGATTTGGCTGAGAGACAGCCACTATTATTTCATCTGTCACTATCTGACTATCAAGCAGAGCTGCAAAAACAATATTATCAAAGCAATTAAATCTACTGCTAGTTTCACAGCCAGATCATTCATAGGATTAGAATAGTTTACTAAACAGCAATGAGAGAAGGCTGAAAATATTATCAAATATATAAAGAGAGTGGGAATTGAAAATGAAACTAATGGAAGGAAAGAAGAAGCAGGACAGGATAACAAACTATGATTATTATTATAGTTTTTATTAATTGTGTGTTAGGATAATTTTCTTTGATATTCATGTTCCCAAATTTAAAGATACGTTTTAAAAAAGGTTGAGATTTTAATTCAATATTAATCATCTTCTAACTTCTGTATTTGCGAAGGAACACCCAACAAAGGAATAATAATGGGTGATCAGAGTGATTGTTACAATATATTTTAAAATGTGACTCATTTTAATATTTAGTTAAAAATTGGAAAATAAAAATAGGTTCATTACAAAATACAATATAAAACATTTAATCAACAAAGAAAATGTAATCTCCAATATCTCATGATTTTATCTATAAAGTTTTAAATATGTACATTAGTGCATGATTAAAATAGATGATAAATAAATAATATTGGAGATACTGGATGAGTAGGCATTAGATAGGGATTTTATGCACAAGCCTTCTGGCATCCATTGATTACTCTGTTTAGCACAGGTGGCAATACTGTATGGAGAGTTTTGCTCTGTTTATTAAATAATATGTAAATGCCCTTCAATATAAACATCCTTCTAAGAAGTTAGTAAATATTATACATTGGAATCTATTAATCAAATATAATTTTATGTTAGTCTAAATATAATAAATGCAGAAATAATTATTAGTTAAAATTTTCTTGATGATTCGTTATTCCAATAGATCATTGCGCAGAGGTTAAATCACTTTGGCTTTCAGCATTACTAGCATACTTTATTTTATTATGATATTTATAATTTTATGCTTTATTATTTGGGAACATCAGAAGCCCAAAGCCACCCACTCTACTGTTCTTTGTAATCATTCATAATCAGGGGTAAAAGCAATTCTCTGTGGAATGTGGGGTTTGTGGACTGATAGTTCTGTGGGAGACTATACGCTGGCACTGAGTCTTGAAGCTGAATCTTTCCAGTATCATTCTGCTAAAATATGCAGACATACAAAAATTTTATCCAAGTTAAAACATCAAATGATAAAATATCCAAACAGCCATAAAAGCCAAATTTCTTTGAATGTCATTCTAGTACTGTTACTCTTCTTATAAATTTAACATATCACCTGTTTGATCTCTGTTAGTAGCAATGATGAGTTGACAGTAATAAATTGTTTGTTAATTAATCAGACGGTAATAATTAATCGAGTACGCTTGATTTGAGTTGCTCCCCCCTTTACAAATAATGAATGAATCCTATAGACATAAGCAATACTTTGTTCTTATGTAAATATACTAAAGATATTGTTACTCCATGCTATATAATATAGCACCAAAGAGACGTAAAGCATTGTTTGTCTCAGGTAAATATTCTAAAGATTTTTGTATTCCGTGTTATATCACATAGCGTCAGAGATATAACACACAGCTTGTTCTCATGTAAATATTCTAAAGATCTTATTTCTAAATAATGTCCCTGAAAATATATTAACTTTCCCTATTGTAAATAGATGACTGAGATTGTGTAATCAACTGTTGATTACCAAACCACTTATTACTAAAATGTAAAGCACAGATTATGTAATACATAATTCAAAACAGTCACGATCATCCATATTTTATGCATCCATCGCACTAGTGCAATCTATTTAAATATCTTATGAAATTGGCATATTAAAGCTGCATAAGCTATAAATCCCTCAATGTAACTATGTGTGTAATAAGTAATTTGTATAATGGGATTTCATAATAATAAATCCCAAACTTTGTAAATAAAGAATTTAACCATCAGGTGTGAAATATTTCTGTACTATATATATATGTGTTTCTCATTGTGTTATATTAAATTTATATATAAAATGTAAATCCTGCGTTCGAATCTGCTTTTAGTTAATAATTAAACATTAATAAATATGACTTTAATAAATGGTAGGTCACGATTATCATTTTCAATCTCATGCTCTACTGCCGTGCTTCTGGGCCAGGATTTAAGATAATCATGCTATATCACCGGAATTGTTGTTCATAGAATCAGAGACTCGAAGAATAGGCAATAGGTTAGAATCCATGACTGCTTCTGACCCATGTATCTTGAGCATGATCAGATTTGAGGTACTGTAGCTTGAACTTTTGATCTTGTTATATGAGCATATAATTTTGACCGGTACAAAATATTATTAAAAAATATTTTAATTTTATTTTTTTAAATACTACCATTGATATATTCATAAAAATTTAGATTAATCTGTTTAAAAATCTCATTTTCTTTGCTGTGATTGAACTTTAAAAATGATAAACATTAATTGCTAAATCTTACACAAATAAATGAAAGCAAAAGAAAAAAAATCATTGAATAAACTGCCGTATAGGTTATAAAAATGTGGAGAATAAAATTAATTGGCAAATATTTACTGATATAAATATGAGGTTAATATGTGGAATATATTCTAATATATATTCAAATGATAATAGATACAATATTATTATTATTTAATAAATCAAGAGAGAAGAAAAACTTAATGATAAATAATATACTTTTTATATTTTAAACAAAATTCCATATTAATGTATAAAAAATATCAATATTTATTTCATATTATTCACATATATTTAATAATTTTAAATATTAAATTAAAAAATTATTTAATATTTTATTAGCATGGATGCTTTAAAAACATGAGAAGTTTATAAGAAAGGGATAAAAAATATATTGTTGCATTATTATTACACAATATATTCTTTTAATTTGGCAAAATTAAAAATCAGGGAATACTATGGAATTTAAAATGCCAGAATAATTGTATCTGAACTATACAATGTATATGTGTGTTGTTGTTTTTTTTAAAAAAAATGAAAATAGTTTTAGAAATAAACAAATATTTTTCAAAAATTAAACAAAAAGACAACTGAGATTATATAAAAAAACTTAACACAGAAATTTTTAAAATTAAAAAAAAAAAGATTATTTAAAAATACATATTGAAATCCACTCAAATGAATGAATTATTCCGGACTATTAATCACTAATAACTATTCATAGGTATTGATTTTTTCAGTCTGGAAGGTAAATTAGGTAGTTGATTTAAAAAAATGTTCAAATACAATTATGCTTAACTACTTTTAACATCACTAAATAGTTGATGATATTTATTGAGTAACATGAATTCATACCTAAAAATTAAAATGTACAAAAAAAATATAGAACTTACCAGTATAAAATGACGCGTCACTAGAATTAATATTAAACTGGTTTTCCACAAATTTTGGAACAAAAGATATAAAACCACCAACAAGACAATTTTCCATACTATCTGCCAAACATGTGCACACCAATGTAGGATTTTTAAATAATAATTTGATGACAAATGGAAAATTATTTCCAAAATTTGGCCTGTAAACATCATTACTAGAGTCATAATTTTCAGGTAGATCATTTGCTCTTCTTTCATAAAATCCTTTAAAAAAGAAATTAGCAAAAAATAAAATATATCACGTAGCATTAAAATCTTTATTTACAAAATAAAATAAAATTTTTAATTTATATATAAGACTAGAAAAATTATCAAAATATGAAAACTAAAGTATACAATATTTTAGCTTAACAATCTCATCATTTCCTATGCCTTGAAAATGATTGAATACAAATTGGTAACATCTAGAATTATACATATGTGTGAAGGTAGGGAGTATAGCAGAGTATTTATTATTTTAAACTGTGAGATATATTGAAGCAGTCATATATGCATGTGTGTATATATATATATGTGCTTCATGTTAAAAAATATTAAGGCATTTTTAAAAAATGCAATGTATAAAAAAATAATTTTATAAAATGTAAATTTTATTACGAAATTTAATTATGAGTTAGTATGTGTGAAAAAAGATGGGGTGTCAAATCTGCAAAGAAAGTTTAACTTTTTAATTAATTAAAATACCAACTGATATTAAAAGAATATAAGTACTAAATTCTAATTTTAGAATTTATATTTTGTGTAGCACTGACATTACAATAAAAGGTGACAAAAGTATAATTACTGGGAATTTGATAAAAAAATCAAAGACATTTGGAATTTAATTAAAAAATGCAATTAGTAAATTTTGAAAATTAAATTGCATTAAGATTATAATCAGTAAGATTCTTTTAGATAATAAAGAAAAGAATTTTCTTTAAGTTTGAATTAATTAATTAATTTGGAGAACAGCCGATCTGGATGGCTTTGTTTTGAAATATATATAGAGAGAAGAAAGAGTTATTAGTTATTGTGAACTTCTGGAAAAGTTGTAGACTTCTTATAAAGTTTATTATAGTAAACTTTAAGCTGCTAAATTTCATCAAGCTATGAATGAATAGAGCACCTAATTTCTCTGACCATTGGTTGTGAAGCTGAGTATGGGTTTCCTTGATCTTATAGAATGGTAGGCCGATCAAGTCCTTGTCTACAATTGACCATAAAAAGTGTTGACGTACTATACCATCACCATTAAAAGAAAGCACCAGTATATAATGCCACAGACCACTGAAAGTATCCAGTAAATGATAAAAGCCTCTCTGGTATGATTAAAATGTTTTCTTTGATTTAAATAATTTACTTATTAACCATTCTTCAAAGTGTTTTTTTTTTACTACTATAGAAATATTCTTATTATATTATTAAAATGTTTCTTATCATATTATTTAGATATTTTCTTAATGCATGCTTAATTAATTATACACAATAAGGAAGAGCCACTATTGCAATATATTGTAATGTTTCCCCATTTCTTTTGTTGGCATTTTTATAAAAATATAATTTTTGAAAACAAAAAAATACCAGAGATTTGGAGAAAGGAAACTCAGATTATTAATTAAAAAATTGATAGTGTTTTGCTGAGCTGACAGGGAAGAAGTAATTAAATAAAAGCAAGATATTTAAAATCCCTCTCTGATTCTAATTTGTTTTGTTTTTTTTTATTCAAGATTTTAAATTTGCCTTTTTAAAATCAGTTCTTTCAAATGACATTTAGCCATTAACTTAATTACCAAAAGAGTATTTTAAAAAATAAAACTTTCATTTTCTTTTAGAAGGGACAAGTATATATTATATTGCCTATAGGTGATTTAGAAACAACCTGCAGTTTTAAAATAAAATTTAATGTTCAAAGTTAAAAGTTAAAACTTAATTTCTTTTTTTTTTTTAACATATATATACTGCAGATACGCGGTTTCCAATTCTATGAAACTTATGTTATAAACAATGAAATATATGATATGATAGTTTAATTCTTTAAAACTTTTAACACAATTTAATATATTATCATTGTAGACTATAGTATCGATATTTCCATCTATATGTAAGACCTATGGAGCAGATCTCTAATTAAGCAGGGAATAATATCTTTATAAAAAATTTTATTATATAAAATAACTGCATAGGCCTTGATTTAGTCTCATATAATAGATATTCACATATTATAAACTGATGACATGACCATTTACATTTAATTTTATTTAAATTTAAGTTCAAATAGTTATTATTTTCTATAAATTTGGCATAACTGGGTTGTTTAATTTCATGATTATTTCATTGTGTTCTTCAGCAGGTGTATATCCATGTTTTGGAAGATTTAATTTGATGGTTTCTGTTTCTCTAAGTTCCATGCAAATGTGGGAACATTCCTTTCATTTTCCAAACCCAGAGAGAGAACCCAGAGAGGGTTGTTCTTGTCTTGTTACCAGTGCAGTGGATTGTTCGTACCTGTTAATGAGAGTTATTTAGAGTTATATGAAATTGCTCATTCCTTCATGCCATGACCCATTTATTCTATAAAATTTTGAATCTAACTTCACAAAAGTAACTAACTCAGTACTGCCTTCCTTATCCCGTGTGTATGTTAAAGCTTGATATTTCAGCATTTATTGGTCATGATCATGAGAGTTATACATTTATCTATTTAACCATATGTTTCTAGAGTTAATTAAACTTACCTTAATTTATTTATTATTATATACCTGCTTAAGGGACATCTGCCCCAAATATCAAATGTGTTTATCATCTGAGGTCCCTTATTTATATACATGTTATACCATTGAAACTTTTACATGTGTAATCATCTAATTAAAGTAATTCCACTATCTTATAAGTCTAGCAACTTAATTAAGTGGTAGCCATTTCTTTTGTTTATTTGTTTGTAATTTTAATACTAATAAAGTGTTTGTATTATATATATATTGTAGCCATTGGGTTTAACCAAGACTCCATTTTTTGAATTAAATATATAGAGATAATGTTTAATAAAAATTTTCCTCATAGTTTGTATTTTTTTTTCTTCAACAGACAAACTTTTTAACCAAGGCTAGGTTTAAACCCATATTCATAGGGATTGTGTACGTTTTACTTGGTAGGCAATTTATATGTTTGTCATTAAAAGATTTCTAACCAAAAAATTGTTTTATTTGATATTAATTTATGGGACAATTTGATATTAAAGATATAATTTGTTAGATAAGCAATATTTATACATCATTTAATAATTGGAGTGAAAAAAAGATGAGGGGGATGTGCGATTTATAAAACTACTTTAGAGAGTGAGAATAGATAGTCATAGTTTTACACTGACAAGTTGGAACTAACTAATTCATGAAATTAAATTGTAAAAAAAAAAGAATAATAATTAAGGATTAGAATATTAAATGGTCGATTTAATTAAAATTGTATATATGAGTATAGTGTGTATGTATTTAATCTGGTTGTAGATTTTAATCATAAAGCTCACAATTAAATAATAATTATTCCTTGCATGAGGAACTTCTCTAAAGAAGAAATTAATTCGTTTTAATAGTTTATTCTTAGCAGCCAAAATTTCAGTCAAGATTCTGGGTTTGAAGTTGGGCTGCTATACATTTTTTTTATTAAAGAAAAAGTAAAAGGGGGGGAAGAGAGCTTTCTCTCATTTGTTTTGCTCTTTGGAAAGATTCTCACAGAGTAGAGTTACTAAAGTAAATCATTAGAGTGATTTAATGATGTCTCTATGGCGTAGGAATTTAAGTTTAAAATTAATTGGTGATTATCTATTAGAATGCAGATATGAATTTGGCAGATAGTTTTTCAGGAGGTCAGAAAGGTTAAGATAACCAGAAAAAAAAGAAACAATAGGCAATTAATCAGGAAAACAGACTGGCCAAACATTTGAAGGGTCAATGGAAGGTCACATTGGGGGGAGGGAGTGAAAGAGCCAGACATTATAAGAGCTCTGCTCTTTTGCAGCGGGGATAGCTGGTTTTATCTCAATCTCTCTGCAAGTTCTCTTATCATCGGTTTTAGAGAAGCTTGGCTGAAAAAGTTTAAAAAGAAACATTTTTTTTTTAAAAAAAGAGAAAAAGAAAATTGTTTATTGTTAATTATTTTGTCTGTCTCTTGAAACAAAACTTTGCCAAATTTAATAATGTAGAAAAAGAAATGACTCTCAAGTAAAGTTTAAGTTAGGTGCATATCAATCTCCAGAAATTAATCAATGTCTTGATTGTCTCCACTAATTTATCAGAAATTACAAAATGGTGAAATTCAAACTACAGAAAATAAAAAAAAATTGATTTTGATTTCGTATATAAAGCATTAAATCTGAACGCTATAATTTCATATAAAGCATTAAATATGAATATTAAGTGAACTGAAAATACATCAAGAAGTGGACTTATAGATTTAAAAAATAAAACAAATTCTATTTAGCTGTAATCTACAGAAACCAAAATGAGGAAATCTCAGCAGCATAAAAACTTTATACATTTTGGCATAGGAATCGAACTGTATCACAAGGACTCTTTCTATATAATGTCATGTGTGCACACAAACAGACCAAAGAAAGGAAAAACAGGAAAAATGGAAACCAGAAATCTAAAGGCCATTCCCGGAGAACTATTTAAGTATATTTTTATTATTATTGCTATTCATGTAGAACATTTAATCTAAAAAAAAAAAGAAAGAAAAATAATTTTTTTTTATTATCATATATATCCATGTTAGAATTATAATTTTTATTTTGGGGGTAGATGAAATTAATATCAAGTGATTTTGTATGTGCCTTTTAAATGCTTTCATTATTATTATTATTATCATTTAGGGATAGATGAAATTAATATCAAGATATGTGGTATGTGCCTGTTAAATGCTTTTATTATTATTATCATTTAGGTGTAGATGAAAGTAATGTTAAGATATTCTGTATGTGCCTTGTTTTAAATGCTTTACATTTTTTTATGATAAGAGTGAGAGATATTGTTGTGGGAAATGTTTTTTGAATCAGATTAGGGATTCTTATTGGGTGCTTAGACCTAATGCTATGTTTTATGAAGGTTGCATGATTGTTGGGCTAAAATATCATCATTATCCTATAAAAGTGCAGAGAAGTAGTTTTGAAATTTTAATGCGCATTTCTTATTATTATTATCATAAAATTAAAGCTAGATACAAGCTAATTAAGGCTTGGAAATATTATTGGCTCATGTTCTAGTGTACTATTTTGCAAGAGTAATGTAGATATGAAAGTTTTACTTGTACAAATTGATGTTAGACCTGTATATATGTGGGTGGACAGAGTCCCCACCAAGCCAGTGGAGTCGTAGTTTAGCTCGCTCCCTAAGATATTTATACTATATTTATAAAGTATTTAAACACAGTGGAAGAGTTTTCCCACTTAGTTGTTTTCTACACCGTAAGATGATTTCTTTGTTGATGGCCAGAGGTTGATAGGTAAACCCAAGTCTCTTTATATGACTAGTGATAAAAATCCTAGCATATCTCAACCTTAGTGAAAAGGTTTTCTCTTATTTGGGTCACTGCCTGCCTCATGTTAATGTTGATATTCCTTACGGGTGTATGAAATCTAGCTATTACTAAGCATTACTTATAAATGTTGGATACAGGGTCGCAAACTCAATTTGATGTCAGGATGAGTGTGGGTTGTGTGTGTGATTGGTATACTTGAACATTGTTTTGTTGATGTATTTTAATTTATCAATAAGAGCCAAGAGTAATAACGTCAATAAATATTCAACTTAAGGGTTAAATAAAACCTGTGAATATTGTAAGCAATGCGTATCTAAAATTATTTAATAAATATATCCGCAGCCAGCTGAGAACTTCGCTGGAAAGGTAATATTACTAAATATTATTATTGTTGTCACAAGAACCTGAATATAGTGTGTATGCACGTGTGATGATGATTGAGCTAGATACTGATTCATTGACATTTGAAAGTAACCAAAATTAACTTAGTCCCACCATACATAAAATATCTCTATTGTTGAGCATAGGGTAAAGAAATATTAGATTAAGATAATTAAATAAAATTATTAAATTTTATTATTGGAAGCATTACCCTTGGAAACAAATCAGTAGCTAAAAGCATTAAACACTGGGGGGAAGAAATTTAATGTTCGCTATGTCTGGGATAAAAATGAGAACAAAAATATAATATATGTGAAGGTATATAATATTTTATCTGTCTGATATTAATATTACTCCATGGTAATCCTGATTCCCTAATAATTAAAAATGAATATTTATAGTTTAAAACCTCTTGACATTATCTATTGATTTAGGGATATATATTTGTTTATTTTTTTTATATTTTTTATATCATAATACGGTTGTAGAACAGGGGAAAGCCATGTGAGTCATCAAATGAATGTATATATTATGTATTGAATTGTAGTATGTTAATAAAATTTGTTATTTGTTTTAAATAAAATTTGCATACGTCTCAATGTTTTGTGGGTTATTATAATCTAGACATCTCAAATCCAATCATACATCAATATATTATTATTAATAGTTGAATCATCATTTTCATAAATAATATCCGGTAAAATTTATTTAAAATGGTTAATTTTCTGAGCTTATGTGGCACAGCAATACTCAAAATTGCCAAATAATTTAATATAGTGGAAATATAAATTATGAATAGGGATGGTTATTAAGTGATAGTGGATGCAGTGGGTGGGCATAAAATCCTTTCCCATCTGTTGTATTCAAACACCTCTCTAGACGCACTTCTTTATAATTTTACTTTAATTGTGAATATGTTTATAATGTTATTTTCTAAAAGATTTGATAAGCTTAAATTATTCGAGCTTTAATGTAAATAGACATTAAACTACATTAAAGACAGCCAAAATCACCTTGGAGGTGATCATGAGAGGGGTGTTTATCACCAATAATCTATTGCAGTTTGTTCGATCTCCACACCTTATTGTTCTAAAAAACCCTGAGAAGAGATTATAATGGGAGAAATGAGCTAGCACAATGGAAAATTTAATAGTAAAACAGATAATAGTGTAATAGACCTATGAATGTGAGGATGATGGGGGGATGGATCAGGAAGGTGGAGATGGATATAGAACTATTTGTAATCGGAACAAAATTTTAATTGTGACTTTAATGATAGTGAATGGGGAGTGTGCTGAGAATAACCAAGAATTTCCAAGAATATTAATATTATTATTATTTTTAATGCATTCTCAGTGGTCTCTTAATCGATTGATTATTTATTAACCCATTCATTAAATATTATTGCTGAAATTTATTGATAAGTTATTGAAATGAGGTTTAACCTCAATATTTTATTAAAGTTGCAATTTGGCACCCTGGCAAATAAGATTATGGATGTTCTATACCATCATCATCATCCCAGTAGGCTTTAGAAATAGTGTTAGCTGGGAACGATGAAGCATCCATCGATCCATCCTTAAAACATTACAATTGGCATGCAACTTAGCCGCAAGTATATGAATGCCAGATAGATTCAATATATGTTATAATTAATGCATAGCGTGGTCGCCTGAGCTGAAATAAATATTACAATTGATCCATAATGAGGATGAGTGACCATTTGAATAAAGTTATAATTAGCTTAAACTATCCGATATATATGTTATATTTGTAAACTCTCCCAATCGTTTTAGTTATATTTGATTCACAATGTGGATGACCGATCAAAAGATTACAAAATACGTTTTATATCAATTTAATAAGTTTTATACAAATTCTTTTAGTTATATTTGGCTACAACGTGTTATACAACAAAATATAAGTTGTAATGATAATGATATAAATACAACGTGAATGACCAATTTATATAAGTTAGAATTGGCCAATGATATTTATTATAAACTCTCCATAAATTCTTTTTGTTATAATATATATAAAACCAAAACTGCCTAACACTATACTAGCAAAAATAAAATGCAAAACCATAAAACAATACAATACTAGATTAAATCCAAAATTTTACCAAAATGCTTACACAACCATTGTTTCATCTACTACAAATATTAAGGGAAGGTGGAATTTGAAATGAATTATGGGAAGGTTTCTTTGTTTGTATATATATATATGTTATTTCCTTTAGTTTGATTTTCACTTGAGAAAGTCTATTTGTAGTAGATAAAACCATGGTTGTGTAAGGATTTTGGTAAAATTTTGGATTTAATCTAGTATTGTATTGTTTTATGGTTTTGCATTTATATATATATACATTGAATTGGGTGTCTTGTTTTACCACAGGGAAGTCATATGGTTGTAATCTGATTTTAAGAGTCTCTACCTCTCCCTGATCACTGAGCCTAAAAAAAGTGAAGTAGTATGGAATGAGTTGTGGTGATTTAAATCATGCTATTGGTGATTTATGCAGTTGTCAGCTCATCCTGATCATTACAATATATATATAATAATTTATTGACTGTAATAATAAACATCTTTTAAAAAGTCTAATAAGCAATATATATATATTGATAAATATTTCAAGTTATATTTTGTAAAAGTAAAATAAATAAATAACTGATGTATATAGAGAGAGATGAAGTAAAAAAAAAAAAAGAAATATTAAGTTCTTTTTTAAGCAATCCCAAAGTCTGAAAATTCGATATATAAAGATGGCAAAAAATTAAATAATTTAGAAATATAAACATATCTTAATCTGCTGTCATATAGAAAAATACTCCTTTCTTAAAAAATGTTTGTAATGGTATATCTTGAGACTTGAATTGATTATTAAAGTTGATTACAAAAAGACTATCAAAGATAAGTAATTCAGAATATAGATTACTTTACTGAATAACAGATATTTTAAATTTGATTTACTTGAAAATTCATAAAAAGTAATCAATCCCCTGGTGAAATTATGATTAACATAATGCCTTATGAATCATTGTTAGTATATTATATGGCACATATAAAAAAAAAAATTATAAAACATAATAAAAATGCCTAAATCTTTGTAAAAGTTGTTTGGTGATGAGATTATATTTTATTATCACTAATTATTACTAAGTATTTCATTATTTTCAATCACTTCTATTAATATGCTATGCAATAATGATTAATGAAATAATAAATTATAATAAAATAATGTTTATACTCGGAACATTATAAAGTAATATTTTTATAGGAATGATTAAAAGTATTTCTTTTTAGAGTGAAGTTATGAGCATACATTTAGTTTTAATATTATTAATAATATTTATTTTAATACCTTTAACAAATTTATTGCAATTAAAAAAAAGATTATTGAATGGTGTTAAATTAATGTTAATCAATATAGTATCATCAGCATACTGATAAATCAAATTCTCATTGCAGATTTCAACAATGCAATTTATATATGACAAAAATAAAAAAGGATTCAAGATTGAACCTTGAGGGATTAACTTCATGTCATGAATTCTGCATTTTTGTTTAAAGAAACAATAAATAATTTATGATCAATAGTATAAAAAGCTTTTGAAAGTTAAAAAGCATAAACAAATTTTTTTAACATTTAAGACAAAAATAATTTCATCAATAAAATTCTCCAAAAGCATATCAGTATTTTTCACTTCTAAAAATACTGTGATTTAGAAAAAAAAGTCTAAAATTTTTTCGTTGTGTATATTTTCCACTTATTTTAGCTACAAAAGAAAGAATACTCTAATCATAATATTTTTGTGTGATTTTTAAATTAAAATAAAGGAAATTCTTAATTATACTATCAATATTTAAACACACACATTCTATTGATTTTAATAAGCAAATAATTTTATGGCTTCTCAAACATGTAATGCTAAGAATGTAAACCTATTCATGGAACAAACCAAGTTTGAATACAATACTAAGATAATTCACAAGCTAAACTCTCAAAAAATTATTTAAATGAATTTATAAGTAATGTCTATATTTTATTTAATCAATGCCAGTGTTTTTGTCAGATATTTGAAGCTGCAAATTGATTTGATTAATACAAAAACTGTTATTAATAGAAAGTTTTATAATTATTATATGTCATTTTTTTCTCCAGTTTTGTAAATTGGATTGAAAAATAGTTATTTGTAATATTAAAAAAACTTGTTTTGCTAAATTATCATATTAATAATGAAAACAAAATATCAATAAAAATATCAAAGTTATTTTTCAAAACTTTCATTAAGTAGCATTAATACTTATACTTCATATCTTTTTTTTGTTGAATAAAGTTGCTCATCAGCAAGGTGTAAAAGCTGATTCCATAAATTTAGTAAAAGAGTTTTTTCTTTGACAGCTAATATTACAAGTTGAGAGAGATTATAGTTTTTTTTCTAACAAATTCTCCTCAAATAAATTATTTATTTTATCTGTAAAATTATAGAAAAATCTATTCACTAACACTGAAGAATTATCAGTTAAAATTTTTAAGTTATATTAAATTCTTTCTTAGGTTTTTCTATTGAAAATTCCTTCCAACCTCTTCTATTATACTTAATGAAATTTTAAAAAAATTCACAATATAATTTTTCCTTTTTTTATTATATTATTGACTCTGTTTCTGATGATATTCTATTCATTCATTAATTTAATAATAATATGATTTACAAGTGGAGTTTTTGTTAGTAATTCTAAATCATAAGACAATCAGCATTTGATATGCATTGTTTAATCATATTATCAACTCACCAATGTTATATATAGTAAGTATGCAGGACACTCTCAAACCCAAATGCAAGATAGAGACTTCTAAAGGATAAGAATAGTCATCTTATTTTTATACCTAAATGCAATTATATAGATCAATCTAAAGCTTTTCGGAATGAGAGTATGAAACATTAATCTTTGTACCTTTACATCCAATTTATAGTTTAATTCAATGACAATTTTAAATTTTCTAGCTGGTAAATATTAGATGATGTTAGAATCAATAATGATATAATTTACAAGCACAGTTTACATTACTAATTCTAAATCAGAAGGTATTCAGCCTTCCACATGCACTGTTTTATCATGCTACCAACTCATGGATATTATAGTATGCTCTCATTCTCAAATACATTATAGTGACCTATATAATTGCATTTAGGTACAAAGATAAGATGGTAACATGATTAAACAGTGCATTTCAAAAGCTGATTACCTTCTGATTTAGAATTACTAACAAAACCTATGTTTGTAAATTATATTGTTATTAAATTAATTCTAACATCATCTAATATTTACTAGTCATAAATTTGAAAATTTTGCTGGGTTTAACTATAAATTAATAATGCAAAGGCCAGAAAGTTATGAAGATTAAATCTTCATATTTTCATTCAAAAGTGCTTTAGATTGGCTTATATAATTGCATTTAGGTACAAAGATAACAAAGATAAGATGGCCATTCTTATCTTTTAAAAGTTTCTATCTTGCATTTGGGTTTGAAAGTATAATGAATACTCTATAATATCAGTGAGTTGATAACATGAATAAACAGTGCATTTTGAAGATTGACTACCTTCTGATTTAGAATTATTCATTCATTAAATAAGAAAACAATATTTATCTATAGCATACTTTCAATTTATTATTAAATAAGAAAACATTATTTCTATTCTTCTTATACTTTTTTAAAATAACATTTAAAATTTTGTCATCAACCAATTTTTAACTTCATACCAAATCAAGACAACATTAGAAATCTTATTTTTTAGAAGCTATTTATATGAAATCTATGAAATTATTATATAGATCATTACTATTTTCAGTGTAATAACATTTTTTCCAAATGATAAGCTTAATAATATTTTGAAATAGAGATTTACTAATTTTTGTAACTAAATTATTATTAACAATGTATAAATATTTATTTCATCAAGATCTCTAGAGTTTTTCAAGTACAAAAATGTAATATAATGTAAGAGATGGCTTACAACTAGCCTTCACACCTGTCCCAATTTCTTTTACAATGTTATGAGTTCAGACCAAGTGGTAGGCAAATAAAATATCTTATATACTTGCTTATACAAATGTAGTATATGTATTTATAAGCATACATATAGACTGATATGTTTGAGAAATTAATTATTTTTTTTATCTATTGTGAGAAAGCAAACAAATTTGCTATACACATGAAGTATATATGCATATAAAATAATATGTTTGTCTATTGGTAGAAATTGTTTTTCTTTTATTCATTTAATTTTATTAACTAAAAATACTAATTGATTGACTTATAGAATGGACATAATAAAAGATAAAAAATTATATGAGGTCAAAATTGTTGATAAATGATCAACTTTGAAATAATGAAAATTAAATAAAAATAATATTTTATAATTTGATTTTTTTTATTAAGTTGTAACAATAGGTTTTTTAGCAAGTACGTGACAAGAGAGTGTTTCTCTTGACTGGAAAAATCTACAATTGAACCGACAGCAGAGTAGCATTCTTGATTTGAAAATATGGAATTGAACTGACTGCAGAAAAGTTAAGTTTTTATTTCTTTTAAAAAAAGAAAAAAAAACTATTTGGCATCTAAAAAAACAGTAAAATTTTAATATTTGTAGTTTCCAGATAACATAAAATCTATTTTGGATAGAAGAAAACTGGAAAGTTAAACTTTAATTTATAATTAGCAGGAATGAACTAGTGTCTGCAATCTAAAATTCATTATAATAGAAATAATGCAAAGGAAATCTGAAATGACTAAAAATTAACTGTTTTCTTTAAAAGCTATTTTTATATATATTTAAGCCACGTTATAAATATCAGTTTATAAAAGGAATCATTACAATGTGTTAGGGGTAGAGGACCAATGCTGGGGGATATTCCTAAGCTAACTTCAATGTCATTGGGAAATTATGGAATTATGAAATTATAAAATTTTCCATCAAGATGTCTGTCTTATAGAACACTGGTGTACAGCAATCTTCCATGGATTTATATACATTCAGGAGAGATGACTTGTATGTTTGTTTTAACCATGCTGCATGAAAGATATGAATATTAACAGAGTTGGCAAACAGGACCATGCTATACATGGAGATTGACATTTATGTTTATAAACTTTCAGTGGAAGATAAAATGCTTGCTTTTCTCAGGATAAATATATGATATTTTGATTCACGTGATTTTTTTTTTTTGCTTTTGTCATTTTTATTTGAAAATTTATATATTGTAATTTTTTTTTATTGTGTATTTAAGATTCATTTTTCAAATTCGATCATCTGCAATTTAAAAGTGGAAACAGTGGATGGATAAATGTCATGTTGATGTAAATTAAAAAAGGAATTGTCTTCAATGAATATGTATTATTTTTTTTAATAAAAGTAAATTTTCAGATTCCTCTGAAATTCAACATTGATCCATCAAGGTGACCTCATCCCAAGTAAGGTTTTTATATATTTAACATTGAGGGCAAAACTTTAGGACAACAAAACTTTTTTGTTACTAATCAGTTTTAATAATATTTACTTGTAATTTTGTTTTATTTCTGAATGCACAATTAACCCACTGAGTAAAAGGTCTTTCTTTGTATTTATCATTCATTTCTACTATGACTACACACTCAAATAAATGGGAGAGGGGCTATATATATATTTTAGTAAAAAAATAGTTATAATTATAATATATTTACCCTAGCCTAAAAATATCATTCTAATAATTACATTAGTGGGGTAGTTTTAGAATTAGTGAACTCTCATTTTGCTTTTCTTTTTTTTATTTTATGTATATATTTAATGAATTATATAATATAATTTTGTATATAACATACTTCAAATTATTTTGTTTTTGTTGTATCAAGATGATTGAAAAACCATTCTTGATAACCGAATATTTATCTATTTTATTATTTTTTGTTTGTAAATATTTATTTTATATGTTGTTAATAAATTAAGTTGTTTAAACCAATCTGATCTCTGTTTGATCATCACCTCTCTGTATTGATACCTAGTGTTTTTATTTTTTTTATTTTGATCATCATCATCATTATGTATTGCTCTTATAAATAATTGATCAGCATCAGTATTTTCCTATATATGTGCTTATATATAGGCATATTTGCTTAATAATTGAGTAAGTCCATCCCTGAAAAAAGCTGACTGCAAGAACTCCCTGAGTTCGAATTCCGTGAAATAATGGGGTGGCCTAAAAAGGGAGATGTAATGAATATGCACTGGTCTGGATTA
Source organism: Epiperipatus broadwayi (assembly GCA_028023455.1). NCBI lineage: Eukaryota > Metazoa > Onychophora > Udeonychophora > Euonychophora > Peripatidae > Epiperipatus > Epiperipatus broadwayi. The sequence continues at coordinate 6,681,146 of JAQFVV010006262.1, forward strand.
CATTGAAATATTTTAAGTTAATTATAAGTTAGTATATTGAAAGTAGATGTGACTTGGAACTAGGCATTTCATTGTGACATCTTTAGCATCCTATTCGAAGGCCTAGGTCTGACAATAGTGAGATGTGCTCCCTTTGTTATATGCCATTCTTGATTCAGTAACATCTGACACACCCAAATGTGTCATTGAATCATGAATTTTGGATATGACTTGTTGTGGGTTGGTTGACACATTTCATCCAAATCATCCAACTACTTAGTCGCATTTGCATCGTTGTATGGTGTACCCTGCGGTTCTGGTATATCTGGCACCATCAACTTTGGGGTAGCAGGTTTTGTTATATCTGGCACCCAAATGTTTAGGCCTGAACATAGTTTAGATGCAAGAGAGATTCAGTCATTGGACTGGAATTTAAAAAAAAAAATTTTTTTTTTAATATTTTTTTTACTTTACCAATTAAGCTTTAAAAATCTTAAATCCATATTGGACATACTCTCTTATATAGCACCAAAATATATATTCAATAGGAATGATGAAGAAATATATCAATTATTATTTTTTTTGGAAATGTAAAATTCACATTAAAAGTAAATAACATTAAAAGTGCTGAATGCAACATGTGATGGAGAGAACAAATAGAGATCAACTTGTAAATAAAGAATTAATAAGTGAAATTAAGAATAGAGGAATTAGACAAGTTTAAACACCAGTTAAAAAAATAGACAGTAAATAAATAAATAATGACATGAAGTGGTTAGGAGTCCTGCAGTATTGCATTTTGATATTTGTTAAGTATAAAGTTGTTTTTTTTTAATAATTTTTTTAGATAGATGTTATTTAAAAGTGGACTAGTATTTGGAAGTAAAAGTATAGAGACTATGGAAGAGATGTTAGATACTAGTGTTATTGAAGGGAAAAGTGATATTGATAATAGTAATGGGGAGGGGTCTTTTTGATCCAAATTCCTGGGGGGTCTATGATGGAGGAGAATGAATCACAGAAACAGGGAGAAAGCCAAATAGCTTTTCAAATACAAGAAGTCCCCACTGACGAGATCATTCAAACATCTAGAGGTAAAGTAGTACATGAAACTGAAAAGATGATCATAATGCAAATGCTTCGAGAAATGAAAGCAGAAATGAATAGTATGACAAAGATGGATGGTACGAAAACAGAAATTAAAACTGATATCAATAACATGAATAAAGGGATGAGTGGCATGCTGACAAGATTAAATGATGATATGGACAATGTGAATAGTATTAAAGAAGATGGAGTTACACTGGAAAGTGGAAAACTTCACAAGGATACTACAGTCAAAGTTGGAAATGAGGTTTTATGTGGTAAACCTTATCATTGGCATGATTGGTGCATTATTCGTTATCAATGTTGGCTGTACATTTGGAATAATGCTATAATTTTAAGGCCATCCCATATTAGTGTGGGATGGTTCCAATTCATTATAGATGGAAAATTTACCACTATGTTCTCTACTGGTAACACTAAAAATGATTCAATTGATATAAAAAGTTATGAACCATGTTTAGAAGGACTGCAGAGTGCACGTAGTCAAGTTAAACCTCATACTCCTAGTCAATCTATTTTACTGTCATCTAGTTCAGCATGTTCAATCATGGGAAATTGGTCTTTTAAATGTAAAAAAGATGATTATGCATCACTCAAGAGAACCTCAACAAGCCATTATTTTACAAAAGAATGTGCCTGTTTTTATTTTTGAATCCAATGATGGTATTAAACATTCTTTTATTGGTAAAACTTTACTTGATCCCAAATTTTCTGCTGGTTGGATATCTCAGGTCTCCAAAGATGAGGTAGAAGAGCTTTCTATAAATCTTAGTTTGGGACAGATAGTACCGAACATGGATCAGAATAATCTAATTACTCCATTACCAACCCTACAAACAAATTCCACAGAAAGGAAACATGAAGAAAACATCTTCATAACTATTCCAGTATTGGATAAAGAATCAGTTGAAGAGCTCATGATTAAAGATAGAAAAGAGATCTTGCTGAGTAAACCTTACTGTAAGTGTAACTGGTACAGTGTGCATAATCAATATCACCTTTATATTTGGAGTGATATCACAATTTTGGAATTATCCGATGGTAATATTGGTTGTTTTAGGTTCATGATAAATAGAAAATTTATTATGATATATCCTGTCGGTAGTTTCATGGATGCCTCAGATGATCTTGAAGCTTGGAAACAGTTTTTAAAAAATTACAGAGTACACATAATCAAGATAAGCTTGACACTTTTAGTCAACCTATTCTATTCTCATCTGCTTCCACATGTTTAGCCATTGGAAAGTGGTCTACAACCTGTGAAGGAAATGATGAGATTATAATTTGCAGATTAGATAAATGACAAGCCATTATCTTATGAAATGATTTGCATGGTTTCATTTTTGAATCCTCTCAAAGTACCAGACATTCTTACATTGTGGAAGTCTCACTTGACCCTGAATTTTCCACTGATCAGACATCACAGTTTTTTGAAAATGGCATTGAGGATTACTTTTTCAAGTCTAATTTAGAAAAGTTGATACCAAAGATGAATCAAGGTAGCACTAATGCTCACACAGTGATTCCATTCACAAAAAGTGTGGAAATGGTTAAACCATGCAACCAAAGAACTCAGAATGAGTTGAATAAACACTGCTGGAAATTTAAGGCAGGACATCAATTCAAAACCTATAGTTATGATGATGGTACCAAAAATGAAATATTGTTAGCTCAAGAAACCATTTTAAGGGATAAGCACATTCTCGAAAGAATTAAATTCGATTATGTGGTAAGAATTTATATCTTTGATCATCTTAGTCATGCTTTGTGGAAGTTTAAACTTTTTTATGATCCTGATGATAATATGGGTAGGCAAACCATCATGTTGTGGTCTATTAAGTGAACGGATGCATGGTTTCACAAGTTGTGCAATACATATGAAGGCCCATTCACATACATTAGGCATGTGAATAACAATGCTTAAAAGAAAATGCACATGTTTGGGAAGGACCTTCAAAGATCACAGACCACTGGAATATGAAAAGGACTATGAATAGGAATTGAATCCACTAAGATTTTGTAAAGTACATAGAAAAATTTGAACAATGACAGATACTGACAAAGAGAAAAATCTACCCAAAGATATGTTACAAATGAAGATATGCATTTATTATATTAAACCATAGATTTTTAATTATTATTTCCTTAAATATAAAATGTTAACTTACTCAGTCATTTAAGTGAACGTAAGTTTTAAGTTAACAGAAGTCTGAGATTAAGTAATAAATTTATTTAACATTCCTTATAGAGTGTTTTCAAATAGTTATGGTTACAATAAATATAAACCTGTAGCCATGAGAATTATAATAGATAAATAATAGGATATATTGCAAGTTTGAGAGCGATTTACTATGAAGTCAAATCATAGAAATCAGAATGTAAGAAGGTCTAAATATGAATTCAGAATTGGAGACAGAGTGCTAATAAAAACTCCACATCCCAGTAAACTGCAGGAAGGTAAGTATCATAAATTTAGTAATATGTATGAGGGACCATATACCATTGTTAAGCAATCAGGTCCAAATGCATTTTGGGTAAACCAAGGAGGAGATCCAAGGCACGTATAATGCCCATATCTTAAAGTCTTATTTTGGATGTTAGAAAAATGCAGGATAATATCAGGAAATTTTTAATATAGCTGAGAATTATAAATAAAAACAAATGGGTAAACTTTGTGACAATAGCAAGTACAATGTATAATAAATATATATATGTATATGTGTATAAACACACACATATATATATATATAGTATAGGATTAGGGATATTAAGTTTGATGAGGGTATTTCCCAAGTAACACATAAATGCAATTATGGGAATATCTAGAGGCTAACTTAAACGAACATGTTTTGATATTTGGCTAGTCCTTCAAAGTCCAATAAGCCTCAAAGGAGCATGGAGATGGTTAGAAAATAAATAATTTCATGTGCCTTCTGTAACAGAGACACATTCTTGGTTATGCCTCAATTATAAAACCATCAAAGCTCTAATCCAGCACACTATTTGAACTTCCCAAAACCAGCTGTTAAAAAAAGTAGGAAAAAAGTTAGAAAGTAAGGAAATTAATGTAGCAACCCTTCACCAAACCCAAATTAATCATACATTCTTATCGTATTTGTGAGTGCTAAAATTTGAAATCTAGTTTAAAATTTTAACTGTTTAGGAGAGGGGTGTTGTAAGAGATGGCTTACAACTAGCCTTCACACCACCCAATTTCTTTTACAATGTTATGAATTCAGACCAAGTGGTAGGCAAATAAAATATCTTATATACTTGCTTATACAAATGTAGTATATATATTTATAAACATACATATAGACTGATATGTTTGAGAAATTAATTATTTTTTTTATCTATTGTGAGAAAGCAAACAAATTTGCTATACACATGAAGTATATATGCATATAAAATAATATGTTTGTCTATTGGTAGAAATTAATTGTTTTTCTTTTATTCATTTAATTTTATTAACTAAAAATACTAATTGATTGGCTTATAGAATGGACATAATAAAAGATAAAAAATTATATGAGGTCAAAATTGTTGATAAATGATCGAGTTTGGAATACAGAAAATTAAATAAAAATAATATTTTATAATTTGATTTTTTTTATCAAGTTGTAACAATAGGTTTTTTAGCAAGCATGTGACAAGAGAACGTTTCTCTTGACTGGAAAAATCTACAATTGAACTGACAGCAGAGTAGCATTCTTGACTTGAAAATCTGGAATTGAACTGACAGCAGAAAAGTTAAGTTTTTATTTCTTTTAAAAAAAGAAAAAAAACTATTTGGCATATAAAAAAACAGTAAAATTTTAATATTTGTAGTTTCCAGATAACATAAAATCTTTATTTTGGATAGAAGAAAACTGGAAAGTTAAACTTTAATTTATAATTAGCAGGAATGAACTAATGGCTTAATTTATTCTGCAAGCTAAAATTCATTATAATAGAAATAATGCAAAGGAAATCTGAAACTACTAAAAATTAACTGTTTTCTTTAAAAGCTATTTTTATATATATTTAAGCCACATTATAAATAACAGTTTATAAAAGGAATCATTACAATGTGTCAGGGGTAGAGGACCAATGCTGTGGGACATTCCTAAGTTAACTTCGATGTCATTGGGAAATTATGAAATTATAAAATTTTCCATCAAGATGACTGTCTTATAGAACGCTGGTGTACAGCAATCTTTCATGGATTTATATATATTCAGGAGAGATGACTTATATGTGTTTGTTTTAATCATGCTGCATGAAAGATATGAATATTAACAGTTGGCAAACAGGACCACGCTATACATGGAGATTGACATTTATATTTATAAACTTTCAGTGGAAGATAAAATGCTTGCTTTTCTCAGGATAAATATATGATATTTTGATTCACGTGATTTTTTTTTTTTGCTTTTGTCATTTTTATTTGAAAATTTATATATTGTAATTTTTTTTTATTGTGTATTTAAGATTCATTTTTCAAATTCGATCACCTGCAATTTAAAAGTGGAAACAGTGGATGGATAAATGTCATGTTGATGTAAATTAAAAAAGGAATCCTCTTCAATTAATATGTATTATTTTTTTTAATAAAAGTAAATTTTCAGATTCCTCTGAAATTCAACATTGATCCATCAAGGTGACCTCATCCCAAGTAAGGTTTTTATATATTTAACATTGAGGGCAAAACTTTAGGACAACAAAACTTTTTTGTTACTAATAAGTTTTAATAATATTTACTTGTAATTTTGTTTTATTTCTGAATGCACAATTAACCCACTGAGTAAAAGGTCTTTCTTTGTATCTATCATTAATTTCTACTATGACTTACACACACAAATAAATGGGAGTGGGGCTATATATATATATATTTAGTAAAAAAAAAAGTTATAAATAATATATTTACCCTAGCCTAAAAATATCATTCTAATAATTACATTAATGGGGTAGTTTTAGAATTAGTGAACTCTCATTTTGCTTTTCTTTTTTTTTTTTTGTTTTATGTATATATTTAATGAATTATATAGTATAATTTTGTATATAATATACTTCAAATTATTTTGTTTCTGTTGTATGAAGCCATCAAGATGATAGAAAAACCATTCTTGATAATCGAATATTTATCTATTTTATTATTTTTTGTTTGTAAATATTTATTTTATATGTTGTTAATAAATTAAGTTGTTTAAACCAATCTGATCTCTGTTTGATCATCACCATCATCACTGTGCATTGATACCACTAGATGTTTGATCATCATCATCATCATTATAAATTTACACCATTAAAGGTTTGATGATGATCATCATCATTATGTATTGCTCTTATAAATAATTGATCATCATCAGTATTTTTCTATATCTATGCTTATATATAGGCATATTTGGTTTATAATTGAGTAAGTCCATCCCTGAAGAGAGCTGACTGCAAGAACTCCCTGAGTTCGAATTCTGTGGTGTAATGGGGCCTAAAAAGGGAGATGTAATGAATATGCACTGGTCTAAGTTACATTGAAATATTTTAAGTTAATTATAAGTTAGTATATTGAAAGTAGATGTGACTTGGAACTGGGCATTTCATTGTGACATCTTTAGCATCCTATTCGAAGGCCTAGGTCTGACAGTAGTGAGATGCGCTCCCTTTGTTATATGCCATTCTTGATTCAGTAACATCTGACACATTCAAATGTGTCATTGAATCGTGAATTTTGGATATGACTTGTTGTAGGTTGGTTGACACATTTCATCCAAATCATCCAACTACTTAGTCGTATTCGCATCATTGTATGGTGTACCCTGCGGTTCCGGTATATCTGGCACCATCAACTTTGGGGTAGTGGGTTCCGTTATAATAATAATCAGCAATTTTAATTTCCACAACTACAGTAAAAATACAATGGGGAATCAAATTACAGCTTTAATATAAATGTGGTTAGACTTCTATATGTCATTCATGCAAAAGAGAAAAAAATTAATTATTCATCAATTGGTGCTTTCTTTTAAACAGTTTTGAGTATATAAAATATTTTAAATTTAATTTTTAAATAAGAGGTCTATTTATTATTTATACATGAAACAAGTATAATGTGGTAAATATTCAATCCATGAATTTCTATATTTGCATTTCTTTCCTGATTAATCTTTAGTTTTTCCTTTGTACCTACACATACAAGTTACATTGAAAATCTTTTTTAATTTTTCTACTTGTATTTTAAGATTTTATTTTCTGTTTCATAAAATTTTGATTTATTTACTACTTTCTCATATTTAGATAACATAAAATCAATAAACTCTTCCAATGATTTAATTTATTTTTTTTAAAATTAGAAATATTAATTTTTTCATTAACCTCACTTAAAATCAATTTCAATTTTTACCTAGTATTTTACTTATATTTTAATTATCCACATGGTTATCCAAGGATTGCTTTATTTTTCTGTCATGCTTTTAATTAAACAGGACCACTTTTTTTTTTATTGTTACTACTTATGCTTCTCTAAATAAATAGATTTTAAACCACAATAGAATTTGTAAAAAACCATGCAAGGCAAAATCACTTTCTTTTCCCAAATCAAGTAGGATTCCTTGCACCAATTCATTATGTATGTTAATTTTTAAAAAAAGTATATTTCCAATAAATTCACTACATATTAAATAAAGTAAAGCTGTTTAAATGCTTACTGCAAAATAAGATAAGAAATTCAATTACTTTGATTGTTACTATTTATTAGTAAGAGAGAAAAAAATTTTGCAAATAACAAAATTTGTTGTAGTTATTGATATATATAAAGTTTATTCCTTTAGACTGTAAAATTACTGTGAATTCAAAAGTAGATAAACATTAAAATTAAATAAAATGCATTAAAAAAAACTTTAAAACTCAACAAATTTACTACTTGTACTAAAATAATGAAACTAGTAATAAATAAAAATAATAGTGGAGTTCATTTTACTTTTGGAAAAGTGATTAATTACTATTTGACATATGGGATAGATTATCCTCACACACTACCACTATATATAAATGTAGTCATATATTTTTGAGATTTCATTCACTTGTATTATATGCACACAGTATGATAAATTCTCAGGTAATATTTTAACATCAATTTTGATATCTTTAGGCTGACCATTTTCACTTATCTGTGCATTTTAAATCTATATGCACAGCTATAGCTTAACCCATGCTTCTTTTTCTCATTCTACAGCTTCATTCTTGCTCTACTTGCAGTCTCTTAACTATATTAGTTTATCAAATAATAGGACTAATTAGCATATAGCAACTTCACTTAATATTCCCTTTATTAATCTGTATGCTAATTTTCTAGTGTGTGTATTTCAAGTGAGGAAATAATAATAATGTACTGTTTGCACCTAATCACAATTTTTCCATAAACTTTGTTTACAATAACAAATATTTTGTGTGTGTGTGTGTGTGTGCACAAACAGTCCACACCTCCCTCATTTTAAGAAATAGTTCTTCAATTTCTCAGGTCTTCTGCAATTTCTTGCACATCTAGAAAGAGGCACAGGTCTCTCTGCATCATGAAGGCAGTTATATCAGTTCGATTTAAATTGCAATAAAACATTCTCCCCTAGATCAGCTTGAATATCAATGGACATTTTGTTCTGCTGAGGAAGTATTATCACACTATTCACTAGATTCTGGTTTTGGACTAGTTAGCATTTGTTATATGTATCATACAGACACGAATGTAAATGATTGGCATGTTTCCTGACATATAGTCCATTCTTTAGTTTAATTACTTTAATGATTTCAGATACAACCACAATGATGACACCAGAATTTTTTTTTAACAAATCTCTGGCCCATACTTAGTGTTTTCCTGAAGGTTTGTGATGATGGTGTTTTAGTTGTATTTTTATATTTGGACTATTTCCATCATCTAATATGTGTGTTGTATGTCTTTAGAAAATTCAATTTTATTTAAATATTACAAACACATTCAACTGTTAGTAATATCACAGCAAACAGGTTAGTACATGCACCAAATGTTAGTAATATCACAGAAAACAAGTTAGTATATGCACCAACTGTTAGTAATATCACAGCAAACAGGTTAGCATATGCACTACCTGTTAGTAATATAAACAGGTTAGTATATGCACAATGTTTCAAGAGGTATTATTCTCCTCTCTTCTTCAGGTGTTGCTGGCTTAACCAGTGACAGTACTAGCATGGAATTTGAACATGGGTCCTTAGGTTCTTGATTATTGAATTTTAAGGTAACACCCTAACAAACTGAGCCATCCTGCCAAAGGCAACAGACAGTAGAAATTTTATATACTTATCTATGAGGTTCTTCCTGATTTCTCCACTTTTTCCTAAGATCAAAGTTGATTAGTGGTTTCCATACATTATGTATAGTCACACTAGGTTGGTTTTATGGCATTTTTTGCTAGGAGTTGGTTAGACATTAACAAATATACATTTACTGTACTTAGCAAAGGCAATTGGTCCCCAAAACACTTCATTAAGCAAAAATATTGCATAAAGAACAAGTAGTTATAATGGTTTACTATGGGGAAAAAGTTGGCTGGTTCCTCCCAGCTAAAAATTACATTATAAGCTATTAATAAACAACATAATCAATGGATACAAGAAGGTTTGTGCATAAATACCCATCTAATACATACTTATCCAATATCCCACACTAGTTGGGTGGCACTGCTGTATGGAGAGTTTTGCCTCTGTTATAACAGCTTGTGTAAGCATAAGAAATGGTTATCATGTGATAACCTACTATAGGTAGTAATTTTAAAAAATCTTTTAAAGTACATTATATGCTTGTATAAATTGTACGATATGTATTATGCAAATATGTACTTAAAAATATGTATCTATGCATAATAATGAAACTTAAATCTAAGTTAAAAAAATTTAGCTTAAAATTGTTCTTTCTGGTGATCCATTCATCAATCATAATTATTCAGCTTTCTGAGTCATCAATTATTCATTCTAAGGTCTATCATTATTTTCTAAATCCTTTAATCTTAATGTTTTTTTTGGAAGAATGCTCAAGATGTTGATGGTTGGGGATCTCTGACAAAAAGGTTTAGAATGAATGGTTGGCATATTTCTTGGATTTTCTTTTCATATGGGATGCCATGATTTCATGACTTAAAAGGTTTTGATGCACCTAGAAGGTTTAAGCACTTTGTTCTATTTTGTCTTTGTTCTTAAAAATAGTAGTGATAGTAAATGTGAGTAAATTCATAAAACAGGTATCACAATTTTCTTCTCCTATTTCCACTTGTCATAAGATATCCATTTTGGTTTCTAAGCAAAGAGATTTTTTCATGGTTATATTAGTTGCTGCCATGACTTTAGTTGAAAATGTATATTAGCTTTACACTTTTAAACACAATTTCTGGAAATAAAAGCAACTTTTAACTGCCCACAAGGGCAGTAAAGTGAATGAAAAGTAAATAGCAAAATACAATCTGACAATATCCTTTTTCCCCAGTAGATTTTTTCTCTTATAAAACAATTGTCTGACCTTTTTTTAAAGAAATTACTATTTCCCTCATTATTTTATGGTTTAATGAATATTCTGAAATCTTGTAACTTTTACTTTTAGAAAATATTTTTTGAACAAAATACAGTACATCAAATTCAGAAAGGATAATAAAGGAAGATTAAAATATTTGTGCTTTAACATAAACTGAAGATATTTTATAATCTGTATGTGCTTGGCTCAGATAAGAAAAAATAACTGTCAAATATTAAAATTTGTGAATGTTAATATTGTTTTTTGTTGATTTATTTATATTTTTGTTTGTTTGTTTACATTTTGCTTTGAATAGTGTATAATTGAAATCGCTTAGTTAAATATGGCATAGTTTATGACCCCAGTACTTAAACTTTCTTGGGATTTAGTTTAAGATTATGGTTTTAATTTACTTTTAAAATAAAAATATCTTTACACACTCATTGAAGTCTATTATGTGAATTACATAATTTTAATCAAATAGAATTTCTTTTACAAATATATTTTAGTGCATGCACACACATGAAATATGTATTTCTATGGAATATCAATTCATAACACCCCCTTTCTTTTTTTTTCTTTTTATAAAAAAGATATTTTATTATGTTTAATAATACTTCAGGCTGCTAGATTGAAAAAATAAAATCATATTCAGAGTTCCTTAAAGGTTTAAGGTTTCACACATTGTAGAATTCTTTTATCCATGCTTTGTCTTCTAGCATAAAAACATTATCCCGGATCTTCTTTTTTATCCTATAGAGAGCCTTGTACACTTATAAACATTTTGGTATTGATGTTAAGCTGGCTGACTAACATATGGCATTGATCTAAAAATTTGAGTGCCTATGTTGAATGAATATGGTTTATTATTAATTCTCTGCCTTTCTTTGCTCTGCCATTTGGATTAATCTGAAGCATGACTTTTCTGTATCCTGGACAAAGTCAATCTCTTTCATGTCTTAATCAAATTTGGATTCTTTTCTCCAAAGTGCAATTGAAGAATATTGATCAGGTAGATTCATTTTGAGTCCAATTAATGTAATTTATTATTTCTGACATTTTGCTAACTCATTCTGGTATATAATTTAACAGTTGGTTTAACTCCCTCATAATTCTTTTGCAAGAGTTGAACTGTGGGATTTCTACAAATATAAAATATATATTTTTATTGGCTTATCCTTGCATTCAGTTTATCAATTAGAGGAATTTGTTGTTGTTATAGTATCTTGATGGTTCACTGTGTACACATCTTCCTATTTTAAAAATACATCATACATCACTACTAAAAATCTAAATTGCTTAAATGCTGGTTCTGATCTATAGAAATCTATAGCAAGTATATCATTAAAGCCACTGGGTATTATGACATGGAATTCCAGAAAATGATTTATTTACTGGTTTGGCCTGAGATAGTTAATACTGTAATGGTCAGATTCGTCTAACTCGCTAACACACTGCAGAATTCAAACCCCAAACATGAAAATGAACACACTAGGAAGGGTTGTCTTCTAGATATACTAAGTTTGAATCTAAAGCCCAAATTCCACAGCGCCATTTACATGGTAACGCATCTGATGCTACTAATAATATATCCCTTTACCGGTGCCTGGTGGTCAGGGAGAAACAAAGAGACTCTCTGCTACGAGATAAATTGGGTTGCTAATTAACGTCTATGGATAGTACAAAAGAAATGTATAAAATAGATATATAGACCAAGACAGTGATAGGGATTAATAAAATAAAAGATCAAAATTAGTTTATAAGATTTATTTATATAGCGAGAAAAATATATAACGCACACTGTCTGCTTATATGAGACAGGGACGCTTACTAAAATGGCTATTAACACACATTCTATAAAAGTTCCATTAAAATGTTGTTAAGTATATAGTCTATCCCTTGGGCTAATATAGTATTACAATAATGTGCTTAAAAGAGATGGGAAGATGTGCGAGATACTTTGAGTAAATTGTAAAAGTTTAATAAAACATTTGAACATTAAGGTTTAATAGAATATTTCTTGATTTTGAGAATAGCATGGACCAAAGCTTATTAAGCAATAAAGTGGGGAAGTTATCAAGGCATTTATTTTATAATTATAATTAAAGTTCAAGCATGAGTGCGTGTGCGGCGCAACTGTTCCCAAAAGCTATTAATACAAAATAGCTAACTAAAAATAATAAACTAGCTGAGCGCTTCAAAGGATCTTGCCTTCATAATCATAGCTTGCTAATACATTTAATGATAAAAAATTATTTGACTTATAATTAAAGTTATATTGGGAGGTTGGTATTGCTAATAAGGAATTTATTAAAGGATGGAGGTTGTGATACGTTTAAATCATGGATGCTTTGTAAAATATAAATAAGTAAAATTATAGTGAAATGTGAAACAACTACGCAGGATGTCTCGCCACTGACCCATAGGAATGTGTGATCATGGACAGCTGAAGTCTGGACTCATCCAAAACTTAGCGACTGGGTGACAGCTGCGTCTAATTCCCAGGTATGACATTCGAGGACACACTCTGCCTGGGAACCGCAGAAAGTGAAAGGGGAATGGTCTTGGCCATTTAAAGCCCTTGGAGAGAAACAAAGCGGTCTCGACAACCAATTCACTTACTAGTAATACTCGACTAAAGTATATAAAACATACAAAATGGATTTACTTAGATTGAAAAAATACCTAATCAATTCCTCAATAATTATTTAAGGAGAGTCCACCCATTCTTGACCTCAATTATGAACTTTGAAATTAAAGCAGAATATATTTTCAAATAGGAAAATGCATGCTTGCAGGTTTGAAAAGAAAGCATAGATTTATTTATGCAATCATGCATTTGTAACACATTTAATCATTGACCTCGCACATACTCTCATAATAGGTTAAAATCGATAAATGTGGATTTTAAACAATAAAATTATTATATATATTAACGAAGATTAGAATAGTCCTTGAACGAGTGATTCACGAGATAATAAAATTGGGAACTATTTATAATTTTAAAATGCCTTAATATCGGTGTCTTGCTTTCAACAAAGGGAATAATTCACTCGGTCAAAGACTACTCTGGCACACTATCATAATAAAATAAAAGAAAGATTAATAAATATAAAAGATTAGCCCAAGGATAGAAAGCAAAATTACTGATTACATTAGAACATTTTAAAGGAAAATAATGGTAAAGTAAAGTAAAATTGAAAACAATTTAAATAGCTATAGCGTATTAGTTATAGGAGAGAATCACAAGAGCTCTTGAGTTAATTTGGGGTTACTTCTGGAGAAGCATTTGCAAGTAGTTTCAGATAGATAATCAGCAGGTTTTATACAATTCAGCAACAAAATCTGGTATTGTTCATATTTCAGCAGCAGCAGCAGTTTTATGTGACAGCTTTCGATGGTATAGAGCAGTGGCCGGCCATTTCCGAGGGGAAAATAGCCTTCTTGCCAGCTCTACTCCGTCATTTTAAAGATAATAATTTTAAAGGTTGGATGATTCATAGATATTTCATGTGGTATTGTAGATCATGGTAAAATGTATTTGAAGACGAAACTCGGCTTCAAATACTTAAGTTTGCAGGTATGTAGCTAGAAAATCTCAGAACAAATATATATTAGAAATCTTGCTAGAATAGAATAATTCTAGAATACTCAGAATCTTGCTAGAATAATGCTAGAATATAATAATTGCTAGAATATTACTAGAATGAAGAACAAAAGAAAACCCTCCTATATATAGTGAAATTGCACAATACAACTGCCCTGGAGCATTACAAAATATTTCAAAATTTGCTCACTTATCAGCTGTAATCAATCCTATCCGAATGTCTAAAGGAATTCAGCAAAATTTTAATTAATTTCTATTGTTAATTTCCCTGTCGACATTCAGACTACAACTTTGATTTAATTAAAACAGACTTTTGCTAATTGAAAGAAAAGACCTTAAGTGGACATCTGCTGCATTTCTAGATAAGCTTCTATAACATTAAATAATTAAAACTATTGTTCCTACCAGCCTTCATTTATTTTAAACAGAAAATATATGGCGTGATTTTTATTAAGTCTAAAAGAAAATTATTTTACTTTTAATTTTCAATATTTGAATCTATGTACGGAACTAATATAAATTTTATTTTAAATCAAAAACAAATATTACGACTGTAATATATTTTTGTAAACAGATTCAAACAAAATAATTTTAAATAACAATTTATTATTTTAACATAAGTTTTAAAATAAATATCACAGTGTGTGCGCAATTACGACCTATATAACCTACTTTTTAAATAAATCTCTTTTATGTGAACATACACATAATTTATATATTTTATTTATATTGGGCATGAGTTATACAATTATATATAACACGAGTGTTGTACTCATGGTTTAAAATTGGGCGGGATTTTTGGTATATAATCGCATTGCAGACACACTACGATATACTGGGGTTTAAACTAAGGTATGAGAATAGGAAAAAGGTGAGAAAAGGTGAAACAAAGATCTGCAACTGTTTCAATACATGATTATGTAAATGAATGTGCAGACGATGGATGTACATGATCAGATGATTTTATAGTTTTTTGTGTATAAGAATCCTTCAAATATCTTTGTTGTTGCAAGGATTGTACATTAATAGACTGTTTTAAATCTGTATGTTCCTTTCTCTTTTGAACCAGGATACTAAGATGATAAGTCCTTGGAGAAATGATATAATTGTTTCACACTCATCATTTTCATATCATTCAAGATTCTTTAATTCTTCTTTAATTGATTCATCCACTGCTAGATTTATAGCTGATACTTAAAAATCACCTGGCTTAAAATTTTATAAAGGTTGTCATTTGGATTCCAATTGAGGATATCAGCAACAATGTTCTCTTTATTTTTCAGATATAAGACTTCATAACTGAATTTCTATAGGAAGAGACTCGATAAAATGAGACAATCACTTATTAGGTATACTTTGTTTAAAAACTTTAAGCATTGGTGGCAAATCATAACACTGACCTCAAATTCCAGTAAAAATCATTTAAATTTGAAAAAGACTCAGACAATGACTAGTGTCTCAGTTTCTAGGGTTCAACTTTGGCTACAGAAATATAAAACTTGATGTCTATGCTTATTGTTAAATTGGAACAGTGTTACACCAAGACAAAATCTACTACTGTCAATCCATATATAAAATCTTTTATTTCAATTGTTATTAATTTTCTTTTTTCCTGAGCCAATGTAAAATTGGTAAAATGAAAATACATACAGAAGAGATAGTTTTTAAATAATATTTAGCTTTATTACTGCCTAGTATGCTTTCCATATATTTTTATTATATCATATTAATGGCATATAGTAGTGTGATGAAATTTGAATATTTAAATAGCCCATTTCTATGAAATGAGTACATTTGTTTCTTTTTTGTTAATAGAAAAATGGTTACCAGATATTATATATACTATTTTAATCTTCCATTT
The DNA here is from genome assembly GCA_028023455.1 of Epiperipatus broadwayi. Taxonomy (NCBI): domain Eukaryota; kingdom Metazoa; phylum Onychophora; class Udeonychophora; order Euonychophora; family Peripatidae; genus Epiperipatus; species Epiperipatus broadwayi. Next base: position 6,697,211 of record JAQFVV010006262.1, read on the forward strand.
TCTATCTTTGCTTTTGTTAGCTTGAATCTATGACCAGCTTTCTGCTTATGGTTTGTACATATTGAAGTGTGTTCTTTGTTTTCAAGGACTCTACTGTATAAATATCTGTGCTGGGTAAGTCTGGTTGACAAATTGACTATAGATACACATATTAATGAAATACAACAGGAATTGGAGCGAGTATTGATATTGTCATCGACCTTGAAGAAAGAAGAGAATAATAGAGGAATAAAGTTTTTGTACTTATATATACAAAGAAAGGGCTACATGCTAGACTGCATAATGATGATTAAGCCTTTAAATATAAGAGGAGCAATTCATCCTAGATCAATAATCACAATATCACATAAAGAGGCAGGATTGAAGGGTTTCTTACACAGAAATCATACACTATGCACGTTTTAATATGATAAAAAGAACAACATTGAACAGTACACAAATGATTGCCAAAATATGGGATATAATCATGATAAAATCATAAATACCAAAAGAAATTTTATAAAAAAAACATAAAAATCCTCACTTCAACCAATAAGTGAAACCTAAAAACTGGATACGCCTACCTTATATTTCAAAGATTGCACATAAATTAAAAAAATATATGTAAAAATAAATTTAATATAAGCTCTCAAACCACTCCATCACTTAATCAATAATTCTAAAGACACTATACCACATGAATTGGCACATCAAGTGGTCAATAGAATTAAGTGCAGCCAATCAGCTTGCAATGTGGCATATTATGGGAAGTCAAGGGCCAATTTATCAACAAGGCTTGCCCAACATAGATATTTATACAACAGGGCCCTTAGAGACAAATGACAGACTTCAATATTTACAGACCACAAGCAGAAAACTGGTCATATATTCAAGCTAACAAAAGCAGAGATAGTATACATAGAGAGAGAGGACAGAAAATGGAAGATTAAAGAAACATGTGCAATAGCTGGTGATCTTTTTCTATTAACAAAAAAGGAAACAAATGTACTCATTTCAAAGAAATGGTTTTTTAAATATTCAATTTTAAATTTTAAATAAAAATTGAATAAGTAAACAGATAATTAAACATTGATGTAAAGAACCATTTAATCATGCCACTATATACCATGAATGTAATATAGTAAAAATATATTGAAAGCATGCTAGGCAGTAATAAAGCTAAATATTATTTTAAAAACTACCTTTTCTTTGTGTATTTTTATTTTACAAAAATCTTTTCATGACATAACATCATTTCCTTTAGGAAATCATTCTTGATTCTCTGCAAATCTATGGCATATCTTTGAGTTCATGTTATAATATCTTTGCTAATAATTGCATAACTCTAAGACTAATTTTAAATTGCCTCTTGTTCTTGGGTTGTGGAAATTTTTGATCACCAATGTTTTGTAAGATGTGTTTTAATTCCTCTACTGTTAACAAAAAAAAACCTAATAATATTTCAGATTCAGTCAATGAACATCTTTTTAAAATTAATTGTTGTTATTATTATGGCATTCCTTAGGAACATTTCAGGATAGTTATGATGTTGCTTTATATCTTGTAATGTGATGATATCATCTAGATACTGTATAATGATTTTCTTAATTTTTTCTAACAGTACCATATCGAGACATAATTTCAAAAGGCATATATTTAAAAACATAAGTTTATTCATTATACCTGAAAGTGATAAATTGGTGATCTTGTGGATATAAAAGTGAGATCTACCATAGTAGAGATAATTTAGCCTTGAAATCTAATTAATAACTCATTAATAATTGGTGAAGCATCCTTCTCTGAAATAATTATCTTATTCAATCTTCAGACATCTAAACATAGTTGCATTGTTCCATTCCTCTTCTTAACATCCACCAATGAGTGGATGTATGATGATAGATTCTTTTCTTTTATCTACAACTTTATCATTTCTCAAATCTGTTGTTCAACTTCATCCTTGTACAGCCCAGGAATAGGGTAGGATTGACTGTAAAAATGGATGTTCTCTTTCAGTTTTATCCTACATACATAAATAGGAATAGAATTGATTGTAAAAATGGATTTTTTTTTTCAGTTGTATTCTACATACATAAATAGGAATTTTCTAAGATTGTTGAAAAAAAAACTTTGTAATATTGCAAGAGGAGATTAGTTAAGAAATATTGACCTACTTCTTCTAGTGATGATTAATCTGCATTGCTCCTTATTTTTGTGATGTTTCTAATCTGCTGCACACACTGCAAAGATAAAACTATTTGCCTTGGGAAGATTAGCAATGATATGGCATCAATTTATTTGATAATACAAAATGCAATAATGCTTATATAAAAAGTATGACCCTATAATATTGCTGCCCAATCACAGATAGAGCCACGTGTATTGGTTTCTACTAATTCTTTCCTTACATTAGCCAATGTTATCTGTATTTTATTTATGGATATTATCAAAAATCTCGGAAGTTAACTTCCCTACTCTTCACATCCAGTATGCTGGAAATGAGTGAGACTTGGTTCCCAGAATCATCAATGCTTGTAATACATATTCCTATGGAATATCATTTCAAAACATAACAAAATCAATATTGCATCAATTGCACAAGAATAAATAATATTTTTAATTGTGTGCAATTTATATGTGTGTGACCTTTTAATAAAAAAAGCAAAAGAATGTAAAAGGAATAAATATAAACAAAATAAACTAAAAGTAAATTTATTTATTTATTTTTAATTTTAACTATTCAAAACATAACTTAGAAAAAATATTGATTTTATTATATAATTAGTAATATTTATGTAAATGTTTCAAATATATTTTCAGAAAAGGTATTATAGTTTAAAATTATTTATTATTTCCTAAGCATGCTCTCAACAATTCTTGTCATATTCATAGTACTTGCACTTCTCTGTTGAATTGATATATTTAAATATAGCATGCCTTATGCACATTTATTCAAATGTTCCATTTTCTTAACATCAGTACACAAGACTCTTTTTTATTTATCATATAGGGATCTTTTGCAATAATCAGGCCTCTTTAACTTTGTGCATTATTTTATCTTCTCTCTCTGCACAAACTATTTTCACAGCTGTTAAGTCAAAAGTATGACCTGATTCACGTTCATATTCTAAAAATACTGATCTATACTCATTGTTCTTTTGTGCTCAGTTGTATAGATAACTATGCTGAACAACCATACTAGATACATTCACTCACAATCCTCTATAATATACATCATTGCACAAGCGGTCACTATATTCAATTTTATAAATTATTTATTGGGCCAGCTCTGAAGGCAATTTAACTTTAGCATTACTAACAACTTATTTAAAGATAGTGGAGTTCTTAAACTTACATTGAATGTGTCAGTACATATCCTTTTCAATCTTTGAGATAATCTGGAAATGTATGCGGGAAGGTTTGTTGAGATGGTGGATTATTTATTTTAATATAAAATCTTTCAATAGTTGTAATTAAATTATTCTGATTATAGCCTAATGTTAAAAGATCTTTAAAATACATATCAATATTATTTTTATGGTTAGCTTTGTATTTACATAATTTATTATTTCTGTATAAAAAGCTTTTTAGAACCACCAATTTATGTACCATGGGTTTTAGAATTATCCTATAATTCAAGGTATTTATCTTTCTCAGAATGTATAAATCTAGGAACTGAATCTTTTTAATTCATTTTCAACTCATGATATGTGTTTTTAATTTGTGTTTCTGCTGCGCAAATAAATACATCATCTATGTAGCTCATATAAATTGTATTATCAACAAGTGCCACGTGTTTTGGGATAACTATTCTTTTGAATTTTTTTAGTATAATACTGATATGATGCCACTAATTGAAACTCCCATTGGCTAAACATATATATCTTATAATACTTGTCATTGGCCAAAGCGATCCATCTTAATACAAGGATTATAAAATCTTTTCTATTCTGATTATAGTTTCTGCAATAGTTCATTAATTACATCAATAGATTGGATGCATTATACAGACCAGTAAAGCTACTTGATGTTGAAAGATGTAACTTTATACTCTGTACATTTATATAACTAACTTTCTCAAAGTGTTTGTATGACAATTTTATTGTATAATTTCCAAACCCTATATTTTCAATAAGCCAAATTGCAACTGTTTTTGCTGCTTATAAAAATATCACCCACAAAATCAATTATAGTTAGTAACAATTAATTATGTACAGACTCAATAGATTTATTAACAAAGTAGGATGTTAAATCTACTCATTAATAAAATTGCAGGCAAACACAAATTCAAAATAAAAAGAGGTTTTCAGAGTAACATAATTCAGTCATAATTGTTATTACTTTGTTCATTTTTTTAAAAATTTACATTGGGGAAATATGGAATAAAATTATATTATCAATAATCATATACATCCTATTCAATATTCAAATTATACTATCATTTTTGTGATAAAATCTCTGACAGGTTATATTTACCATTTGATGGACAAAAAAAAAGACAATTCAAGGACAGTTATAAGAATAAATTTTAATAAAATCTATACTCAATCACCATTTCATATGTTTACACATGTTGCTAGTAAGAGTATGTGCTGTGATTCACTGTGGCTTCTCCTTTTTCAAAGTCAGGAATCTCTCAGTCATTATGCCCAGAGAGACCTGTTAGCCACCTTACCATCCCTTTCCATTTTCCACGCTAAGTATTTCCCATATTCTTTTCTATCCTGTTCTATCCCATTTCTACAGCATTATCTTTGTCCACTCTATGGCCTCTATATCTAAATCCCTCATCTTTTTCCAAACCCAGCATAAAAGCCAAGAATACACTTTCTGTATAATCACTTTGTTTACATTTCTCTCTCCAACTTCATTATTTGCACCCCATCTGCTTGCAAGCATTGACACTCAATTAACAGATGCCTAATATTTTCTATGCTGTCCTTACATACCTTGCAGACTAAATCACCCATATTTCTCCATTTATGTGTATATTCCCTTGTTGCTAATGGTCCTGTTTGAGCCTTAAACAGAAAAATACTTTCCTTGCTATTATCATAAATTAACTCACACACAATATTCTATTTATTCCTATATATATTTAAATTCTTTTTACTCTCTATACTAATTCTTCATCTCTCCAACTCCCTGTTTTTTTTATTAGTGCATCTATTCTTCTATCCATTCCTTGCCACCATAACATTCAACAATTGCCACTATAACATTCAACAATTCTCCTAACATAATCATCCCACTTTTTGTATAAGTATACTGACATAAAGTCTTTGTCCAAATCTTCTGCATACCATAGTACCTTTCTCACTCATCTTATTGCCTGTCCTTTACTCTTAACCCAATTAAATACTGTTTTGGCTATTCTCTTATTTTCTATAAATTGCAATCTACCAAAAATTTTCATTTTACTTTTTGCATCTCTCATATAAAAACTTAACCGATTTCTCCTTGAATTGCTTCCTTTGTCCACCACACATCTGTATCTAATGTATGTTATTCCTATTCACCACATTTAACTTTATATCTCCCAATAAAAATTCTTTCTCTTCTCTTTTCTCAGCATTTATAGTGATTACTTTTGATTTTATTTCACTAAATTTAATCCCCATCTCTTTATCCACTCTTGCACACATCTTCAGCATACAAAAACATATCATCAGAAATAAAATAAAAAAACTGGTAATATATACACTGCCTTGCCATCTATTAATGGTGTCTCTACCCCTCTTCTTAGTCTTTCTATTGTTCTCTCCATTTTTCTCAAATATACAAAACAAAATAGGTGTTATAGGGCATCTTTGTCTTAGACCCATCCCACTTTTAGCACTAACTGTTTCTATATTTCCTAATTGTTAAGCATAGTAATTATTTTCATACAATCTTTTAATAAGGTCTACTAAAGCTCCATTCATTTCCAAATTTACCAAACTTACTCATAATCTATTTCTATTTATTCTATCACATGCCTTCTCTATATCTATAAAGACCATGTATAACTATCTACCTGTATTCCTACTCATATCTATAAGTCGTATGACTACAAATAAATTATCTTGTATGCACCTATCTGGTTGAAAACTTCCTTGCATTTCTCCCATTATGTTATTTTCTTCCATCCATTTTGCCATCCTTTCAGCCATCATATATGCAAAAACTTTATATAACACTGATGTTACCAATATCAGTCTATAATTGTTTAACTTTCTATGATCCTTATCCTTTCCTTTAAATAGTAGCTTTACTCTTATATTATTCCCACTATCTGGAAATTCTCTCTTCTGTACCATCTTATTAAACATGATAATAGATTTAATTTTGTCCTATTTCCTAAAATTCATTACCATCTTTGCTGCCCATCCATCTGAACTTCTTGCCTTTCCACTTTTTAATTTCTTCCCTGCTCATTCAATTCATTTTCTGTAAAATTAATACTTCCATTGCTATGTGCTTTGATGTTTGTTATCACTCCGTCCTTCACATCTAACATCTTTTCTCCATCCATCACATACTTATTTAAGATTGTCTCTAATTTTTCTCTAAAAGCTACATTCTTTTTCCTCATCATTTAGTAATACTATTTTTCTTCCCCCTATATTCCTTCTTTTAATATTTCCAAATTTTTTTATTCCCATCTCTTCCACTTTTATTAATAACTTCTAACAATTTACTATTTAATTTCATTCTCTCTATAATTATCTACTTCAGTCAACTTCTTTTTTTTAAATATTTTTCCCATTTAATAATAACATCTTTTTCACTTTCTTTGTTTTTAATAACACAATTATATTTTCTAAATGTTTTTTTCTCTCTTTTTTAACCTTTTACCAATTCTCACTTTTCTATTACTTTTATTCTTGTGAATATTCTCTCCTAAAACCCTATTTGCACTTTTTCTTCTTCACCGCACCAGTCCTTACATTCATCCTCAAGAAAGCCTTTCATGATTTCTTCTACTTTTATTTTATATTCTTCTAATTTATTCTTATATATTCATTCTCCTTCCACATCTTTCACTATCCTTCTTACTTTTATTACTATTTTCCATCGCTCACATTACTAACCATTTCTATTATAAAAAAATTATGATCACTATTACATACTCTTTCTTCATTATCAAACACTTTAATTTTTCATGCTTTATTCATCCCCTCTTTCCTACTAATATATAAGCTCATGTGTGAAATATATTATTTCTAGACCATGTGTATTGTCACCCATAAATATTTGATAAATTTCTAATGCTCAAATTCATTCTCTGACAAAAATTTTTTTAAAAACTGTCCTTTCTTGTTATCCATGTCATCAATTTGTTCAATACTCTCATTCATATCCTCTATAAACATTATTTTCTTTCCTGTTTTTTTGAAACTCTGTATATCCTTAGCAGGCATTCATATATGCTACTGTTCCACTCCATTATAATTTGACTACCTCCAGTGGCCACTTACACTATACGCACCATCCATTCTTGTCTTCCTAACCTTATCTCAATCTACAAAGATTCTTGACAACAGTATTTAAATATTTTTTGACATAACTCCTATACCACCATCTCTTTTCTCTTTTTCATTTCTATTTATATCCTGCCATACCAAGTCTTCAAGCATAGGTCCTTCTTCTCATTAGATGTATTTCCACTACTACTAATACCTCAAGCTCTTCATTTCTATCTGATTTCTAGCTACTTTTCTGGTCTACTAACTCTTTGCATATTCATACATCCAATTTTAACAATTTATTATTTTCTTACTATCCTGTTATAAATTCTTTTGACTCTTTCTTCTCTATTATATTTGAATTAGCTTGTTTATCATTAATTTTACAAATCCATTCCCTCTCCATATCTACATTTATATCTAAATCAGCTATCCTTTGATTATTTCTTACATGCTTTCCATTCTTTCTTTTTTTTTTTTTTGATAATACTGTAATTTAAAACCCTATCCCCTTTTATAAGTTTCCCAAACTATATCTTTTATAAACCTAACATCCTAATGCTTCACTTCCTTGTTTTGCTAAGTGCAATCCATCTTTACTATATAACTCCCTCTAATATAAAAATCACATACATCCACAAACTTAGCATTATTTCTCTCACATAATTTTTTCAATCTCTCATTTATATAACAGGCCCTATCTAACATATACCTATTATCAAATCTTCCGTAGTAATCTAACTATTCCTACTTTTCCTTACTCAAATTACTAATCAATGCTTTGTATTCACCCATTGCTCTCCCCAATGGCTCTGACAAATTATTTGTCCCTACTATATTATAAACATCTCTACTCCCTTGTTTCTTTACATTATCTGTAACATACCTAATTCTAGCTCCAGGCAAACATACTCTTGCATACCTATTTTTATTTTCCCTTGCAATTACATCTCCACATCCTCTAATTAGTGTGTCTCCTATCAATACTATCTCATAACTTACTTTCCATACTTCATCCGTAACATTCTCTTCCACCTTCTGGACTTCCTTATCTAGTTCTTCCTTATTATTTCTATTCATTAATTCCTTAATCTGCTCACACTTCATCTGTAACAATTTTAATTTTATTTCTACATCCTTTACCTCTGCTCTATCTTACTTATTTTTTGGCTAATTATGTCCATTGCACTACTTAGTTTATGATCCACATCTCTTGTCACACTACTAAATATAAATTCTATTCTATCTTTCTTAACTGCATTTTCCTCCATTTTCCCTGACTTTTTCTTTAAACTGTCTATATTTAGAAACCATTTTTCACCTCTTTTATCACATTTATACATGACCTACATAACCATACACTTGTTACATCCTTTCTAGGCTAATTTAAACATTTCTAATGAAAAACCTTATCACATACCGTATACTCTACCATAGCACACCTAATTTCCTTCTAACCATTAGATATACATTATGGAATACAACAGCAATCCATACTTTCTTATTTTTCAATTCCCCAACTCTATATTTAAATTTATGATTTTTCTACTACTCTTCAAACATTTTTATATAAAAAAATTTTTTTCTTTAAAGGGCGATTGATAAACATGTGTTTCCTAATGTTACCCTCTTTCTCAAATAAATCATTCTCTTTCTTAAAGTGAAAAATTCTTTAATAGCAAATCTACTAAAAACCAACTAATCTTATAGTCCCACCAAGTGCAAGCCTTTGTAATCAATGGATGTAGAAATGTTTGTGCATAAAATCCCTATCTAGTGTCTATTAATCCAACATCCCCAAACTAGAAATTAGTCTGGAGATGTTGGATGAGTAGGCATTAGATAAGAATTTTATGCACAAACCTTTATGCATCCATTGATTACAAAGGTTTGCACTAGGTGGCACTACTGTATGGTCAGTTTGGTACTCTTATTAAAGTCAAATACTATTACTGATCCTATGATCATTTGCTTTGAAAGGTCATCTTTCATTCAAGAATCAAAGGGGTGGATAAAATATAATAATTTCATTCAATTGGTTTGACAGGTTCTAACACTATTTTTTTCTTAGCTAAGAACTGATACAAATTTTTAACCAATTATTCTATCCACTGGACTAACAGCATAATAAAAAAAAATTTTGTTGTTTTGCTTGAAAATATTGTGGTGAATGGGGAAGGATTTTAAAAAGAAAATAATTTATACCAGCTTATTAAATGGTTTATACTTCAGAAATTCATGAGTTTCAAGCACCAAAAATGACAGAGCTGTAGCCACAATCCACAACTTTGAATTTACCAGTATTAAACTAAACAATTTTTTTTTAATTAATGGCATGTAAAAAATAGATATAATAAAAATTATTTGAAATGCATTTGGTATACAGGTAACCTTACAAAACATGATAATTCCACAATACAAATTTACTTTGGCATCATCGATAAGTTGCAGCAGAAAAAAAAAATCATCATTATATTATCTGTTCTTGGTTCATTTAAATTTTATATTATGAAAATAATATTTTAAAAAGTATAATATCATGTACATTCTTTGCAGTCACTAAATACGGTAAGGTTGTTTTGTAATTATTCTTATAATTAATTTTAAATTTAGCAATGTATTTTACACTTCCTTGAACTACTTTGCAAAAAATATAAAATGATCAATGGTATATAATCTTTTTAAAAAAATATAAGAAAAGTTAGCATTATAATCTAATGCTTAATTATGAGAATAATTTAGAATTTCAAATACCATTATAGTTTAAAATTGTTGAAACAAATGCCATAAAAAGTTTACACAAATTTCTTTATTAAAGAATTTACTTTTTTTTTAAAAAAAGTGATTATTTTAACTGCTTTGAAACATAAATAACTAAGTGATTTGTGATGAGTAATTTAGCAGCTTAAAAAAATACATTCATTTAATGTGATGTTAGTGCTATTTAATATATAATTAAATAAAATAGAAGTTATTTTTCTTAAAATTGTTTTGTCTTTATTGACGTTACTACAATTGTCTAGGCACCATTCAAAGTTTCACATACTCTTCTATAAATAATAATAATCATCAGATGCTTTGAAGTGATTATAAATTTAAAAATCAGCAACAAAACATGAAATAAAACAAATAAAATACTACTTAAAAAAAATTAAAATATAATAATAAAAAGATAATATAAGTGGGGAAAGTAAAAAAATCAATTGTAAGTTAAATTAAAAAGAGTTGTTTAACTTTAGGAATTCTTACATCAAATGTTTCTCTGAGAATAACAATATTTTTTACAATGATAACTATTTTATAAAGAGACACCTCAAAAAGAAAGAAAATAATATTACAAAATTAAAGATTCCCATTGTTTCTCACCAATTTGTAAATTACTCTAATGACTCTTCATTATAAATAGAGATCTATTTAGTTTGATGTGGGTTAAAACATTACTAACTGTATGATAAAGACTACTAGTTAAAATTACTATTTTATTTATTGTTTATAAATGAAAGTAATTGAGCAATTATTATTATATTTGCTTTTTTATATATACTTTCAAAGAATTTCATTAATTTTTGAAAAACTGAGTCTGCAAATAATCTCTGAGATAATTTCCAACTTTTCTTCATAAAAATTTAAAATCAAACATATAAGTTATTTTCTAAAACTATTTGAATTTTAAAGAAATTACATAGTATGATTTTTTTAAAACTTTTATTGAATGATATTAAGTTGAACTTTGACAAGTAATTGTCTTTTTTTTCTTCACAATTAAGTAAAGTCAGTATTACATATTGTAACGGAATATAATATCCCGTCACATTATTTTACAATTAAAATGAAAGATCACAAATAAAAATTGATTTATTAAAAAGAAAGAAAACTTAACTTAAAAACTGAAATTTAAAAACTGTTTAACGTATATATAGATCGCATGATGGACAACTTTAAAAACTATTTTAAAAAATAGTTTTATTTGAAAGTGATTTTTTTTGTAAAAAAGTAAAAGATATAAAGATTTGATATTTTTGGAAATAGAAATAATGTTGATTTCTATAATCTTAGAAAATGGAAATGATTGTTTTATTAATTAAATGATTGTTCGAAAACAAGCTAGCCCTTGAGGCATTTAAAATAAATTAAAGGGTCAGATAAGAGAGTACAAAGAAATTAAATGACCAATGCAAACACCAGAAATTCAGCACGGACCGTAACTGAAACACCAGAGGATTAGTGACGTATTGCCGATTGAATCCTAAGATCAAATGATAAGAGGCTAAGAAAAATATAAAAGCCAAATGATTATTATAATTGTTATCTGAGAGCTGACTATGAATATGTCGTTATAACTAGCTATATTGCAGATTTTCACGATGTGGAAGTCTGCAATAAAATTAGATTTTCCAGACAACCAGCTGAGACCTCCCTATGCCAGTTAGGGACCAAAAAGGAATGGCAAGTGGCGGCTTCGTTTTTAAAAAGGAAGAACAAACAATCTATATAAGTGATCACGAAGATGGACCTCAGAATCTGTAAAGTATAAACTTTTGCCAATTGAACTTTCTTTTAAATAATTACCGTATAACATCAATAAGTAATCAATCCAAAAAAAAAAAAAGTAATATAAATGAATGTACTCTTATCTGACCAAGAATAGAACTCTAAATCAATTATAAATATTTGTTTTTATATACGTTTGCTATTTCAATCATTTCCATTTTTTTAATTTAATTATTTATGTTTGTGTTTAACTAGGTTATTTATTTCTATCTGTTAAATAAAATGTATTAAATTAAAGTTGGGTGTAGATAGCTGCATGGATAAAGAGTAATAACTGTTTAAATTCGTTTATGTTTAATTTAAAGGATTTTAGTGTCAGGCTATTTGTTTCGTAGTTAGGGCAATGCTTGTGGAAGGATATATGGGTGTTTATATTAATGTAATGTGAAGCGTGTTTAGCATACAGGGCAACGTGCCCAACTGAATGCATGACCCCAAAGAGGCAGTCATATCGTTGAAATGGTGGCAGATGTATTTCCTGCGCCATTGACCCCTTCTAGCTCTATGGACAGGGATTTATAAGACGGCAGAAAGACCGCTTTCCCCCATACGTAGCACTCTTTAAAATAAAAAAAATTATATACATGATTCCTTAGTCTAACAGATGCCCTTTCCTGATCTAGACACGGATCATTTCCTTCAAATAATATCACGCCGTCAGATGCCCATTCCTGTCGGCGTGGTTTTATGCTAGCATCTTCATATTGCATTAGTTGCAAATATATATCTGGAAGCTGACATTGGGTTGGCTACGAACTTTTAGTCTGAGACTGAATGAATGTTTTGATAAGTTTTAAGTGAAAAAAAATCTATGTAGACTATCTATGCTCGTCATGCTAAAGTAAAATATAATTTAAATATCCATCTGTGCGATCTATTGAAAATAGTAATTTAAATTTAAAAAAAAAATATTAATGTTAAAACCTAAAAATAAATTTATTCCTCAATTTTAAATGTGCGTTAATAAAAATCTATTTGTGTGTTAATTACTGGCAGTGGCTTATTTTATTTTATTGTTATTAATATATATACTTTGAGAATAGAAATCTATTGAAACTTATAAATGTTTAAAATCTCTGCTACTCTATGAGCTAGTGACTAGGGCTGACGGCCGTGATCTTAACAGCACGTATCTGTCGACTTTATAAATTTTCTAGGTTCAAAGTAGCCTAGTGGCGCTCTGTCGGCAGATGCGGTAAGACTGGAAACGTCATCATCATCCCCGACCAAGTGAGGCTTCGATATAAACACCCACATACCCTGAATACTGAATTCTGTTTATATATATATTCTTTAAAAAGTTGTTATATAATTTTTCCATGTTTAATATGTTTAAAATAATGTGTTCACAGTGTAAAATTCACTGTTTAAAGTTAAAGCCCATGTACTACATCTATAAGCCTTATGTGTAAAAGGTTGTCACAAGATGTATTTAATGTTTATTCATATGGGCACACTGTGTAAACAATCGATAAAAGTACATATATATTGTAAGTTTTTTTTTTTTGAAACCCATGTATTCCAATCATATGTAGATTTTTTTTTGTATCTGGTTTTATGTGCACACATGAATTTGTTTGTGTTTTCATGTGTTTGACAAAAAAATTTTAAAGCCCATGTACTACAACCATAGTACAAATGTATTTTTTTCATCAATGTCATATATAAAGTTTTTGTTCTTGAGACATATATACAAAAATGTATAAATAATTCATAAATCATTTATCACTCGGTGTTAGTTGGCGCCCTTATAAAAATAAATTTTGCTAACCAGTAGTGAGTCAAATGCAAAAATATTGGAAGTGGAGAGTTCGAACTCAGATAAAAAAAAATTATTGAGAGCAAATTTTTTTTTTTGCTTAATACTATGATGTATCAATTTTAAACATGTAATAACCAGACTATGTTTTACAACCATAAAATGTTGTGCAAAAAGTTTCCTTTTAAATCCAAATACTGTAACTATAACTGTAGTACCTGGTTTTTCAACCATATATATATATTTTGTAAGTTTTTTTTTTTGAAACCCATGTATTCCAACCATATGTAGATTTTTTTTTTGTATTTGGTTTTACATGTACACATGAATTTGTTTGTTTTCATGTGTTTAAAAAAATGTTTAAAGCCCATGTACTACATCCATAAGCCTTATGTGTAAAAGGTGGTAATAAGATGCATTTAATGTTTATTTATATGGGCACACTGTGTTAACAATTGATAAAAATACATATATTTTTTATACATATATATGCCTGTTTTTTTTTTTTTATATATATGTTAGAGCTATCTGTAAGTGAAGTATGGCAGGTCAGAAAGGACACAGTCAGTAAAACATGGGAAGAGTGGACAGAGTAAGGGAAGCAAACGTTCGAATTAGTGATTATTTACATTCTATTTTTCAAGATTATATTAAAGTTTCAGTGAGCCATAGTTCCAGGAAAATAGCTTGAATTCAAAGATCAGCATTATTACTTTCATCAAACTTTTAAAAATCCAAATGGATAACAGCATAAAAGAAAAGGAAAGTGAAGATGTTGATGCCAGCATCTCAGTGAAAGAAGAAAACATGAAGGAACAAGTTTCAGAAGATAAAAATGTGATTGCCTTACTCCATAGTATGATGGTTCAAATCCAAAGGGATGCACAAGAATTTAGAACAACAGTGATGATGGCAATCGACAAAGGTTTAAAAGAATACAGAGAGGACAATGCCCGTGTTCTACAAACAATGGAAGAGACGTTGGGAAGTACTACAAAAAGAATTGAGATGTCAGAAATGATTGAAAAACATAATTTAGTGGAGGAACATGTTAAAACAAAAAAGGAGTCAGAGGATATTGTTGAATTAAAGCAAGTTGAAAAAACTTTGGAATTTCCAACCAAAGATATTTTAATGGAATCACCAGTTGAATATCCAATTACTGATGAAGCAAAATTTGAAAGTGTTAAAAAGGAAGAAATTGAAATTACAAAGGATCTTATTGAAGTTGTCAGTTCACCTTCAGGAAAACTTCTAATTGTGGACTATATCTCTAAAATTGCAAAGGAAGAAGCAGTAGATCCAGAAGCTGAGACTGCAATAATATCAAATACAGTAACAGAATTTAAAATGGATGCAAAGACTGCTTATGAATTGCAAACTGATTTAATAAAATCTAAAATTGATTTAAAAATTGTGAAAGAGTCTAAAATTAAGGTTGAGATCATGCCAGAACTTCTTGAACAACAAAAAATAGTTGACAACATAGAGAAGTCTATAGACATGGAAGTAAATGAAAAGGAACACAAAATAAATATGTTAAAAGATAAACCTACTTCAGAAAGTCCCAAAATAAATGATAATGTAATAGGGAATTCAAATAAAAATGAAATTCCATTAGAAACATTGAAAAATGATGTTGCAAAGGATAATATACAATAATTAAATAGTGATTTGGAAGTGATTAAAGGAAGAGAGAAACTGCTTTCAGAAATAATCAGGAAAATAGCATACAATATGATGAAAGATCGAGATAAAGAACAGGATAAACAGCAGAGCAAGGAAGATGAGAAAAAACATAAAAATAAACATCGGAAACATAAAAATAGTGCCTTCATCCTAGCTAATGATGGAATAAGCAAATAAATTTTTAATGAACAAAAAGAGACTTTTAATGCTTGTCATTTCAAACCATATCTTGAAATACCTCCAGATCCAGGGGAAGTCTAAAGTATTTTCAAAATGTGAAATCCTTTGTTTATGACCCCATATAATGGAAATACATATTGATTATGTCACTGGACACCCAAGTAAAATTTTCTTTTTTCTTGTTTTTTTTCCCCAAGTCCGGGAATATGAAGCTGGAAATATAGTACATATTTCTGCTTCACCTAGTGCCAATGTCATCAGCACTAGTCTGGGTTTAAACCCAACCTTATTAACTGACACCCATCTCATAATAGGTGGAAGTATATTTTAATATTATAATCTTGTATATTTTATTCTTATTTTGTGATTAAAACTAACCTTTTATAATAATTATTTATTTTATAATATTTGTAGAGCTATATTATGTTTATTTTATTAAGTTGGTATTTATATGTACATTAGGGGATCAATTGTATTTTGAAAGTTTCTATTTAAGTTTTAGTCAAATACTAAATGTGAAAGTCATTGTACTAAATTCCTAAAATTTTTCTAATCTAAACTTTAATTAAATAGATTTTGTTAGTACAATGACTGATAAACTTAATATGCTTGTTGTTGTTTTTTTTTAATTAGCAAATCAACCCTTGGTGCATGTTCAGGCAGAGTTATAGATTTTCCCTCCAAGCAGGCACCAACCTCACAGAACTGCTTAAAGAAATTACAATTGGTGGAGGCCAGTGTAGATTCAATCCGATAGATAAAGATCAGAACATATAAATAGTGAAAAGTTTGATAAGAGAGAGAGTTTTTACTGAAGAGTGATTAATCTATATACAAGACATCGTACCTAAAAGAATGGCTGGCTAAAAGATCGACCGTGCTTCCCGGAGCTTTGTCTCACCAGCTCATCAAGGCCATCCACTGCTGTCAACATCTAGCGGAGCCTATCTGTGTCCAGAAAACCTGCTAATACTCTGACTGTAACTGCCTCTATCAAGCCGTGAAACATTTCCAATAGGTATTATTATAATCTCGAATAATCTATCAAGATCTCTTCCCATGTATTTTTTATTTTATATATATATGTCTGTGAATCTAATTTTGCTCTCAAATGATTTCTTTATATTTAATCCTATTCTCATATGCTTTTTAACTTTTTTTTCCTTAATTTCGGTGCGGTCATTTATTTATAGATATTTATGACTTGATTATATATATATGTTTTTTTGATTTTATTTATTAATTTGCCAATCTAAGCAAACTGGCGATTTTTAATTTATAAAAATCTTTTCTGTCATTTTTTTTTTCTTCATACAAAGGTTACTAACGTCCCCTTAAAATATATGTAATGCATTATAAATTAATACGTTCGCCAGATTGTTTTATGAATCAACATTGTAGGTTCGTTTTTTTTTTTAATATAAAAATTGATTTGTTTAACCCGGTGAAAATCCAGAACTTTGGCTAATTAACGCTTTGATATATAAAATATTATTTATTCAATTCTGAAAGAGTGACTTATTAATTGTTTTTCTGTGTATAACTGCTATTTCTCTTAGTTTCCATACTCTTAAAATATATGCTTTAATATTTTCCGTTATTATAAAACCAACGAAGGTGGGATTGATTTGTTTTAAATGGTAGGAAAGGGAAGGGGGAAATCTTAATGTTTCTATTATTAATTAGAATCCTAACGTATGTGAAATATTCTCCCTATATATATATATTATAAATGCATTGCGTGTTATCGTATTTCAAATAAGGGTCATTTATTTTGAAGCTGTAAATTTATTCAATGTTTTTAATGACATCCATTCATTATTGCGTTTCTGACATTTAGCCGGTCTTTGTGTTTACGTGCTTCTAATCTGGGAGTTGCGACAAGTTCGAACTCATAGATTTCTTATATCTCGTTCCATTGATAGTTGAGCTATCTGGAACCACTTTCTTCATATAAAATGCATCTAGCTGTGACCCATAAGTTTGGCACACGCTATGCCCATCTACTCACTTCATATATAAAAGGCCTCTCACATTGGTTATACCAGCAAAAGTCTGGGCCACACCATGCCTATCCGTTTTTCTCTAAGCACCACCCAAGAAGGGGGTGTGATTTCGTTTTTCATCCAGAAGCACGACCTTTTTCCTCGTAGTTATTTTTAGGCTATTAGTCAGCACCGCAAACTTCTTCGTATTATTACTTCTTTTGCTTCATGACCCCGTTTTAATGCTCTAATATTAAAATTAAGCTTTGCTTAAAATATATATAAATGCCAACTACTTCTATTTATTAATTAAGTCTATTTCAATCTTATACAATCTCACCGTCGCAATTTATATATCTATTTAAGAGTATCTATGTGCCTTGGGGAAAATAAAGCGTTCGTTTTATTATTATTGTTAAAATAATTTTTCATTAAATATTATGTCATTTTCAAGTATGTTTTCCAAATGTAATCAAACGTTTTCAAATGTATTTATATCTGTAATGAATCTCAGAACTCTCCCCTAATATATGTTAGTCACCATGCTTCTGAACCGTAAATCAAAGCGTTAATAGCAATTTTGTGTAACTTCTTTCTAATCTGATTGGCATTTTAATACTAGACCCACCAAAGATGTGTGTTTATTTGTAATATATATTTAGCTAACAAAGAGCATATGAGGAATAATAGTATGAATGACACTATATCATTGTCTACTGCTTGCTCATTCACGCACATACTAATGTACCTAATTTATAAATGTATATAACTAAATTTTCATTATATTAAACTATCTTTATTGTTTAACTTATTGAGTAGTTCGAATTCCCTTTTCCTCCACTTCTTCCACATATATTACAGCCATATTTATGTATATTTTAATATAATCATAATTAATAGATGTCTCATTGTCTTCTCAGCTTTGCTAGTTGGCCGAATTAAGATTAATTCTCATGAGCCATAACTATTATGTTGTTCATTAGATGTTAGATCTGGGGCTTAGAGAGTGGGTTCGAATCCAGGCTAGTTCCTGACCTAAGTCTTGGGCTTGACTGGGTTTGAAGTACATTTTGTGAGTTCCAGCTCATGTTAGATGGATAAACATGTTTTTACCGGCTCAATATTAAGACTCAAACTAACTACTTTCATTCTAAATATCTTTCAATTAAATAGTTAATATACAAATTAAGTTACAATTAAACACTAAAATTGAAATAAATAAAAATTATACCACTAAAATAATAAAATCAGAGAACATAACACAATAAACTTACCTACATCTTTCTAAAGGTTTCTGCTGAAAGAGGATGCTTTAATTCACCCAAAAATAATTAAATTAGGTGATGTTGTTCTTATAGCACTCAATTATAAAGTAAAAACCCTTTCGTATATCTTATTAAAAAATACTGAAGTTATTTTACAGTTTCATTATTATCTTTTTAAAAAATAAAATTAATGTTATATTCAAAATTTTAAATGTTAGCAAAACATTCAGTTTAAAATATTTTTCACAATATCAAATAGAGAATATGAACAACACAAAAATAAAAACTTATAAAATAGTAAACTTGTGATTTCACATAAAAACTATATTAGTATATCAAACAAAATTAAAAATAATCATTTAATAAATATATATGATGATGCAACTGTTAAGATAATGAAATACAAAATATATTAATAATGCACTGCATCATCTTATAATGATGACATTTTAACCATATCCACATATACTCACATACAAAAATGTCAGCATGCAAGAAAGTTTGTTAATTTAATAGTTGCTGTTCTCTGAAAATGATGACATCAATTCTTTTATTATTATTATTATTATAGGATATTTTCAGGATTATGTAGAAGATAAAAATATATATTTAAAAATGACTATAAATGAGAAACAATATTAATTTCAATAATATGATTTTATAAAATATGCAGAAAATCAAAAAGTAATAAAATATTTTTTTTTTCCTATAATAAACCATGAAATGTAAGAAATATATAGAAGTAAATATATATTTCTTTTCAAACAAAAAACTGTTTACATAATAACTTTAAACACTGACTAAATAAAGTTTTTTTTTTTTTTTTGGTCATAAAATTAATATAAAATAAAAAAATAATTGACTTGATTGCATTATAGGAAAAAAACAGTAACAAATGGAAAAAACAAATCTAAGAATATTATTTTAGACATAAGTTATTAAAAATGTTAATTAAAAATATTCACAAGTAATATATTTATTTGTATCAATAATTTCCATATCTGCTGTTACAATTATTTATAATTCAAAAATAAAAATTAATAAAAAAACTTTATTTTTAAATTTTATAAATTTACATTTTTATGTTATAGTACATATACATCAAACAAACACCCATCAACATTTCTACTTTAAAATAAGGAAGAAAAAAACCCCATAATAATATGAAAAAGTTTCCTATTGTTTCACAACTAATCTTCAAGTTTCAATATTAGCAATATTGTCTAAAACCAAATATTGCAGATATGGGGACACTTCTAAACTAAAAAACAGTTTTTTATTAAAATTATAATTTTCTTATTTTGGGAGGGAGAGGGCAACATGCTGACACTTTCAAAGAAATCAAAATTGAAAATGTCTAATAATTATG
Organism: Epiperipatus broadwayi; assembly: GCA_028023455.1. NCBI lineage: Eukaryota > Metazoa > Onychophora > Udeonychophora > Euonychophora > Peripatidae > Epiperipatus > Epiperipatus broadwayi. The sequence goes on from JAQFVV010006262.1 coordinate 6,717,433, forward strand.
TAATATGCATTTCTATGTTTCATTAGAATAGAACTGAGTTAATAATAAATAATTAATCAGTATACTATTAAGTCTGATATATTATCTAGAAATAAATATTTTTAAAGTTTAATTGAAATTATTTGTGCAATTTTTTTATATTAATATATATTTCTATATATATATTTCACACATTCTTCTAATAAGGTAACTTATTCTCTTTTTTATATCTTTATAATAGATTTCATTACTTATTTTCTTTCATCCTAGCTTCTGGCCTACCCTTATGGTTTTTCATTACTGTTATTTGAGCTTTAAAAACTATAGTACATAATTCAATTCATCCCTTTTCTAGATACTAAACAGAATCTTTTGCACTTAAAATTGATATATGAGACATAAGCTCAGGAGCTATAATATTTCTATTAATTAATTAATGTTATTAGTAAGGTACTATTTTTATTTAAATATTATTTTAAAATTATTATTATGTTATATTCTTTTAACAATAAATTTATCCATTTAATACTATTGTGTAAAACTATATATCATTTATATTATAGATATAAGAAAAAATTAGAATGTTTATATTTTTGATAACAATTTATATAAATACTAAACTAGTAATAAAGCAATAGATGTTAATTTAAAAAAAAAAGAATGCAGAGAGATGTTCTAGTTCTGTTAAGATGGTCATTTTTAAATTTTAGAAATATAGGTTTTTCATTACTCATTTAAATAAATCAATTATTTTATATAGCACGATGTTTTTTATAAACTATAATATTTAAACAGCATTAAACTGTTGCACATGCACTTTGGATTTTAAAGACTTTATGTGGTTGAAGTGTTAGTATTCATTCATTTTATATTTAAAATCCAAAGTGCATGTGCAACAGTTTAATGCTGTTTAAATATTATTACTCATGTGCAACAGTTTAATGCTGTTTAAATATTATTACTCATTTAATTAAAAATAATAACAATAAATAATCTACTTTCTATTTTTATCAAGGAATAAGTATGCCTCAGTTGTTAATCAGGAATAGTAAATTGAAGAGAAAAAATCATTGCTTCTTAAGACAGATCACAGATTAGTATGCTTCAAGATTAAAATAACAGTTGTAAAAAAAATAGATACTATTCCAATCATATTCACAAGTAAATTGATGCTCATTCTTGAAAAGAAGTGACTATATGTACTAAATTTCAATAACCAAACATTAAAATTGCTAATTTGGATCTTCAAGACTATCATATTACTGAAGTATGCAATGCTCTTAACAATGATCTTTATGAATACAAGTAAGATCTATTTTGGGGTTCGCTAAAAAGAAAAATCATGACTGGTTAACTGACAATGATCTTATTAGTAATTTAATTAAAAGGAAATATATGACAGTTTTTGTTTGGAAAAATAATAGATTAAAAGTGGAACTTCAGACCTGAAGGTAGAAGTTCTCTGACTGACAAGAAGATTTAAAAATAATTTCTGGCTTAAAACTGCAAAGAAGATACAAATATTTGCTGATCAAAGTCATTCTATATTTTTTTTTTATGAAGTGAAAACTGCATAAGGTCTTGAGAAACAATATCACAATCCTATTAAATCCAGCAATGACAATGATATTTTGAATAGATAAAAAAAAGTATTTTGATCATTTTTTGAATACTGACTCAAGAATTAAGATGACAACATTTAATAATATATCATCAATTTATTTTGATTTGGACAAAAATATTCATAAATATTAATAAAGCCAAAAATACCTTTGTAAGCTTAAAAATGGAAAATATCAAGAGAAAATTTAAAATATGGTAGTGATATGATAGCTTCAAAAATATTGGAATTTTTTTAGAAATATATGGAACCATGAAATTGTGCCACCCAATCTTAAGGATGCTTTTATAGTTCCAATTTTTAAAAACAAAAAGAATAGACAAGATTGCAATAATTATCATGAAATATCATTATTATCTACAACAGCAGAGGTACTTTCAAGAATTTTGTTGAATAGTTTACTTCCAATTATAGATGAATGATTATCAGAGACTTAACATGGTTTTAGAGAATCAAGAAGCACTATAAACATAGTTTTTGTTGCAATACAAATGCAAGAAAAATGTCAGAAACAAAGGAGCAATTTATATATTGCATTTATTAATTTGGTCAAAGCATTTGATTCAGTTAATAAGACAGGTTTATGGCATTGTTTAAATTTGTTGGTTGTCCACAAAATTTTATTCCTATTGTATTAGCTTCTACATGATGGAATGAAAAAAAAAGCATTATTATTACAGATGGAAAATCTGAGGCATTTGAAATAAAAACTAGTGTTAAATAAGGATGTGTATTTGTTCAACATTTGGAATTGTTTATAAGCATCTTATTCAAACAGGTATCAATAAACGATAGAGTTGATGTGGAATTTTTAATTTGAATCAATTAAAAGCAAAATGAAGAACTTCGTAGATTCTGGATTTATAGTATGCTGATGATTGTGCTACTTTTTCCAGTTGAATAGATGATTTACATAATGTTCTTAATGATTAGAATGCAATATATAAAGATTTTGTTTTATTAATTAATGTTTAATAAACTTAAGTTTTTAACCAACCAATGACTGAAGAAAAATGCTCAACAACTTTTAGCTTAGATGGATGTCAACTTGATAATGTAAATCAGCTTAATTATCTTAGTAGTTTTATAAGTAGAAGGGTGAATTTGCACCATGTTACTATTGCTTTCAACAAGGTAAAAGCTAGAATATTTCATTATAGAGAAATAAAGACTACAACTAAATTATTTTACCTAATATACTGTATGGAAATGAAACTTGGACACTCTATCAGTGCAATATAAAAACATCAAAAAAGCTTCATTTAAGGCCACACTATCGAATTTTAAAAATACAAAGGCAAGTGATAAAACCAATTAATATGTTTTTTAGCTTGGAGGATATAATAACATTGAATCCACTAAAGTCAATCATACCTTCATTGGATTGTACATCCAAACAAATGAATAATAGAAGACTTCCTAAAAGAGTGTTTTATAGTGAACAAGAATACGATTTTCATGGGAGAGGTAAATCCATCTATGATATAAGGATTATCTCAAAGACATTCTAAAAAAGTGCAATGTCAATTATTTCCATTGGAAAGATATAACAGAGAATAGAATATATTGGATAGCTACAATTAGACATGATATTGAAGTATTTCAGAAAGAAAAGTTTTCTTCTGAATAAATGAAAAGACAGCAATGCAAAATATCAAGAAAAACATACTAGCATATTCTATATGTGAATGTATTTGTGGTTCACAGATTGGTTTGTATAATCATCATAAAACTTATTTTTAGAGTAGTTTTTTTTTCTTTTCCTTTTTTTAAAGTTGGAATGGCCATACTAATTTACAAATGGCTGTTCATTATTATTACTGTTATATATTTCTCTAAAGGATAAACATGTATAATATCAAAAACAACACAATTTAATTCTTTGTAGAAGAAAACCCAATTACTTCCATAAATTCAAATCTGAAGAAAAAAATGGCTGAGTTTCTGAAATTACAGTACAATGGAATCCCTGCATCCCTATATTGTACTTTGTATCAAGATATTAAGAGATAATAACACACTTTCTTACAATGTTTTATTTACAATATATGTTGTTTACAAAAATAAAATCAAAAATACATATGTATGTATACAGTTAAAAATTTTAAAATATACATACATTTATATCCACCTATAAAACATTTTAATTTAAAAGTTAGTATAATATATACATTCTTAATAATGAATAAAATTTAGACCAACAATGTCTATGTTTGTATTATATTCAATATATTTACAATTTTTGAAATTGCTTTTAATATCCCAGTTAGAAACCAAATCAAAAATTTGCCTGAAGCATTCTTTATTTGTATTGATTCAATGGGTAAGGGTTTTTAGAATCACTTAATCAAGAAAAAAGAAGTTAATAGATTTTTTTTTAATTAAGTATATTATAGTTACTATAAACCAGTGGTCTTCAACCTTTTCACCCCTGTGGCCCGGTAAAAATAAGGATAAGATTTCGCGGACCGGCAGAAGTTTACAGATAAATTTTCTTAAAGATGTAACCTACTTAACCTTAGATAAGCATAATTGTTATAACTGACCAAAACAGCACACTAATTAATGTGTATAATAATGGTGTTGCTTACCTTCACATGTTGAACACTCTTTCTCGAGTTGCGCAGTCATATTGCTACAGAAAACATACAATAACAATCGTTCTCATTAATGTGCTTGCACTTTACGTTTATTATTTCATTGTTAAAACATGCAAGAATAAAATGTTATTCACCTGAATGTTGAAAAAATCAAAAGTTTTGATCTTAGTTTTTTTTTTTTTGGGGGGAGGGGAATTGAAAAATACTTTGTCATCAACTGAGACAAAAGATATCAAAGTTATTTTTTGTTTGTTTTTATTTTTAAAAAAAGGTAACAGAAATTGGTTTTAAAAATAAAAGTTTTAGTATTTTAGCAGTATACAAATAAAGCCAAAAAAAATATTGCCTTATAGGCCAAAAAAAGTGGGTGTATTTTTAAACAAAAAAAAGGAAAACGAAGCTTGAAAAAGTCAAAAGTTTTGATCTTACTTTATTTTGGGGTGGTAGGGGGTATATTGAGAAATACTTTGTAAATGTTAGAGACAGAACTTATTTTTTGGTTTTTATTTTTAAAAAAAAGGTAATAAAAATTGATTTTCAAAATAAAAAGTTAAAGCCAAAAAAAAAAAAACACTAAAAATGAAATATTAAAAGACAGAGTAGAAAAAATTTAAGAGATCAAAAAAAGTCATGTTACATTTTATTGTTTTAACAATGCTGACAAGCAGCCATGATTGTCTATCAAAAGAAAAACAAATTAATTTATGTATGATTGATTAGATTTTTTTTTTTTTTTAATCGGAAAAAAATGCGATGAAAAAAATAAATAAAAATTGTTCATATTAATTAAAAGTTTAAAATTGTATTATTTTGTTATTATAAACTTTCTTGTCAGTCTAGTTGCAGGACCAGCAGAAAACTTCTGCGGCCTGGTGCCAGTCCGTGGCCCGGTGGTTGAAGACCACTGCTATAAACAATTAAGCAAAAAGTAGCAACCGCATCTCTATTTTTTTGGGGGGTTTTAAATTAGAAGGATTTCTCCTTCTTTCTATTATACTAATTGATTTTAAAAAGCAACTACTATGAAGAGATTTAACAAAAAAAAAACTTTAAATTGTACCATGTCAATAATTGTCTTAATAGTGTAAGTTTACACAGAGGATAAATTCTCCATACAGTAGTGCCACTCAGTGCAAGTCAGAGTAATCAATGAATGCAAGAAGGTTTGTGCATAAAATCCTGATTTAGTGCCTACTCATCCAATATCCCGACTAGTTTCTAGCTTATGGCTTTCATCAGTGAGGGTCCTTGGATCCATTATTCTGGCTTGCACTAAGTGGTGCTACTGTATGGAGAGTTTAGCCTCTGCATAAAGAGCTTGTGTAAGTATAAAGAATGGTGATCATGTGATGTTTAGTGGTTTAATAGTATAAGTTATAATAAATACTGCATTTAAGCACATTAATTGTCTAATTAAAATGATATTAAAATTATATATCTGCATATCCTTCCAGAAAATAATAGTCTAATGAAAACTAATGATAAATAAAATGCAAAAGATACAATATCTAATAATTTTTATTAGTCATTTATTGGACTAGAGATTATCCATTTAATGAATAGCATTTCTGTAATGTAATTTTCACTACACCATTCTCAAGATGTGCATTTCATTTCTATCTGCGTTTAACACTGTGTGGTGTGTAATAATAAACATAGGATCAGACACATGTAATTTTCACTATTCTCAAGATGTGCATTTCATGCTGAATCAGAATTCATCAGTTAACCCAGATCATATTCTCTTATGCATATTTTTATCATTATTCAGTATATACAGATGGGAATTACTACAGTTTAATTGATGTATCAAACTTACTGCCCTCACAACTTTGACATAAACTACTTGATAGGAGTATATTAATAATTTTTATTAGTCATTCATTAGACTAGAGATTATCAATTTAATGAATAATATTTTTACAGTGTAATTTTCACCACACCATTCTCACACAGACAGGGATTAGTTTCTATCCACTTAACACCTTGTGTAGGGGTGTAATAATAAACTTAAGACATGTGGAAAAGATGTATGATTTCCAAGATGTATATTTTATGCTGATCCAGCACTCATCAATGGGCCAGATTTCAAGGACATCGATCATGCCAACAAGTAATTACAATGTGAATTAAAAAATTAAATTTTGTTTATAAATTTTATTTTCTTCACTATTTTTTTTTAAAAATAGCATATACATAAAGTATATCAGTGGATAATGAAATGGCAGGTATGATAGTTTCACTATATAATGTTATGAAATACTTTTACAGCTCTTCAAACTATTAACAATAATTGTTAACAAAATTATTAATAAATTTAAATTATGAAAAAAAACTTAGTTTGAATACATCAAGATAAATATCGATTTAATTTTATTATATTTTTATCAAAAGCTTTCATTTTTTTCCTAATTTTCAATTGATTGATAGTACTTTTGTCAAATATATATTTTTATTTATCAATAGATTAGAGAAAAAATATTTATATAAAATAGATTGTAATAATAATAGTAGATTACTCGACTGCACATGCGCTTTGTTTAATGAATACTCTCCTTTCTAAACATAAGATAAAGCCTTTTTAAAAGATAGAATGAATCACTCCATCTTTTTCACCCAAACTATATGTATAGGCAAATCTGAAGCATTTGCAACTGAGAGTGTGAAGATTTAACTAATCACTTTAAATTATTTATAATATGAGTTTTGTTAATGACACCTGTGAAATTTTTACAATTTGCAATATGTCATTATTAAATGAAATCCCAAACATATGTAACAAATATTTTATTTATATAGTGTGATATTATAAATTGTAATAATAATAGTAGATTACTCCACTGCACATGCGTTTTACAGATCGAATGCTGTGCATGTGCGGTGGAATAATTTACTTATTATTATTACAATTTATAATATCACACTATATAAATAAAATATTTGTTACATACGTTTGGGTTTTCATTTAATAATGACATATTGCAAATTGTAAAAATGTCATAGGCATCATTAACAAAACTCATATTATAAATAATTTAAAGTGATTAGTTAAATCTTCATGCTTTCAGTTGCAAATGCTTCAGATTTGCCTATAAATATAGTTTGGGTGAAAAAGATAGAGTGATTCATCCTATCTTTTAAAAAGACTTTATCTTGTGTTTAGAAAAGAGAGTATTCTTTAAAAAAGCATTTGATCTGTAAAGTGCATGTGCAGTGGAGTAATCTACTATTATTATTACAATTTATAACATTGCGCTATATAAATAAAATATTTGTTATAAAATGGGTTGATAAATTATTTTATTATTCATACTTTTAAAAAGAAAAGTATCATGTTTTGTTCAGCAATGAGTTTTATAATTAAAAGATGAGCTATAGGTTTAACTCACTTTTGAAGGACAATCTGTATAAAAAAGTAATTAGCAAATTGTCTTTTCTAAACACAATATGAAATTATTTCTATTTTTATCAATAAATTAAGTTTCTGATAATACAGTTTAAAAATAAAATAAAAATTACCTGGCAAATGTTTAGCAAATCCAAGAATAGGAATAACTATTAAAAAACCCAAAATTGAAGATAATATAAAACCAATCCACCAAGCTCCATACCAGTTAGGATGATCAGAGTCAAAACTAAAAGAGAGAATCAGAAATGATTAAAAAAACAATAAAAATATAAGCTAACAGAATACAGGTAATTCTCTATTTATATAAATGAAGCATTTTGAGACATTTGACTAAATCAAATTTTCCATTCAGATGAATGTTTACCATTATCTAGGATAAACATACAGCTGAATATTAAAATAAGAACTGCAATATATTATAAAAAAATGTTCGAATTCTATATATGCTAGAATTGGTTTTGTAAATCAATTTACATAAACAAGATATATATATAAGTAGAGGATTGCCTATAATTTTAATTTAAAAAACATTTCTTGAAATTCAATGCTATATAATGTAATCAAAAATAAAAATAACTAGATAAAAAGTTACCTGACCTACAAAATTACCAAATATTGGGCACCAAAAATGTAATGGGAAATGTTATAAGATCAATGCTAACAAAGCAACATTGTGTCATAAATGAACAGGCCAAAAATATAATGGACATGTAACAAAATAATGGATAAAAAGCTGCCTGACCTACCTTGCCAACATATTTGAGCAAGCTAGAAATGTAATGGATCAATAAAATATTGATCATTAATAATAATAAAAGATATGGTACATGAAAATCGACCAACAACAATATGGATAAAATAAACTGTTTACTGAATTAGATTGCAGATTTCGGTAATCATAAATATAATAAAAAATATTACAACTGAACAGGACTAGCTGGCCTGAAAGTGCCTCACAGATTTAGGTGACCAAATATAATAAAATTATGAACCAAGTAATTTTCTCCAATTATGCACTACATATTCGGGCAATCTAAAATATACTCAATAAATATTGTAATTTGACAACTCAAAAATAACTAATAAACAAATTAATTAATCCACAAATGGCTCAACAATAGTTTAGATTTACATCTACAAATGGACTCATGAATTTGTAAGGTACCAATGAATCCAGAGATAAGTATTTTTTTGCTTGGCAAAGAAAATAAAATTCAATAAGTGATGATTCATCTATTGATAAGGTATAATATGAGATGTATAGTTAAATATCTTATTAATGAAATAAAATGTAATGAGATGACTTCTTATAATAGAATGACTTGTATGATAAGTCAATCAACAGATACTTAGATTAATAATAAACATAAATTTATTAATATAAACATTAACTCACTGAGGTGATTAAAACAAATTATATATTTTAATTAATAACTCAAACTAACATTATACAATGTATATGTATAATTTGTTTCTGAAAAATTACAATCATAAGATACAATCTATAATTAAAATTATTAACACATACAATCAAGTCATAAAGGGTTAATTATAGCATTTTTCTCTTACAAAAAATATAAAATGTAATGGAAATTCTAATGTTATTAATTTTTTTTATTTTAAAGAAAATATCTTGTATTATTCAAGATCAAATAATGCTCTTATAATAAAAAGTTATTTTATAATTTTGATCTAAATTATATGAAATATTATATTTTTAAATTTTGATGGTTTTCTAAAAGTAATACATTAATTATTAATTCAAGTTTATTTGATTTATCTCTTTTTTTAAGTACATATTGAATGATAAAAAATGACTATTATAATTAAGATTATTAATAAGAATGATTTTTGATAAATATTTAACAAGAGTTATCATTATACTACAAACTATTAATGACAAGTGTATATAATTCTAAGAAATTTGTCTGTGTCTGTTACCAAGATAAGCATATGTGTAACTTTGATTTGAGTTTCATTATCCTGCAGCATTTTCTTTGGCATCTCTGTACTAGCAAATACAAATATAGGGATCTATAAACAATTTTAATCATTAGATGATTTCCAATTATTCCTACTGTCAATATTATAATCCATGGTAAATTTAAAAGTCTTAGCTCCATTGCAGTTAAGCATGGGATTTGTTGTTAACCATAGATAAAAAATGAGGTGAAGTTTATGTTCTTTTCCTCCTAAGTAATTTTCTACTCATACTATATCATTTCTTTGCTACAACTCCAAAATCTATTGATAAAAATATGCAAAAGTAAAACATAACTTTTAAAGAAAAATATATGTATATTTCTTTCTGAACTTATTTTATCACTTGGCAAACAACAACAAAAAATAATAATATGGTCTTTTTCTTATTTTAAACACTAGCTCATGAATGTATGATTATCTTTCTTCTAATCTCAATATGCATTGTTATCATTTGATATAATTTAATAAATATTTCATTTTTTAAATTTAATAAAATATGTATTCACTCTAAATTTCCCAAATTAATAAAAATATTTATTAAACATAAGACCTTTAACTATTTTCTTTATTTAGTTAATAATAAACTACAAAGGGAACTATAAATGATGATGTGTATATCACAATATAAAATATAAATTAAAATACATGATAATATTTAAAAGCTATGGAAAAAGATATCTCCAAAAAACAATATATGAATTTTTTCTTGCAATTAAATATTTTCTGTTGATGTTGTGTATAGATAATAAATAATTTGATTATTGTTTTAGTTGAACAAGTAAACAATAAAAAAGATTTTTAATTAAAAAGCTTTCAAAGTAATCTAATCAAGAGGATGTATTTAAAAAATTGAATTCTTAGTGAAAAAAAAAATACAATTAATAACAAACAAGTTTGATAAAAGGCCAACATTAATCACAACTTCATAGAATTAGAAATAAATGTTTCAATTTGATCTTTAAAGCAGTAAGAGAAATAATCCATTTTTAAAAGATGAAAAGGAATTAAAATTATCTTCAAGAACTATTTAAAATATTATTATAATATATAAAAGTTATTAAACATTCTCTTGACTGACAAAAGTGATAATATTTTAATTTATTTAATTAATCTTTTTAATATAACATTATATACAACTAACAATTCAATAGTTGAACAAACATCCAAATATATATAGTACATCTTGGACTTTTATATAAATTTATGTCTAGACACACTATAAATAATTCATATTCATGTAATTGTTAGACATTAATGATTTATTAAACAATAGCAGGATTCAATATTTGACTAATTATATATATATATGATAAACAAAACAAGTTATAAATTTCGTAACTTGCTTATAGCTTGCATTTTATGATCACTAGATGGAGTTTTACCAATAGCCCACTATCAAGCTTTGTTTACATAAACGCTGAGAGAGATAGAATTCAATATCTCTTTCAAATTGTCTCCAACCTTTAAACCATGGTTTTGAGCTAGTTGGCTCATGTAAGTAAAGGAACATATATATATAGAGCAGGGGTCCCCAACCTTTTTGCACTTAAGAGCACATTCTATAATACCAGCCAGGTGGCGGGCACCATTTATTTTTTTCAACCAGATGATGGGCACAATTTATTTTTTCAATGTAAATTTATAGTTTGATATTGTTAATAATACACATAATGTACAAAAAAATATTTATTTCAAAAATAAAATTTTAACATATAATTTACGTTTATTTTTTTATGCTGTAAAAGTATAGTATGCCCTACAATTTGATTACAATATAATACAGTAATTTATAAAAAAATTTAAAAATTAAATTTATTTGTATCAGATAAATAATTTTTTGTCGTGTTCGGATAGCGGCAGGCACTCACAAAATGGTCTGTGGGCACCATGGTTCCCATGGACATAGGGTTGGGGACCCCTGATATAGAGAAAGAGAAATACAGGCCATTCGAATATGCTGTATTATACATTAAAAACGAACTATCAATTTATACAATGAAGCCATGAATTACACTATACTTTGTTCCAAATCCTTCTCTTGTAGAAACATATATAGCTTATAGTAGCTCATATTTTGTTGATAATCCTTGATTAGAATAGAATATGTATTGTTTATTGAATTACAAATGTACAATATTTTTCAATACTTATCTATATAAAAAGTACAAGTGCTTTTTAATATTAATAGTATGCATATGAGGGGGAATCCAAAAATAACCAGAATCATTCTCCAGTTTGTGCACCTGTTGTAGTATATACTTACTTTTTGCAGGAACACTTCTTCATCAATCTGCCAAATGACATTGCAATGCAAAATTGTGGGACTATATAGCACATTTTTTATAAAGTGCATTTTGTGATTTTGTCAATTTTTTTATAAAAGCTAAAAAGGTCGGACAATGTGAAATTGTTTTCATCTATAGAAATTGACAACAGTTATAATGCTTGAAACAGATTATATGCAATCTGATCTCATAAAAACACAAGTTTATGATTGCTTTAATTGAAATGTTAAATTTACCATGTTCCTAAAAAGCTGGGCAAGTGAAGTCCAAAGCCAAAACAATGCTGTTATTTTTTGATGCAAATGACATTTTTCTCTCAGATTTAGTTCATAACAATCAAGCATTTTATCACAAATTCTGAAACATTTACATGATGTGATAAAATGTAAACATCCTGTTTTGTGGTGAAGAAAAGAGTGCAAACTCCACCCCAACAAAGTGTTGTCTCTCAAAGCCTTCAGTGTGAAATACTTCTTAATTAAATTCAACATGATCCAGCTTAACTATCAGCCATATTTTCTTGATCTAACTTTGTGTGATTTTTTTTTGCAGACTGAGAAGTGATGAAAAAAATGGCAGGTGCATTAAAAGGCACCACTTTGCAAGTATTTCCATATTACTATGAAAAATGAAAAATGTTTAGGCTGGTGTATTGCATTAAATGGATAGTAATTTAAAAGAAATTAAATTTATAACACTTAAAAATAAATAAACAATTTTTATTATAAAATTCCAATTATTTTTGCCCCCCGTATATAAATAAAGATTATAGTATAAACAAAATTATAAAATAATAATATAATTATTAATAATAAGTTGAAGGACATATTTACATATATTTTATTAAGTGTGTATTAATTCATTCATTCTCTGAAATAATAATAAGAAAAATTAACAATACTTTATTTTCATTTTTAAAATAAAATAAATGGCAAAATGTTTGACTATTCCTTTTTCCCAGTAACTTTTTTGTTTTATAAAAAGAGGTTTTGTTATCAAGGTATTAAAATGTCTCTAATTGTTTGATGTTTTTATGCCTGTATCAACTGTTAATATGTTCTAAAGTTTTGTAAAACTTTTAAATCTATGCTTAGAATTATTTTATTATGTAAATATTATATATCAAATTCATAAGAGATAATCATTCTGTTATTTAATAATGTTATTTTTCTTCTTTAAATTCAGATTGTGAATAAAAATGTGAATTAATGTATTAAATCATTAGTTTAAAAAATTTGAAGATATCCATAGTCCTGAGAGCAAACTTCAAAGAAAATGCCATGTTTTATTCATCATCTAAATAGTCATTCTTTGATCTAAGAGTATAAATAAACATGCTCTCCTTATTGTTATGATCAAACCACAAAGAAACTATGGTTTTCTTTATTTAAATATTTATAATTAATTTTACAAAATACTAGCTTTCCCTATGGCTTCATTTATGTTAATAGAATAGTGCCAAAATTTTTATAACAATTGAGTACCATAATGCAAAAATCCATAGTCTAGCAAAACAACTTTTCAAATTTATATATATATGAGTAAGGATAAATGATTACTTGTAATTTGCATACATTAGAGTTGTTTTTAATTTAAATATTCCTGAATTATTTGTTTCAGAGCTCTATTATTTATCTTGGTTATTGATTGCAAATCCTTTAAATTGATAACGCTCATATTTACTGAGAGTTTTTGGGTATTCTCCCATCCCTATCAAAGCAAGATAGTTTCACTGTTTTAGATTGATGTTTTACCATTATCATAAATGATACTAGCATAGAATTTTTTTTAATAATGTAGGACCTTCTGTATTGTTTTATTTGTTTTTTAATAAAAACAAAATCTGAAGAGATCAGTATCTTACAGAGAGTTGGAAAATATCAATAAACTTTATAGTTTTTTTTTAAAAAAGATTTCTTGTTTAAGGATATTTTTTCTTTTCTGGTCTTATTTTCATTCAAAATTATTTCTGATTATTTTTACACACTAATTGATTGATAATTACTTAAAATAAAAAGAATATGCTCATATTCAATTTAATTTTATTCATTTATGTTTTATTTTTATAAACAGAAATTAATAAACTTGACCATCTCTATGCTTTATGTGAAATTCATCACTTAATATCATCACCTATCAAGATTGACAAGATGTTAGAATTTTTTCAAATATTTTATTAATTACAAAGCAAATACATTTTAAACCAGAATTTGACAAATTTGTTATAAATCAACATTTGTTCATTTGCATTTTAAAAAAAAATTAAAATAGAATTGTATTTACACTAACATTGTTAGTGATGTTTTAGTATCTATTATGCATATTTATAACTCAATTTCTAAATATTTATAAAATTCAAATATGACTTTTTAGAATATTATGCATTTATAAAATTAAATTAAAAAGAAATCAACAATTAAAAATGTCAGAATTTGAAAAGGTTAATTAATCCTTATTGAAATATTTGAATTATACTATAAAAACCTATTGTTGAAGCCCACTTTTGTATGTAATTCCTTTAACATACCTATCAAATTTAGAATGTGCAGATGATTAGTCCCTTTAGATGCATTTTTAAAATTATTTATTTATAAAAAATAATAATAAAGTGCATAATAAATTAACAATCTTTTATTAAATACTTTATAAATTACTTAAAGTAATAATAAAAATTAATTCATTACATTATTTTAAATAATCCTTCAAACATATTTTTATTAATTTTACATATATATGCATTTGAGTTTGTTTGTCCACAAATATTGCTCCAATCATTTTAGTGCACAATTTTTTTGCAGTGAAATAATATATCGATAATTTTCAAATGTGCTATAAAATATTATTTTTAAATAATGAAAAATTCCCTATAGGTCACTGCCAGTATAAAATCTTTATCTAAGCTTTTGCTCACATTACTAGTAAATTCCCCAAATTTTCAAACAATTAAGTACTATAAAACAAAAATTGATAGCCTATGTAATTCTCCAAAAAAGAAAGAAAGAAAATCATGCAAGATTCATCAAGATTGGTGCAATATTTGTTCAATATAACCTCCAACTAATTTTATGTACATATTAATTGCTCTTAATAAACTGAAATAGTAATCAGTTATCTTAAACTTATATGATTATCACTATTAACATAATAATCTACTTTACAGTTAACATAATATAATTTCTTATGCTACTGTAGTTACAGTGTTACTAATTTTGGAGCATTATTTTGTTACTGTTATTGCTTCATCTTTTCTTCACTATTTTGAAATTATCTGTAATGTTATAGTTTACTGATATACATTTCTTTTGTATAAAACTTGGAACTTACAAAATCTGAAGATTTCAATATTATATAAATCTCTTACAAAAATCACATAAATATGAATCTCAAAACAAAGTGACAATGCCTCATTTGGTTATATTATAATATAAAGAAATTACCAGCCATTACTGACTGGTAGAATACTTGGCTTCAAAAATTTCAGTCTCTTTTATTCTTTTAGTATTTCCTAAAGAAAAGTTTGTAATTTTCAGCACTTTATTTACATATTTAAGCTTGTTTATGAAACATATTTGTAAAATATTTTAAACTAAAAACTTATATGCTTGCAATTAGATTTTATTTGAAAATATTTGTTTTTAAAAAGTAAATTCATAAAATCACAGTTATAAAACAGAAGCTGTTTTTACTGACTAATAAGAATTGCTTTCATAAATGTTGGTGAATAAATTTTTTGTGCAATTCAAATAGTAACAAAGTTTAATTTTGAATTTTAAGACATATTTTCATTATTTTACAATGTCTCAATTAAAATTCATTTCCATTTTAAAAATGGAATCCAAATAAATGTTTCTTTCACTAATTTTTATGAATAGCCAATATTATAACTCAATGTGAAAAGAGCAGATGTGACTGAAATCATCACTAGGATCTTTCAAATAAGAGTAGGAGGAGCTTGACTTTAAATGAGATAAACAATCATTCTAAACTGATCACAATATAATAATCAATTACCAGCATAATTTGTTTCATCTTGGTAATCAAATGCTGTTGTTAAATATATTTGAATTCTAGTTATATTATTAGTTTTCTGATTTCTGATCAACATTCATTAATTGTACTTATACCTACCTGTTCTATATAATATGAATAATAGATTTATAAATTTAATTAATTATCTTTCTAAAAAATATTGTATAAGGAAAATTGTAAGTACTGAAAATTACAACCTTATAAAAATTATTATATTAATAATTACATGTCTATTTTATGTTTGGGTACGTTTTTCATAACATAAATTTATCAATTATAGCATAAAATACATAACTTGAACAGCTAATACATTATGTTTATAAAAAACAATTATTTACCTTGTGATGTTTAGGTTTCCAAAATTACCGGGAATGTTTAAAAATATACCCCCAAGAATAAATCCAAATGCAGGACCAATCAATGCTAAACTTAAATAAATACCTGATTGAAAAAAAAGTTTCAATTATTAATATTATTAAAAAAGAACTTTAACTTAATAGTTAATATATATAATGTATTTATGTTAAATTTTCTTTCTAGTGTTAGGCTGAAAGATAATAAAACTTAACAATAATAATTGATTATCACTAGTGGTAGTTTTCTCTTACTTCATGTTTGGAGCTACATAATAAAATCCTAATAAATTTTTAACAATTAGATTATTCTCTCTATATATATAAATATACAACTAACTAAAGAAAAAATAAAAACATAATAAAACACACAAATATTTCTTTATAAAACTGCTTTAATATTTCAATGAGCAGACTGATTTTTCATCAGAAAGCACAGCAAAATGGCTATTTCCATAATTTATATATATATGGGTATCCAACAGTTCTTAGGGAAAATAAAAGGATATGAAAGCAGACGTTTACAAACCTGATAAGTAATGATGTCTCTTTCACTGTTCTTCTTTGGAGGACAATGAGTTATTTAAAAGATGTTTTTCTAATATATATGTAATGTGTTACTGTTTAATAACCAGCTTGCTAAACCAACAATAAAGATGTGTATACATTTATTGTATAGTTTTTTATACTTTAAAATATTAACATATAAATTGTACTGGTGCATACACAAATTTACATATATCTATTATCAAAATGATTTCATTGATTTTGTTAAGCTCTTATATCAATTTATAATGTGTAGTTTGTGATTTATCTATGATGAAACAAAACCTTCCAATGAATTGACCATCTAATGTATGATCTATTGTTAAAACCATTGATTATTTTTTTGATTTGAGTTTATTAAACTGAAACATCTTTTAAATTTTTTACTATAAAAACAAAAGACTTGGAATATCATTTAGGGAATAAAACATTTTTCACTCTATACTAGCTATTTATGAAATTAAAAAAATATTCAAATCAATTTCACACTTTAGCTTTAAATAAGTCAAAAACAGACTTAAATAGCCACTGCAAAGCACATACCTTTCTAGATTTCTTCACAGATAAAAAATGAATGACAAAAATTTTATGATTTTCAAGATGTTTATATAGATAGTCTATAGCTGGATACTTATAAAAAAAATCATAAATTTGCATAAAAATCTCAACTATTTGAAAAATAATTCAAGTTTTATCTAAAGTCAAATGTCTGATTATGATAATAGCAGATGTGGTAACAAGTACATGAAAATCTTTAAATAACATATACACATGCATGTATAAATTTTACCAGTTCTCCAATTCTATTTATCAATTCACACGCACAATGAGTGTCTAGAAAGAAAGGGGTATAAATATCAAGTTTTTATTTATTTAAACTATATTTACGACCACTACATGCAGGTATGCAGGTCACAAAGATGCTTTATCACAGGGAAGCCAAGACACCTAGATATTTAATAAAATTTATATGAATGAAAATGTTTACATTTTTGAATCACTTCATTGGTAGAAATGTGTTCCGAGTATAAATATTTTTTATCTTGAACTTATTGTGACAATTGTTCAGTCTTGAATTTTGAGGCTCAAAATCTAAATACAAATACAGTCTTTTCTTTGAGCAAAATCGAACAGGCTGATGTCATTTTGTTGTGCTAATTAATAAAACTTATTTGTAAATGTCTAGATTTCTGAATCATTTTATGGTCAGAAACATTTTCTTTTTTATTTAAATTTAAGTGGAATACTTTTTTATTTAGACATATAGTGATAATTGCTCAAGTCTCAAAATGTATTACATATGTATTCTATCATTGCACAAAAGTGACAGGCCAATGCCTTTTTGTCACTATTGTAACGGTCAGAAAACGTGTGACTCGTAAACATAGTGCAGAATTCGACCACCATACAGAACAGCAGCACCATCGAGTAGCGAAGCCACCCGTGGTACTGAGTTCGAACATAGTTTATCGGTTCCACAATACAATCCACGAAACAACGCATCTGATGCGACATTAGTAAATATTTCCTTAGGCACGGTGGTCAGGGATATGCAAGAGACTCGTGATTTTATTCTCGAGTTAGCCAATAATCAAACTAATATTAATTAAACATTCATATTTACATAATCGAGGAAATAGTATATAGAATGGGTATCGAATAAATGAAACGTAACTGCAGACGTGTAGTTTAAAATTATTTATTAATACCTTTAGATAAACATTGACTAATAATATTTTAGGGATTGAAAGCTTTAGTAGCGGAATTTGCGACATGATTATATTTTACAGAATACATTTATTTATTTAGACATTATTTCATATTGAGGATTTCAGTAGCGATATTTCCGATACTGAAATGTTTACAAAAGGAATTCACTTATTTGTTTGCATAATCTAGCTACCTAAAATTCTCGAGTGAGTATTTCTAATGCATGCATGGAGGTATTTATACCTTTGCAATGCAAGAGTCTAAAGTAAGATTTAAGAGTAGCGGCGGACATATATTTATTTAATTAAAATATTTATTTATAACTAAGGGCAAACATTTATTTGAGAGTGAATTATGCAGATAATGCAGAGGCAGAGTGATATGTTTAGAATAATAAAACTAAGCAAAGGAACACGTGGTACGCTGTAGAAAGGTGATATGGAATGGCAGTATATCAAAACTGCAATGCCGCGAATGGGTTTATAAGAATATCAGACTGGTCTCTGTCTCGGTCCGACGAAGTACGGTGTCACATAAGCATAACCAGGGACAAGTGGTACGTGGCGCAATTTTGCCGGCTGGCTGCATGACATTGTCAAGTCCTATGGGAGCACCCATTATGCCCGCTTGTGTAGGACGACTGGGGTTAATTTCAACCCTGAAGAATCCGGAAATTTCACGGCAGAATGGGTCATCGCGTCTCTAAAACGTAACACATGTATACTGTATAAACGGTTATGATGAGATTTAAGTAGATTTCTGACTTGGCCCTACATTACCAACATTTACTATAAGAACGTTGGCGACTCTCAAAGAAATGTAATTTGATGGAATTATTCATTAATGATTTAATAAATATAAAACAGATATAAATTGGGAATTATTGTAACTAATATGCCAGCCATTTGCGAAGTAGTAGACCCTGCATTACAATAATGATGCACTGAATGCGTGTCGATTTATATGAAAGTGAAGTTATTAAGGAAAGTAAATATTAATGAAAATTTGACACGCATTCTTTGTTTCAAGCGATCATAGATTTACTTTGAAAATTGAGACAATTATGAGCATGCAATAATTAAATAATAACTATAGATAAACATGTAGATTATAGAAATACGCACCCAAGAAAGATAGAGTGAGGTAAGCTAGATTATTAGAGAAATTTACTTTTTAAATTAATTATTCAATTTTACTTATACAAATGATAGTTTTTACATTTTATAAATTTAGATAAGTAATAGGAAGAATAGCTATAGCATGTTATTAGAGTACTCTAGAGTTTGAACACAGACAGGTACCTGTTTTATAAGAAGTTTTCTTATTCCATGAGTTTAGCAGCAAAAAGTTCACGAGTGGCAAGTCTTTCTTGTATTTAGATATTCATTTAATTTCATGGCAGCAGCAGCTTTCTCATTCATTTCAGGCAGCAGATCTTCATGGTGAATTTATGACGGGCAATGAAAGTTCAGCATCCGATAGGCCATCTACCGATGGAGAATAATCTAGGTGCTTTACTCGGTCATACCTTGGCAGGAACAAATTATTTTTATTATTTTTGGAGACTCTCAGTGATCGAGAGCAAAGCTAAAGTTTAAGTGAATGTCTCCAGCAAGTCTAAGATGGCCTCTTTTTTTATCTTGATCTTTCACATTTTTGTCAAAATATTTTTAGGTTCTACTTAATCTGCCCTGAGGATAATCAATGCATTTAGTTGGTTTTTAATTAAAGAAAGCTGCCGTTCTATTGTTTACATTTTACATTTACTAATTAATTTTGGAAATTTTTCTTTAATTAATCTATTATCTATCACTGACCGATGCTTTTAAATTTCAAAAACAAAAAGGGAACAAGATTATTTTAACTTTTAATTAAATATTACATCAGATATTTTTAGAATTATTATTAAACGAAATTTAAACAAAGCAATAAATACGAACTTTATAATGCAAAATAAATGATTAAAATTATACATTTTTATATAACTAAAAGAAATCTAAATTATATTATTTTATCCCTATTTATTGCCTTTAATTTGAGATCGAAATGTGTGCGTGTTTATGCTGAATTCTACATATATTTATACATTTTTAATATTGTTACACACACAATTCGATATCAAAAAGTTTAAATTTGGGCGGGATAGACCGGTCAGTGAGAGACGACAGAAAAGGTGAAACTTAAGATTCGAATACGAATCTTACTGTTTCACTATAATTAATAAAATTTATATATAAATGAAAATATTTAGATTTCCCAATCTCTTTTATTTAAACATCTTCATTTATACAAAAAATAACATATTATTATTAATAATTTATTTTAAAATATAATTTGTTTTAAAAATATTGCCTTATAATTATAGTAATTCTGCATGTATTGAAATGATCTATATTACTGATATTTTACACAATTTACCTTTCTTATTCAATTTAGAGTAGTGATAGCACATTCGACTGAGGACTATGGAGTCCTAGAATCGATTCCATTAGTGTCTTCTACAAAGTTTTCACTATAGCAATAGTAACTTTTTTTATAATGCTGTATTACATTTTTACACATTTTATTAAATAGCTTTTTCTATTTTAAAAATATTTTTTAATGCTATGTTATTGTTTAATGGCCGCTGTTAATTGTAACTTGTAACTATTTGATTGGAAAAGTGTCTACAAAATACTTTATCTATTCTAATGAAAAAAATCAATTGTTTGATTTTTTACCTTATTTATAATCTATCATTAATCAAAAGAAAAGCCAAGGCATGATATAATGGCTTCTAAAAATTTACTGAATAAACAATGAAAGTGTGAAAATTTCTTTCCTTAAATAAAGTAAATTCTTAAATTCCCTAAATACCTTATATAATGTGACTAAGTTTTTAAACTCAAATAACAAGCTTACAAAAAAAAATTCTATTATTGAATAAATATTTGAGATTGGAAAGCTAACTTTGTTAAATGGTGGAAAACATCATTTAATTATGAGAGATTCTGATAAAAAAAAGTAAAAAAACAAGAGATTTTGATCTAATTAATATGTTAGCTAGAATTGACCTAGTTATAACTGATTGTTATTTATCACACTGTGGCACAAAAATCATGAGAGTTAGTATATAAATAAAAAGGTAAAAGTGTAACTAATTCTAATTTTTTAATATTCTATTGTCTTTTGTTAAATAAAATTATAAAGAATTGATTTTATTATAATTAACTAATTTTATTTCATAGACAGGATGGGTCTTCTTCACATGATTAAAAAACATTTAGATATTTAAAAAAATAAATTACCATATCTTATTTGCAAATATATATATATATTAAAATTGCACAAATTGGTATTTCTAATGCACAAATAATTGCTTATTTATTATAAATATGATTTTGGGCAATTTATTGAATCAATATTTGAGGAAACAAAATAGAATACATATAATGCAAAAAATATATTCTTTTCTTCAGTTTTATTGTGAATCTGTTAACAACATTATCCTATTTTCATTAATAATGTTTTTTCATATTCTGATTCAATATATAAAAACACTAATGAAGAGCTGATTTCACATTAATGTGATCAAAACATTCTGAAACACTTAGATAAACAATATAAATAAGATACTTATTTTAAATAGTACTATGTTGTATAAACTGTAATATTAATAATTAGTGATTAAGCTAATGCATGTGCGCTTTGTGGATTTTAACTATAAATGAATACTCTCACTTTCCAAACACAAGATGAAGTCTTTGTGAAAAGATAGAATGAATCCATCTATCTTTTCGACCCATACGTATATGTATGGGCAAATCTTGAGCGTTTGAAAATGAGAGCGTGAAGATGTTAAGTGATCACTTTAAATTACTTTTACTATGCCTATTCTTATTTGAAATTTAAAAAATTTTCTAGAATTTACAATACATCATTCTTATTTGAAATTATATGTTTAATTTCAAATAAAAATGACGTATCATAAATTCTAGAAAATTTCACAAGCATCATTCATTCAGGCATAGTAAAAGTAATTTAAAGTGATTGCTTAACATCTTCATGCTCTCATTTCCAAATGCTCAAGATTTTCCCATACATAAACATATGGGTCGAAAAGATAGATGGATTCATTCTATCTTTTCACAAATACTTTATCTTGTGTTTGGAAAGTGAGAGTATTCATTTATAGTTAAAATGCACAAGGTGCATGTGCATTAGCTTAATGGCTAATTATAAACAGTATAACTAAAAAATCTGCATTAACACATACGTGTTTCTATAATTGTATTACTTTGCATATGAGATTTATTGTAGAACTTATAAATTAAAGAGGCAAAAAAAAAATACATAATTTCATTTAACATGTGATAAAATGTTTTGTCACAAAAGACGTAGATCAAGGAGACCCAAGGCATTGATAATGTGAGGTCAAGTGCCATTGCAATGAACCCAGGTCAATTCTGTTCATAAGACCAGAGGGGCTGAAATTTATCTTACACAAAGATGCCTCATACCCAAACAGTGACTCTGACTATATTAATACAATGCTAATTTATTTCCTGAATGTAACCTACAAATATTATAAAAATGAATATATTTTATATATATATAAATAATTGGCCTTGAAATGCTTGCCTTTCAGGCTACCCTCTTAGGTAGCCTTGATTCATCAAAAATATCTGCCAGTACAAAATTTTCCCAAGCAATGAAAAGCAATAAAAATCATGTAACAACCATTAACTTCTATGAAAAGGCTTGCTATGCCAAAATGAATCACTATAAAAAATATTTTTTAATATATATTAGAAAAGATTATTCATCAACAGTATCAGTTCAACTAAAAACTATTTAAACTGCATTTAAATTGTTCCCAAACTTTCTAATTTTATATATACACTCATACATTTTTCATAATCCAGGTATAGTGATAGCATATTTATCATACATATCTACAATTTGGATTATAATCAGGACTAATAGTACATTTATTATGAAAGTAATGACCTGAATTTGAATCATGACTGAATTAAACTTAGAAAAATTTCAGATTCCAATCAGGCTAATTTTTTTTCAAATAGTTACCTATACTTAGCACATTATTCATTCAGTATTTTGTCAGTAAATAGATATTTCATTATTTTTTGCAAAAATGTAAAATAGAGATAGAAAAATTTGACAAAAATATCTTTTTTAAAATTGTTCTTCCACTTTAAGTTTATTATTTATATATTTATTCCAAAAATTCATAATATCTTTACATCTTAATTTTAATTTGAAATTTTACAATAAATTACATTAAAGAATGCCAAGCAATGGCAAACTACTACTATATGAAGGTGGAAATCTTATTACTTTGTTATAGTATTACGTTACCTGGTTAACCCAACCTGCCTTTGGGTAGATAATTTAGCATGAATATATTTGTAACAAACCTAAAAAGCATTATGTAATTTTGTGCTAGCCACATATTGTACCGGTCGAAATTGTATGTTAACTTAATATGATTCACAGCCTGGGTAAAAGTACCTTGAATCCAACCATATGTGAAATCAAAGATAAAGAATACTTATGGATTCTGCCCTGTTTACCCACTCTCTAAATCTGCAAACTAATTAACAACATTTTTGAGGCAAGCAATTAATCTTTTCCACACTCCGGCCCACTAGCATCAATGGTAGAGCATGAGCCTCAACTAATTCATATGTTTAACTCTCATTATTAACTTTAATTAGACTATCTATTTATTTAAATATAAAATGATATGTGTGTGACCTTGAGTCATCAGATAACAGCACAATAATTAATTAGAAAATACTAATTTTATAATAAAGGAATAGAGATGAATCACAGGTAGCTTAAATTCACAGAGATATATTTAATAAACATTTTGATAATTTATCTAATGTCTCTGATTTGATTTCATAAATTATTTAACACAAATTTCTATTCTGTCATTTATTATGCCTCTGGCAAGAGAGCGGTATAGTTTATATGCCAATCTAACAAATATCATGATTAGCGATTTATGGGAGACGCCCGCTTAAGTCTAAAATATCGAAATGGATATTTTAAAAAACTATTTTAAATATAATTTTATTATGACTGAATTTATTTTAAAAGAGAAATGATTAATTCAAACTATAGGAATTAGTGTCGGAGAGAGTGACACATTTAAAATATAAAAGGATCGCAATATTCACAATTCAAGATTTAAAATACATAAATTAATCAGATCATAGCCAATCCGCCATGATGTGCTCAGACAAAGGAAAGTGAACAAAACCCAGCATTCAATATTACATTACTAGCACAGACTCAATTTATCTGTCCTGTTCCCGTGATGCCAAAAAATAAAGAAAGAATAGTCTGTGCCATTGGCAAACCTAAAATATTTCAGGTGAAAGAATGAGAATCACCAAGGCTAGCTGAGCTTAGCTTGCCTCAGTTCTTCCCATTTTGGCTTTCATATCCTGATAAATCATGGCTAGTGAAATTATCACATGGTCTAGTTTTGATCTAGCTATCACAAAAAACAAAAGACAAGTAATCAAGCCAAATGCCGGCAAGACATAATACGAGTACTGGAAAATATATTTTAGCCTTTAAATATAGAATTGTGCTGAGCTAAAGATTACACAAACGTTATACGGATTGACCAAAATCAGACTAACAAGAATAAAATAAGCATTAATTATTATTACGAATATTTGTAATGAGCGACTCGTCTCTCCCTTCAACACAAAATCCAACTAACATTTCAAATGACATTCTATTCCTCTCCTATTATTTAATATGAATATAATTTTATAAACCCCCTCCCTTTCACTCTTTAAAAATGAAATAATTAAATTAAATAAACTCTCATGTTTGAATCTAGCATCTCCCCATAACTAAATCGTGTATGTATAAATATAATAAAAAAACATATAATAATATAAAATAGTTTCATCTCGACAAAACAAAGGTGGCTCCAAAATCTTCAGAGCTAGAGAATTATTTATTTTTATTTACCAACAAATATTGGTCAAGAAATAGGTAGTAAAATATTTATTTAGATAAAACTTTTGTCAAGATGAAACAAAATTGGCATATCTTCATTTCCTTTAAGTAATTAATAATAATATTTTCTAAACTGCATTAGAAGGAAGTTTAGCATTAAGAGGCATAACTTTAAAACAGATAGAAAGAGAGCAAATACATTAGATTTTAAGTAATAGCAAGTATAGTTTACAGAATATTAAGTTACATTTAAATTACGTTACGGGAATTACATTTTAGAAGATATTAAAAATTTAGTAGGGTTTACATTACTGGGTTACTGAAGTTTTAGAAGAATAAATTAGGTGATCAGAAATAACAAATTGGAGACATATTACCTAATTTATTATGAGTCTGTGTGGAAGTTTGAATCCCATGATGAAAACTGAATTTCCGCACAGGCATAACTAGCTATGAATTGAATAAGAGAGTTCAACAGTTCAGCATTTCATTTTTATGAGGTTTTTCCAATCCCATGATGAAAACTGAATTTCCGCACAGGCATAACTAGCTATGAATTGAATAAGAGAGTTCAACAGTTCAGCATTTCATTTTTATGAGGTTTTTCCAGATTATGATATTTTGATGATCATATTTAGGACATGGGAGACAGGCAGGTTAATGCATCTACTCTGCTACCATGCTTTGGAACATTATTATTATTATTTTTTAAAATTTGACTGATGTGGATTGTCCAGGCATTCGATGACAAAAACTGGACTGGCTGATCTTTATTGTTCTCTTTGGCTATTTATACCTTTTTCAACTATTTTTGGAAAATTCCCTTTTTCATACGCTCCAGGCTAAGTGGCTATGTTGGAATTCCGATGACCGCAATTATCAACCTAAACTATATTTGTATTGTATTCTTGAGATCCACTCTTGATAAACCCAAGGGTTTAATTGTTTCAAATCTATTTTTAATTAAATGTAGATTTGCAGAGTTTATATTTCAAATTATCTTTTCTATTTTAATTTTACTTTAATTAGAAAATCCATTACCATTTTGTTAATGGATTTTCTTTTGTTTGATGCTATGGAATGTTAGTAAGGTTTATCGTGATACCTAAATCTCCAGAATAAAATACTTAACAAAAATATCATATTAAAAATTTATATATTGATTTTTATAAAAGTTTCCATCTGTAATTCTATATATATGTATTTGCATATATATATATATCTGGGCCCCTCTAATATTTATAATAAAACATTTTAATAGAAAATTAATACTTTAATAACTTATTTACTGGACTAAAATTTAAATGTAGATAAATGGCAGATGGAAAGTTTTACAAACATTGTAACACACGTGGATCAGGTTTGATCCTTGACTAGTAATCCAGAAAGAGGTGAAGCATGGATCTGGCCTACAGATTCTATTGCTTCAATATAAATGTACAAAGCATCATGCTTTATAAATTCATAAATAGTCTAGCAACAAAGGCATATCCCATTTTGATTTTTTTGATGAAAAGTTCAAGTGTTTTATGTAGATGCATTTATAATTATTAGTCTACAGTGAACTTTTTTTATGTAATGTCACATAATCAATCATAGTTTCCATGAGATAAGCAAGTCACGTAGAAATATTTTTAAAAATCACAACAAATAAATGAGATTATGGTAGATTCTTCTTTATTTGAGATTATATTTATATCCTAATATACTATAAAAATCATACCAAGGATGATCCTATTTATATTTTTTCTCTGCTATATGGATTATAATAAAATTCCAGTTTTTTCCTGAAATCTTGTATTCATATATATATGTGTGTGCTTCATGTATATATTATTGCCATAAAATTATAATACTAAGTCATTTTAAAAAAATAATGTAAAAAGAAATTTAATTTTATTATGAAATTCAATGTTGTTATGTGGGAGTAAAGGAGAGTTCAGCTCAGCAAAGAATATTTAACTAATTAATTAAAATCAACTGATGTTCAAAAGAATTTATAAATTAAATTCTAATTTTTGAATTTATATTTTAGTGTATCACTGTCATTACAGTAAAAGGTGGATATGTAATTACCATAAGAGATTAGCCAAAACCAAAGATCTGTGGAATTTATTTTAAAATTAAACTAGATTGAGATCAGTAAGATTTTTTTTTAGATAGTAAAGAAAATAATTTTCTCTAAGTTTTAAAATTAATTAATCAATTTGGAAAACATCCGGATGTGTTTGTTTTGAGGGATTTATATTGCAACAGGGCAGGTATAATCAAACCCTGTTGAGATAATTAGACAAATATGTATTCATATACTTAACGCATTATTATATATCTTATTACTAATGTATTATTAAAAATACATATTACTTTACTAACAAAATTAATATTTACAGTTTGATGTACAATCAATGGTCATTTGCGTGGTCGTATTGAAGTGATTTAGTTATTTTAATTAAAAAAGAACTCATAGAAGAGGTACGGGGGGGTTATACACTTGCTCTGATTTTTCTTTCTTTTGCCAAACCCAGCTATACACATCACTATGTATATGTGTGTGTTTTTGAACCATTAAAAATGAAAAATTCACAAAATAAAAATAAAAAGGAAACATTTTGTTTGATAAACTTTTTAAATATATACATATTAAGTCAACAAAAGAACTATACATATCAAGATGGAAGACTGATTTTGCAGAACAATGGAAGTAATTATTATAAAAAAAAATTGTGGAATGTCTAATGCTAATTAAATATTAATTGGAAAGAAATAGGTGTAAAAAGCTTTTGTGGTGCATTCCAACAAAGGCATACGGAATGTGAATGGAAATATAATTGAAAATGAATGAAAAGAAAGATAAATTCGATAATTAAAAAAAAAAGAATTAAGAGTTACTATAAGTTTGGAGGTAGAAGAAAGAGGACGGTAGACTGATAAACAGAAATAAGAATCGAGAGATCAACATGATATACATTTGATAAAATATGGTCAGGCTGGGGTAGAGGCTTCAACGTGCGGAGAGTTCCGAATCCTTTCCCCCCGAATGTATAGCAGCTGCCGATAGTGGAGAAGGGATGTCAAGCCCGGAGAATTTGCCTCAATAAGCAACAATGTTGAATCGCCATAAGATGAAGAAAATAAATAAATAAATAGACTTTAGCCATGGAACCCGAACTTAAAAAAAAAAAGTTCGTTCACTGACAAAGGACCGGAGATTCCCTTTTCACCAGGTGGATTCGATCAATTCCCCAGGGAAACGCAGGTATTTTTTTTCCTATTTGCATATATATGTCACTTTTAGTAAGCTTACTCCACAAAATTGAGAAAACTGTTATTTGACACAATTGCGAACTTAAAATTTCTTTTCTTTGCCCGGAGAGGTCAAACTATTTTCTACGGAATTTATTAGTGTATAAATTAGTCCAATTAAATCTTCAGTGCAAAATACATATAATAGCATATTTGTGTGTGTGGGAGTTTTGGCAAAAAGAGAAAAGAGCAAACAAAAAAAAAGAAACTGATATGAATCTTTGATTTAAAAGAGAAAAGAGACACTAATTCAACTTACGTAAATATATGGTTTTTTTTTTATAGATACGTAAATATCATTGCTAATAAATGTGTATAAAATGAATGTTTTTTTTTTTTTTGTGTTATGAGTTTTTTTTTTTAATAAAAAGAAAAAGGGAGGGTTAGATCTACTGCTGGTAAATTTTACCACCCGCCCTGAGCAGAGCTAGTCCAGGGCATTTCCATATTGGTATTCCAGCTCTCCCAGCATAATTCTTATAGAAATATAGGATTGGCGCTTGAGGTCATAAATTGATGCTCATAAATATGCTGGGTGATAAAATGGAATAATTTTCGAATTTTCTTTTAAACAATTATGCATATATGTGTATCATTATATATACATACACACAATTTTACAAGACTACATATATGCGTAAAATATATATGGAAAATGGTAAATCATGTTACAAATAGTGACCCAACGAAAGAGCCTCGAAGAGAAGTAGGTCAATGAAGGAAAGAAAAATATAAAAGAAATTAACATGAATTTTTTTTTTTGAGAAAATAAATAAATATATACATATCGGTTTTGTCAGATCATTATTGTTTGGCTAAAGGAAAAAAAATAGGAAAACGGAAGTTATATTATATTGGCAGAGTTGGATGTAGTTAATATTAAGTTTATAAGAATAAAAAAAAACTTTTTAGGCTATATGAAAAATACCAACTGAGTGCAGAATATAAAAGCATTTCATAAAGTAATCAGTTTAGGTTAGAATGGTTTTTAAAGAACTTTCAGTTTGTTATGGATTTTTTTTTTTGTAAATAATGAACGTAAATGTTTTTCTTGTTCGCAATTGATTTTTTTTTTAAAAAAAAAAAAGTAATACAGATATTTTAAAAGAAAAAAGTAAACGAGTTTTTAAGTGGTTAACCTTTATGATTAATCCATTTTAATTAGATACAAAATAATTATTTGGATTTCTGTCACTTATTACTATAAGATGTCATAACTAGATAAAAATAATTTTTATATATATTAAATTAATGTTGTTTTAAAAGAAATTCGAGTAATGAATTATATTTAATTTGCACCCACACAGTAGCTATGATTTTTAATATATTTTTCACTTTTTGCTTTTATAATCATTTTTGACAATTTCTGAATTTGAAACTAACTTTGAAACGAATGTTTTGAAATAACAATAGTCTATCTGTACTAGTTTTCAAAACGAGGTTTTATAAAAGTGGAAAACAAGTTAAGTCGAAATAACATAGTGAAATATTGATCGGTCCATGGTAGAATTATAAATATATATACTTAAGAAATATTGAAGGCATAAGAAAGTCTGGGAAGGGGGCAGCACTTTGCTTTGGGGGTTTGGGGTTTCGGAACCTAGCACGTAGAAAAAATATATATACATCACATAAAGAGGATGGAGTTGATAAGAATAAAAGTATATGGAGGAAAGAAGGGAGAGCCAGTTGAGCACCTTAGGAGTCTGCAAAGATACTTTGTGAGTTATGGAACACCAGACAAGGTTAAAACGATAATAGCGTCTTACCACCTAGAAGGGCAGGCCATGGATTGGTGGAACTCATTGCTACACCAACCGCAGACATTTTTAGATTACAAGACAGCCCTGGAGAGAGCTTTCTGGAGTGAAGAAAGGCAGGACAACATTAGATCCCAATTGATAAGAGAGAAGTTTCAAGAGGATGGACCAGAGGGATATGTGCATTTTTTAGGCATCAAGTAGCCACATTCAGGACATTAGAAGCATGTAATTTGTCAGAGAAACAGATTGTGAAGATGGTCTGCCAAAACCTGCCAATAAGAATAAGATTGATGCTAGAGGAAGATGGAGACAACCCATCTAAAGAAATAGACAATATATTGAGTCAAATGGAAATAAGTGCGGAAATGAGATGGATTCGAGAAAAAAGGGAAGTAGACCAAGGAAGAGACATAATATTCAGACAGCAACCGAATTCAAAACACATGGGGAACCTAATTTGTTCGTGGGAGGACTGTGTACCGAGTTATGCATGCCAAACATGTCCGAAAATACGGATAGCAGCAGGACAGACAAAAGTAGAAGCGCTTATTGATTCAGGGAGTCAGGTCTCTGTAATAACAGAAAGATTGTATTATAAACTCACCAGAGAACAACTAAATATACCTGTTCTACCATTAAAAGCTGTACAAGTGGTGATGGCCAACAACAGAAAGGCCAAGGTTGAACCCAAACAAATATGGCTGGATGTCAAAATCCATGGAGTAAGTTGCCCCCATGTATTCCTAATCATGAAAAATTTGATTTGTGATGTCTTATTGGGAACTGACTTTTTATACAAATATAAATGCAAGTTGAACTACGAAAGTAGACAAGCCACATGTAATGGGGAGGTGGTTGGATTTATAATGGATAGCACGGATAGTTCAATAGGTACTATGAAAGTTGTCGATGAACACAATGATGATTTGATAATGGAAAAAATAGACCAGGTGAAGATAGCTGGGGGAGAAGGGAAGCAAATACTAAGAAAGATACTGAAGGAATACAATCAGGTATTTTCAGACAGGCCAGGCGTGATCCCAGGGTTCGAACAAAGGATTCAAGTAAATGAAACACAACCATTTAAGGCAAAATCATACCCAATTCCTCATCAATATAGGGAGCAGGTGAAGGAGCAGATAGATCAAATGTTGGAATGGGGTATTATATCAAAAAGCTCTTCAGCTTATTGTAACCCGATAGTCATCATCAAGAAAAAGGATAATTCCGTACGGTTATGTCTCGATGCGAGGCAGTTGAATAAAATCATGGTCCCAGATTGTAACATACCACCACCCATGCAAGAATTACTTGGGAGATTTAAAGGGAAAAATTTTTTTCAACATTCGATCTGACAGCAAGCTATTGGCAGATAAGGCTGCACCCAGAAGATCGTAAGTATACTGCCTTTAGGTATGATGGCTGCTCATATCAGTTTAACCATATGCCATTCAGCCTGATTAACAGTGGGGCTGGTTTACTATGATGTTTAGATCAGGTATTATCTGATGAAGTCAAGAAAATAGTTACAATGTATGTGGATGATGTATTGGTGGCATCGGCTACTGTGGAAGAACATACCAAAGATGTGGAAATGTTTTTAAGGGAATGTTGGAATAAAGGGATCAAGGTAAACCTGAAGAAAAGTGTGCTCTTTCAAGAGGAAGTTACATTCTTGGGCCACCTTATAGGATCACAGGGTGTCCGGCCACACCCAGATAAAATCTCAGCCATTGAAGGTTTCCCAGCACCTAGGTCCAAGAAGCAGATATGATCCTTTTTGGGTATGTGTAACTTCTACAACCATTTTCAGGAGCAGTTTGCTCAACATATGGAACCACTAGTTAGATTACTGAGAAAAGATGTAGTGTGGGAGTGGGGTGAAAAGCAAAGCCAGGCATTTGAGAGGGTGAAGCAAGGGTTCATGAAACATGTAATGCTGGCTTTTCCTGATTTTGAGAAACCCTTTGTAGTGCAGACTGACAGCAGCGGGTATGGGCTGGGAGCAACAGTATCACAGATTCAAGAGGATGGTCAGGTGAAAGTGCTGTATTTCTTAAGTAGGCTGCTCAAGGGTCCTGAGCGTCATTACACTGCCACAGAAAAGGAAGCTTTAGCCATTGTTTGGTCATTCCAAAAACTCCGCACATTGTTGTTGGGATCAAAAATAATTGTGGTTACGGATCATAAGAGTTTAGAATTTATTAACCATAGTTATCTGACAAATAGTCAGTTAGTGCGGTGGAGCCTATACCTCCAAGAGTATAATTATGTGGTAAAGCATTGTAAGGGGTCAGATAACATTGTAGCTGATGCTCTTAGCCGTAACCCAGTGTGTTTGCCATCATGTCATCTTAAAGCTGAAAATTTATATGTGGCAGGAATAAACTTAAGGATTAATGAGGGGGTAGAGAATGATCTTAAGAGATTAGCCCAGTGTCAGAGGGAGGATGCCCAGTTAAGTCAAATAATTGCACAACTGGAAGGGAATACAAGAAAAAACAATGATGAGTCCAGAAGTTGGATCAACCGATACAAACTTGACCAAGCTGTTCTCCAATACAGAATGAAAAGGGGACCAGAAAGTTGGAGACCTGTAATACCCCAGAAAATACGGAATGCAGTGGTGACTCATGTCCACCAAATATATGGACACTATGGGGTGTGGAAAACTGAAAAGTGGCTCAAACAGTGGTTTTATTGGCCAGGCATGCATGGGACTGTCGTGAGGATGATTAGGCAATGTGAACTTTGCCAGAAAATGAAGCCGGCTAATAGGAATTATGCAGGCCCAATGACCTCCATAATTCCAAAGAAGCCACATGAGATGATTGCGATAGATTATTAAGGACCATTGCCCACCTTTAATAGAAAAAAATATTTGTTGGTGGTGTATGATCTATTCAGTAAATTTGTGGCTGCATATCCCATGACTCAAGCAAATACCTGAAACACCATATGTCTCCTTGAAAAGGAATATTTTACAGTGATGGGAAAACCTCAAAGCATCCTCTCGGATCATGGCACACCATTTATCTCTGGTGAATGAAAAGCATGGGTTCAGAAGTCAGGAATCCAACACATACTAACATCAATTAGAAATCCACAATCGAACCCATGTGAGCAGGTGATGCAGGAGTTGGGTAGGTTGTTTAGGACATACATCCCAACTAATCACTGAGGATGGGTTAAAAAGATCCCAGAAATACTGAACTACATAAATTGGGCAGTTAATGAGTCCACAGGGTTTTCTCCCATGTGGCTCCAGTTTGGCAAACATGCCCCTAAATTAATCAAGGCCAAAATACCAGGACCAAAGGAAATGCCAATAAATGTGGAGGAGGACCAAGAGCAGGCATATCATACACTTTTGAAAAGGAGTCAGGAAAGAAACAAACATACACTGGAGAGGCCTCATCAGTTTAAAGTTGGTGATCTAGTCATGGTGAAAACCCCACATGTGAGCGAACCAGGGAAATTTATCTGTAAGAAATTTTGCAGTTTGTATGAGGGACCTTTCCCTATTGTTAAGTGTCAGGGGGATAATGCATTCTGGGTGAATACTGGGCAGGAGGTAAGGGGATCATACAATGCTCATTCCCTCAAGCCCCATGCCAGTATGAATGGTTCATGATATTTAGGAGCCATTCAAATACATAGACCATATTTGAAGGCTTCCAGGAGGGGGTATTGCAACAGGGCAGGTATAATCAAACCCTGTTGTGATAATTAGACAAATACGTATTCGTATACTTAACGCATTATTAAAATATATATATATATCTTATTACTAACGTATTATTAAAAATATATATTACTTTACTAACAAAACTAATATTTACCAGTTTGATGTACAATCAATGGTCATTTGCGTGGTCGGATTGAATTGATTTAGTTATTTTAATTAAAAAAGAAACTCATAGAAGAGGTACGGGGGGGTTATACACTTGCTCTGATTTTTCTTTCTTTTGCCAAACCCAGCTATACACATCACTATGTATATGTGTGAGTGTTTTTGAACCATTAAAAATGAAAAATTCACAAAATAAAAATAAAAAGGAAACATTTTGTTTGATAAACTTTTTAAATATATACATATTAAGTCAACAAAAGAACTATACATATCAAGATGGAAGACTGATTTTGCAGAACAATGGAAGTAATTATTATAAAAAAATTGTGGAATGTCTAATGCTAATTAAATATTAATTGGAAAGAAATAGGTGTAAAAAGCTTTTGTGGTGCATTCCAACAAAGGCATACGGAATGTGAATGGAAATATAATTGAAAATGAATGAAAAGAAAGATAAATTCGATAATTAAAAAAAAAAAGAATTAAGGATTACTATAAGTTTGGAGGTAGAAGAAAGAGGACGGTAGACTGATAAACAGAAATAAGAATCGAGAGATCAACGTGATATACATTTGATAAAATATGGTCAGGCTGGGGTAGAGGCTTCAACGTGCGGAGGGTCCGAATCCTTCCCCCCCGAATGTATAGCAGCTGCCGATAGTGGAGAAGGGACGTCAAGCCCGGAGAATTCGCCTCAATAAGCAACAATGTTGAATCGCCATAAGATGAAGAAAATAAATAAATAAATAGACTTTAGCCATGGAACCTGAACTTCAAAAAAAAAAAGTTTGTTCACCGACAAAGGACCGGAGATTCCCTTTTCACCAGGTGAATTCGATCAATTCCCCGGGGAAACGCAGGTATTTTTTTTCCTATTTGCATATATATGTCACTTTTAGTAAGCTTACTCCACGAAATTGAGAAAACTGTTATTTGACACAATTGCGAACTTAAAATTTCTTTTCTTTGCCCGGAGAGGTCAAACTATTTTCTACGGAATTTATTAGTGTATAAATTAGTCCAATTAAATCTTCGGTGCAAAATACATATAATAGCATATTTGTGTGTGTGGGAGTTTTGGCAAAAAGAGAAAAGAGCAAACAAAAAAAAAGAAACTGATATGAATCTTTGATTTAAAAGAGAAAAGAGACACTAATTCAACTTACGTAAATAATATGTTTTTTTTTATAGATACGTAAATATCATTGCTAATAAATGTGTATAAAATGAATGGTTTTTTTTTTGTGTTATGAGTTTTTTTTTTTAAATAAAAAGAAAAAGGGAGGGTTAGATCTACTGCCGGTAAATTTTACCACCCGCCCTGAGCAGAGCTAGTCCAGGGCATTTCCATATTGGTATTCCAGCTCTCCCAGCATAATTCTTATAGAAATATAGGATTGGCGCTTGAGGTCATAAATTGATGCTCATAAATATGCTGGGTGATAAAATGGAATAATTTTTGAATTTTCTTTTAAACAATTACGCATATACGTGTATCGTTATATATACATACACGCGATCTTACAAGACTGCATATATGCGTAAAATATATATGGAAATGGTAAATCATGTCACAATATATTGAACCAGATTGACATCCGATTCAATGGTGTTATTACAAAAAAAAATTATTAAGCTTTTAATTTTCATTAAACATTTAATGTTTAAATTTTTATTATTATTTAAAAAGAGTATGTGTATCAAAATACACACGCGTTTATATGTAAAACGGTTCATTTTAATGTTTATCGATTTATTTTAAAATAGTTTGCTTTCACCGCTTGCTTTTAATTAATTTAATTGAAAACAGGCAAGCTTACTAATTACATTCCTGTTGCTTTTATATTAATTATTTTAAAGTTCATTCTTAAAGCAGAGATTTAATTGTATTGTTTTATAATAATCCCTAGGTAGAATTTTTAGATTAGATTAAGCTGGAGATTAATATTTGCCCTGCCTAAGGCATAGAATTGGACAACAAGGAAAGTGTTGTTGTGGGAAATGTAGGAGGTATAAATAGTCCCATCAATTTGGAGAGGGTAGTTACTTATTCTTGACTAAACAAGCTATTTCCCAAGTGAAAATCAGAATTGTTTTTACGTACTTTGGTTGCAGCTTGTTGAGATCGAGAGTTTTGATAGCAGTTCAGACATTTAATTTCTTCAAAAAAATTTGCAGATGTCAAGTACTGTACATGTTGTCATTATCAGAATGACATGCTAACTTACCAAAGGATGGATCCTTAACTTCCAAATCTGCTCCAGTAATGTCATAAACTTCTAGAAGCGGACTTACATCTACCTTGCAATTGTCAAAGAACTCGAAAATGAACTAGAATAATAGTGTGCACTCTGCTTGAACAGTACGTTACCGTAAGGTAATATTTTCTTTTATTCTTCCCAGGTTAAATTTCTTTTAAATGTCTGCTCAATCTAATTATAAATCTGTATTCCTAAGTAATATTTAGCCTCATACTTAATATTTGTTGTTTTCCTGTACTTTGTAGTGTGTTTTGGAATCTTAGTTTTAAGATTCCAAGTTTGCTTTCGATTTTTGTTTATTGGAGAGTGACGAGGGAGTTTTTCTATTTTTATGCCTAACTTTTACTAAATGCTTTAGCAGTCGTGTATATTTAAATGCTTACCTATCATTATTTTAGTAGCTAATAATTAGTTTTAAACACTGTGTTTGCACTTTTGCAAACCTCCAAAAATCTTTTGGCTGGCTACTTTATTGTCCCAATTTTCCGCAGGTGGGGATTTAATTTCTTATATCTCTGAAAGCGGAAACTCAAATTGGTTTTCTTTGTAATTTTATAAGTTGCCAGCAGGAAGATAATATTTATCCCTTTGTAAATTACAGGTGAGAGAGACTTTCACTGTTAAAATATTTAAAGCTTTAATATTTTCATACTCATGTGCATTCTCCGATAGAATTATTTTGTATTTACTTGTGCTTTAAATTTATCAGAGTGTGTACTCAGAACTTGTGTCATTAATTTATTTCTTAATTATAACTATTTGTAATTCATTTTCTTTAATTGCTGGGGCAGATGTAACTGTTTTTCTAATGATTTACTTGTCTCCTATTGGGACCTTTAATTATGATTCTTAGAGTAGTTTTCGCCAATCATTTGGCTGGGATTTGCCAGTTTTAATTATTTTCTTTTCATTTTAAATCCTCTTTTTTAGTTGTTCTTGAGGTAAATCAATCACCTTTATTTTAAATGTAATAATAGGTGCAGCTTCTACCGACATATGACATTCATGGTCTGACGCATTTTTCGGGCCTTGGAAAGCTCACCGACGCTGGTTTCATTGATTTATTTCAAGAATGTATTGTTTAAGTATCTGAAAGTGAAAACCAATGTTTGGGTGAATCCTCTGCTGAATGAAATTGCTTCCTCCCTTTATAATTTGTTATTAGAAAATCAGTAGGTCTGCCAGAACATTGTGTTTAGTCTTTCTGGTACATGCCTTAGCTAATCCTATTTGTTAACTTATAAATTTTTCTTATAAGTTATTCTTCTCTGAATAAAATTTTTGAAATTTGTTTAAACTTAATTTGGCTGACGCT
The DNA here is from genome assembly GCA_028023455.1 of Epiperipatus broadwayi. Taxonomy (NCBI): domain Eukaryota; kingdom Metazoa; phylum Onychophora; class Udeonychophora; order Euonychophora; family Peripatidae; genus Epiperipatus; species Epiperipatus broadwayi. The sequence continues at coordinate 6,755,427 of JAQFVV010006262.1, forward strand.
TGTCTTTGTACTTTGGTTTCTCAATTGTATAAATAATTTTAGATCTGTTGTTTCTCCCTAACTTGAGTCAGCACAAACCATCATCATCATTCATTCTGATCACAGTAAATTTTCCAGATATGTAGTATTCTGGTGCGTGCCCTCTGTGTCAGAATAGATTGAGTGTCTGGTACAATATATATATAATGGCAGGGAAGAAAGAGTTTTAATTCTTGTAAAGTTCTTGCTACATCTTGTAACATTTTTCTAAACTCTTATAGATTATGTCACACTATGACCACTAAGTAGAACCTGTCAATTTGTCTGGCCATCTCTGTAGGAGCATGAGTATGGAGTTACCTGGTACTATAAAATGTGATGACACTAAAGTCCCTGCCTATAATTGATGATCAAAGTTACTGACATACTATGCCATCACCATTAAAAAAATCTCCAGTACATAATGTCACTGAGTGACTAGCCAGCCAATGTCCAAGAGCACTATCCATAGGACAAATGAACTATAGCCGAAGTTCAATATACTGTTTTACTATCTACCAAAATCCTTCAATGGTCTATTAAAATAGTGATTTTTAACTTCATAAATTTTAATTTACTGGTAAACAATTATATAGCCTCTTTAATATTGTTTTCTTTGCTTAAATAATTATTTATAAATCACCTTTTAAAATCAGTTTTCCTTAGTTTAACCCTTTGAAAACCAGGCGGCCATCTTTAATTTTTAAAAAAATTTACCCTAATTCTAATAACTTAGATATTTTGTGTTTGAATGTAATAAATATATAAAAATAATGTTGTAAAAGCAAGTACATATATGAAAGAATATAATGAAGCTGTTAAAATAATCATTTCATAAAGAAAAAGTAAAAAAAAATAATATTTATAACAGATTTAAGAATGTTTGTTTTTACACTGATTCACAAATCCTAAATTTTGAAATTCAAATGATAAAATGACACTTTCATAAACAGCTTCTTCACATTCCTCACAAAATTACAAAAAAAATGATGTATTGGAAGTCTTACCTGAGGTAATTTTTCCCTGAGAAAATTACTAAAACAGCTGACTTGCTGTGATCCATTTTCATTCCACAGCCAGATATGTTCAGTTTTGTAAATTATCTGTAAAAATATGAATGGTTTTTAGTGGAGAAAAAAGTAATAGAACAGTGTAATTCAAAAATAAATAAATAAACTCATAAAAAATAAAATGAATAAAAATAAATCAATAAAGATAATTTTTTATTATTATTAACAATGATTACATGTGTGGAAGAAAGGCTAAGTTCAAATACATGGCACTATAACACAGAGTGGATGGATTGATGAAGTCAGAAACCGTGTATAAAATATCCTATATTACATGAAATTCCAGTTGTGTAGCATAAACTTGTATATAAATATATTTATTATTTTGCATAAAAGATATGAAGAAAGGCTGAGTTCAAATACATGGCACTATAATACAGAATGGATGGATTGATGAAACCAGAAAGTGTGTATAAATATCCTATATTACATGAAATTCCAGTTGTGTAGCATGAACTTGTATATAAATATATTTATTATTTTGCATAAAAAATTTGAAGAAAGGCTGAGTTCAAATACATGGCACTGTAACAATAACTGGATAGATTGAAGAAGCCAGAAAATTTATACAATATCCTATATTACTTGCCTAAAATTGACACAAATCAATTGAGGGTCATAACTTTAGCACTGATGCAATAATTGTCCATAAATTCAAACTTGGTCATGCATGATACACTATTCATATTTATAATCATGCCAAAAATGCATTAGCTCACGCAGTGACAGATACCCCAGTCCCCAACTTTTTTCCATTCTACAGCATATTTATTTGAAAATATTATAATTTATTATTCTATAGCATATTTATTTATTTCAGTACATCGAAAATATTATAATTTATTATTATATAACATATTTATTTGTTTCAGTAAATAGAAAATATTATAATTTATAAAAAATATATATATATAAAAGTAATTACATACTCGCGAATGTTATCAAAAAACGTTTATTTGTTTCAGTACATCAAAAATATTATAATTTATTATTATATAACATATTTATTTGTTTTAGTAAATATAAAATATTATAATTTATAAAAAAAAATATATAAAAAAAAGTAATTACATACCCTTGAACGTTATCCAAAAACGTAATTTGAGAAGAGAGCCCAGAATCACGGACAACTTCAACGGAAAATCACAATAAAATCTTCAATAATTGATCCAACAATTGTGGAATAACTTTTTTACGATAAATAAAATGAGAAAAATCAAAAAAAAAAAAAAATTTTAGGTACACTTTGCTAAAAATATTCATAAAAAATCTAAAAATTGTCGTACAGAAAAAATTCTTAGAGTTTCAGGTAGATATTAAAATGGTGCAAAAAATGACGTATTGCGCGTATGTGTGACGTTTACCGTTTACGCGTAAACTCAGCTCAAAATAGAAATTTCTAGACAAGTCGTACAAAAGTCGTACTGGGTGTCAAAGGGTTAACAGGCAACCCCAGTATTAATTTTGTTGTTTATATAATTGTCCATCAAAAATTGAATCTGTTGACCACGTAGGGTAGTAAATGCAAAACTATAGCTGTATAGTCGCCATAACACCTGCAGATAGAATTTGAATACTATCCACCATATTGGGTTCAAATACGAATCCCCTTTCTTAAATATATCTTAAGAAATAAAATCTATGTATCCTATATCAGGATGTATGTTAAAAAAAATATTTAAAAAAAATCTACCTAGTGGCCATTATTTCATTTAAAAAGACAAACAACAATTTCTTCGGAAAAAGTATACTTATGAGCGTCAATTATTAAACTGACCCCAAGCGCCAATCTCACTAGTACCATAAGAATTATACTTTTCCCTTTTAAGAGATCTTAAAATTATCACTAATTAGGTGCCTGGCCCTTTTAGCTAGCTCAAATCCCAGGGCTGGGAGGTAACAATACCATTAGGTTGAACAGAGGTAACTGACTAAATTTGCATAGTTGAAACAAGCTTTCCCTGCTTTATATACTTCCCAACTTAAGTCGTGTATATTTAAACTTTCATATTAGTAACAGTTTCTTTTCTATACCCCTTAAATTAGATCGTATGCCATTTAAAATTAGCTAATGTTGAACTCCCTCTTTTTACACACTTATTTTCTCTATATGCGATCTATTTCTTTATCAAGTCTATGGTTTAGAATTTTAAAATTACATGTAATAGAATTGCCTATTCTGAAAAGCATACTTCTCATTCATTGATATTCTGCCAGGAAGGAAACTAGGCCAATATAAGTAATAAATATGTTCATTAATGAGAGACAATTAGTTTTAACGTAAGTATACAATTTTATTACTATGGCTAATTAAATATGGAGAAAGAAAAACATATATATAATTTATATATCAATGATAACATAAAACACAAAAAAAACAGAATCAATGAATTATAAAAGAACATATAATTAAACATATGTGTGGGAATGCATTTATACGTTTTAAATTAAAATATATAATTTTACAATGACTGAACTTTTGGAGAGTAGCGGTAGGCAATTTTCAGTTCTTTTAAGTTAATAAAACTAGTTATAGTTACCTTGAAGTACCTGGGAATTTTAATAGGGATAAGTTTATTTCCACGTAAGTTTGATTTTGACGGTTCAACTGAAATTTATGTATTTTTTTCTTGTCGAAGATTAAAACAAAATTTTTCTGCTAATAGCAAAAAGTTTGCATGAGCATTCATTTTGTGGTATTACTTGGATCTAAGAAATAATAATGGCTTAGTGGAGGCATTCTTATTGTATACAATTCGATATTTTCTTCCTTCCTGGATTGTTTTAGCGGTGTATCGATAAGGTTCCTATGGTTTTTAGAGGGGCAAGCATTTAACAGCACCAGCTACATATTCGGAGTATAGGGTGGCAGCCCTACATGTATTGATCTACTCCTGCATTCCTATTGTAGTGATGGTCTGAATTACTATATCTAAATCCATTTTCTTCTCCTGATGGTTGATTGAAGGATTTGTTTTATTGTTTCATTTTATAATACGAGCATAGCCATATCAGTCAATTTAGCAACAAGAAAATATTAATATTTTCATTTCAGTTTGAAAAACCACTCTTGCTTGTTCTGATTTTTCTTCTAACTAATTAATTTCTCCAATTCCTTTTGTTTCCCAAAATAGTTTATCAGTATGCTGATCTCTATTTCTTAGGCATGCTTTGACCACTTTTTTCTTTCTCTGCCATACATTTACTTAAAAGTCCTTGAAAATTTTGAGTGCTAAGTAATCAAACAAAAGATACAAAATTGCCTCAAGGTAGATGTATATAAAAGTTCTTTCATTACTCTCATTAACATGCGATATACAGTAAAACAACAGAAAAGTATACATTTGAAATAAATTAATAATACAAGAAGAAAATTTATATATTTGCGTATAACTGCATTCCCACAATTTATTACAGATTTTCATGAATTTATTTTAAAACTCATAACTATAAACATCTTTCTCTTTCTCTCTTTTTTTAATGTATATCCTGATAAGTATATGCCGTTACATTTCTTTCAAATAGAAGTAAAAAAAACATAAAATCACCCTCGAGTAAAAATATATGTATAAAAAGGAGGGGGATTTAATAATTTGATTTGAATTAATATGTATAATGCACAGATGGCAAACTAATCATATAATTTAAAGTTAAAATCTAAAAACAAGATTCTTTTTAATATAAAAGAATTTTTAAAAAAATACTGTTAATTAGATATTTTTATTCTTAGAATGGAAATGATTTTCTATTTTGAGATAATTGCAAACATAGTCAGATAAGAGATAAATTTAAAAAAAATACTACTGATAAGAGTTTATAGAGATAAAAAACTTTGAAGGGAGAGGGATTTTTGGATTACCCTTGCTGATTGTGTATTATTAAGTATATTGATAAGTGTATTGCGGATCTCCAAAATGTCACATTTCCCATATTCGCAGCAGCTGAAGCAGTTTCCAGAATAGGACGGTTACCGGAAAACAGCCAGCAACAGACCTCTCCATCTAGAAGACTAGGAAATGGAAAGAATTTTGAATTCTACCATGCATCAAGGATTACAAAGATGGACCTTACCTATAGCATTGGAAAGTATAAACTTTTCTTTTAAATGAAGTATGAACATTAATCATATAATGCGAACTTTTTCCAGTATTTTAATTGTCACTTAACTTTTAAAAGAAATCTCTTATCTGACTAAATTTTAAATCATTTATATATTTATGGTGCCCAACATAGGGTGATACACTTTAACCATGAATACCGTGAGAATTTTAAAAATAGATAATGCCAATAACAAAAAAAGTTTCTTAAATGAATTTTTACTTATATTTTAAAGCTATAGATTATAATGTAGATGTAAAAGTACTGCCAGAATGTATATTGCACACATATGCATGCATACACATAAGAAAGAAAACTTATGAAATATAATATTAAAAAAGTAATTTTAGGAAAGTCTGATTAATAATAATAATAATAATAATAAAAGTTGGGAACTGTCTAATGGGAGATGCTCAGCTGATATAAAAATTTGGAGAAATAGTTTTTTGTGTGAGTAATTACTAAAAAAAAAATCTTTAAGAATGTTTTCTACTAACGCCAAGTAAGTTTTTTTAATTGTTCTGTTTTTGATAAAGTTCGGTGATGCCAATTATAATGGTCGATGAACCTCCCTAACCTAATCTGCCATACCAGGGTACCACCAAGCTATCTGAACCTGGAAAATTTATACAGTAGGCAGATATGGGTAGGAGAGATTACCTTTTTATCGAACCGAAAGCACCAGTCATCTTATTGTATATTCAAATTTCTAATGCTTACTTTTAAATATTAATAAAATATATAAAATAAGTTACTGCCAAAATTAATTCAACAAAACATTTTATTATAATGCACACGTGCATTAAAAAGATTCCGAAAATTAAATCAACTAAATATATTTGATTTGGATTATATGCACAGATTGAAATGTTTAATAGATTTAAATACAATTTTAATATTTTATTAAGTGTGAACATGCTACATAGATTATGCAATAGCTAACCCAATCCCTTTTAATCTTAGGCCAAAAATCTCATATTTAAACCAATGCTAGCTTACTGATATACCAATGTGACCAATGCAAAATGAGATTATTAGCATAACACAATCATGCTAACAGGAATTTTATATCTGTAGCATGATATCATTAGAAAAATAATGAATCATGGTGAAAAGGAATGAGCATCTTTCCCATGATACAAAAATGAAATTATATGACAAGCTCTGTAAATGGTGATAGCAGTCTTTGCCAGCTTACTGTCCTAGTCAGAGCATAAAAAAATCAATGGTGTAGGAAATACATCTATGACCATTGACAGTCTACTCTTTTGGGTCATATGTTCAGGTGGGTATTATGCCCTGTATGTTAACACATTACAAGGGAACAAGTATCCAATGCACCTACTACATTGACATAAAACATCCGTACATTTATCCACTAGCACCAATTAAACTATGAAACAATTAGCCCAAAATTAACACACTTTAAACTAACAATCTTATGAATCTATGCAGCCATTCACACTCACTTTAAATAATTAATTTAAAAGAAATTACGAGAATGGAAATGATATTAAGCATATTTAAAAAAAAAAGAAAAATATATAAATGATTTAAAATTTAGTCAGATAAGAGATTTCTTTTAAAAGTGACACTTAAAATACTGGAAAAAGTTTGCATTATATGATTAATGTTCATACTTCATTTAAAAAAAAAGTTTATACTTTCCAATGCTATAGGTAAAGTCCATCTTTGTAGTCCTTGATGCATGGTAGAATTCAAAGTTCTTTCCATTTCCTATTCTAGATGGAGAGAAGTCCCTAGCTGGCTATTTTCCAGGAACCATCCTATTCTGGAGACCGCTTCAGCTGCTGCGAATATGGGAAATGTAAATTATTGCTGACCCCTACATTTTGGAGATCCACAATACACTTATCAATATACTTAATAATACACAATCAGCAGGAGCAATCCAAAAATCCCTTATCCCTTCAAAGTTTTTTTTATGTCAACTCTTATCAGTAGTATTTTTTTAAATTTATCTCTTATCTGACTATATGCCCAAGGGCCTGTTTGCAATTACCTCAAAATAGAAAATCATTTCCATTCTAAGAATAAAAATAACTAATTAACAGCATTTTTTTAAAAATTCTTTTATATTAAAAAGAATCTTGTTTTTAGATTTTAACTTTAAATTATATAATTAGTTTGCCATATGTGCATTATATATATTAATTCAAATCAAATTATTAAATCCCTTTTTTTATACATATATTTCTACTCGAGGGTGATTTTATATTTTTTTTACTTCTATTTGAAAGAAATGTAACAGCATATACTTTTTTTAGTTATATAAAAATATTATTATTGTATTATTAAACTTTTTTCTTATTGTATTATAATGCATGCTTAATTAATTGTATATATTAAGGAAGATCGACTATTATAATATAGTCGATCTGTCTTAAATCTTCTAGACTTAATTAAAGATGGAGGTAAAATTATTAAATATATTTCAGTGACTAAAATATTTAATAGTCCAGTAATTCTATCAAATCAAGACATTTAAATCCTCCTCTCATTGATTCTAATTTGCTTTATCATTCAGCTATTTTAAGTTTGTCTGTTTAAAATCTATTATTTTAAATATATAATCTAAGCCACTAATGCAGTTACAAATGGTTCATAAACAATTTTTTAAAAACAAAACTGAGTTTAACAAAATAAAGTTAAACTTTTATTTTATTTTTTAGAAGGGACAAGTATATATGTATACTGTATATATGTGACTTATAAACAACTTTCAGTTTTAGAATAAAATTTAATCTTACAAAGTTTAAAAGTTAATATCTTGTTTTCATTTTTAAAAGGGACAAATATATATGTATTGTAGATATAATAGTTTAATTCTATAAAACTTTTAATACAATTTAGTCTATTATCATTGTAGGCTATTGTATCAATATTTCCTTATATATGTAAGACCTATGGAATGGATCTCCAATTTAGCAGGGAGTAACTTTCTTTCCCAAATTTTTTTAAAAATATATAATAACTGTATAGGCTTTGATTTAGCCTATATAATATATATTCACATATTGTAATCTTATGACATGACCGTTCACATTTTATTCATATATATATATATTTAAATTTAAAGCAATTATTTATTATTTTATATAAATTGGTACTACTGGGTTGTCTAACTTCATGTTTACTGTATGTCATTCCTCCAAGGAGAAAATAGAATAGCTGGGTCCCTTTTGAATATGGTTCATTCAGATGTGGGAATATTCCTTTGTATTTCAGACCCAGTGGACCTTTATTTTATATCACTAATTGGACAGTGGATCATTCCTGCCTGTTGGTGAAATTTATTGATGATTATGGGAGATGCTCATTCCTTCCTACAATGATTTCTTTATTTCATTGAGACTTGGGTATGTTTTCACAGAGGTAAGCATATTCCAGTTTATCTCATTATTGGATTGTTTATTACTGTAGCAACCCAGTACTGCCTTTCTTCTGTGTATGTTAAAGCCTGATATTTAGGCATTGGTGGGTCATGATCATGAGAATTAGGCAATCATTTATTTTAATCATATTTATTTGAGAATTAACTCATTTAAAGCTGTTTTACTTAAAATCACGTACCTGCTTGAGGGATATCTGCCCCAAAGATCAAATAGATACATCATCTGAGGTCCCTTATTTATATATATATGATATGCAGTGAAACTTTCTACACATGTAATCACAAATTAAATGTCACGTAGTCCCATCTCTTATGAGTCTACTAACATATTAAGCGATAGTCATTTCTTTTGTTTATAATTTTATTACTAAATAAGTGTTTGTATTTTCACATAAATATTGCATTGGAATGTCTTGTTTGCCACAGGGAAGTCATATAGTTATAATTTAATTCTAAGAGTCTCTCTTTGCCTGATCACTGAGCCTAATTAAAAATGAAGTAGTCTGTGGGTTGGAATGAGTTGTGATGGTATAAATTACCCTAGTGGTGATTTTGCTGTTGTCTGCTCATCCCAACCTTTATAAACATATTTTATTTTTGGAATATTAGGTATGGTGATATTGTAATGGTATACATATATGCTGTTACATCACTTTCAAATAAAAGTGGAAAAGATCGATAAATAAAATTGCCCTCAAATAGAAATATAAAAAATTAATAAAAATTTGATTTAAATCAAATATATATATAATGTGCACAGATGGTAAACTAACTAAAATTATTTAAAGTTAAAAGTTTAAAATCTAAAAACAAAAGATTTGATTTTAATGTAAATAAAAATAATAAAAGCTGTTAATTATTTTCTGTTTAAAGTTATTTTTAATCTTAGTAGAATGGAAATGATTTTCTATAATGATGTAATAAGCAAACAGGCCCTTGGGCATTTAACCGATTGTAAGTCAGATAAGAGATCAATTAAAAAATACTAGTGATAAAATTTTGAGTTCCCACTCTAAAGCAAGCTGGCCAATAATGATGCAAATGAACACACAGTCCACAGAGAAAAAATCATCATCGCCAATAAGAACAGTGCCAAGCCAGGCAAGATTGATCCTGGAATTTGATGATAAAAATTCAAAAAGTTAATTTTTGGATGGCTCTTGCTGATTACATCTTTATTAAACATATTTCATATGTGTATTGTGGATCTCCAAAATGTAGGAGTCATGCAATAAATTACATTTCCCATATTTGCACCAGCTGAGGTGGCCTCCAGAGTGATGGTTCCTAGAAAATGGCCAGCAACAGATTCATCTCCACCTAGGACAATATTAATATGGGATGGAAGGAACTGTGAACTGAGTTGTGTGACATATCAATGACTGCAAAGACGGACTTCAATAAACCTACAGCCATGGAAAGTATGAACTTTTGTTTTAAATGAAATATGAACTTTAATTAATTAATACAAACTTTTCAAGTATTAATTTTAAGCATCACTTAACTTTTAAAAGAAATCTCTTATCTGACTAAGTAAAATTTAAATTATTTATTATATTTTTTATATGTTTGCTACTATTTCCATTCTCATTAATTTCATTTAAATTAATAAATTTAAAATAGGCATAAATGGCTGCATAGATTCATAAGATTATGTTAGTTTAGGTTTGTTAATTTTGGGCTAATTGTTTCATAGTTGAATCGGTGCTGGTGGAGGGATGTACGGGTGTTTTATGTCAATGTAATCTGGGGAGGCACATTGGATTCTCATTCCCTTGTGCTGCATTAGCATACAGGGCATAATACCCACCTGAATGCATGGCCCAAAATGGTAGCCATTGCATTGCCAATGGTCATAGATGTATTTCCTATGCCATTGATTTTCTTACACTCTGGTTGGGACAGTAAGCCAGCAAAGACTGCTATCCCCATTTATAGAGCATCTCTTTTATATATATTTCAAATGATTTCATTCCTCCAGCAGATGCACATTCCTGCTTTGGAGAAAATATAATAGCTGGGCTCCTTTTGAATATGATCCATGCAAATGTGGGAATATTCCTTTCTATTTCAGACCCAGGGGACCTTCATTTTGGTATCACCAATTGGGCAGTGGATCGTTCCTGCCTGTTGGTGAAATTTATTAATGATCATGGGGAAGATGCTCATTCCTTCCCACCATGATCCATTATTTCTCTAATGATATCCTGTGACAGATGTAAATTCCTGTCAGCATGATTGTTTTATGCTAACATTCTCATTTTGCATTGATCACATCGGTATATCAGTAAGCTAACATTGGTTTGGATGCAAACTTTTAGCCTAGAGTTAAAAGGGTTGGGTTAGTTAAATGCGTATTCTATGTAGCGTATTTACACTTAGCAAAATATTAAAATTGTGTTAAATCTATTGAATGTAGTCATCTGTGCATATAACTTAAATCAAATCTATTTAATAGTTAATTCAATCTTCAGAATGTTTGTATTAATGTGGGTGTGCATAATAATAAAAATGTTTTGTTGAATTAATTTTGGCAGTAATATATTTTATATATTTTATTAATAATATTTAAAATCAAGAATTAGAAATTTTAAATATACAGCGTGATATTTTAAGCTCAGCTTCTCCATGAGCTAGTGACTGGGGCTTTCAGTTAGATAAAAGTTGAACCTCACCCATATGTATCTGCTGCCTTTATAAATTTTCTAGGTTCGAATAGCCTAGTGGCACCCTGGCATGGCAGATAGGTTTGTGAGGTTTCGACGACCGTTATAATATATAAAACAAACAAATATTAATCATTAACATGTATAAATATTTAAATTCACAACTAATTTTGTAATCATCCTGCCTAATTTTATAATTGATTAGGAATGTGGCAAAAAAACATACATGTGCTCTAACATTTTCAGAATTTTAAGAATGTTTCTATTCATAAAACTACTGGTTAGTAATTAAGAATGTATATATTAAAATGCCTATTTCCAATTTTTAAAGCAATAAAATTCCTATTTAATTTATGTAAGTATAGGACAATCAATTGATTATATTGTTCTATCACAATTCCATGACAAACACAAGTATATGAATACTCTACTTTCCATTTCCATCAAATTAATAAAAACAATATGAAGATCAAAAATATTATTCTGTATGAATTGGGGGGAGGGGAATATTAATTTAAAAAAACTAGATAAAATCCTGGTTCTATCAATTCAAATGCAGGGTTAATTCCAGTGTGCAAAAAAAAAAAAAAGTATTATGTGATCTTTTTCACAAATATTTTTCAATACTCCCATTTAGTTCAATTAAAAATCTTATTTGAAAAAGGACATTATGGTTCAAAATATTTAATTAATACATCCAAATTGAATTCCTTATCAAAATAATTTTAATTTGAACCAAAATTGTAATATCCATAAATGAATTCTAAAAACCCTGCAATAAAACAAGAAGACAGTTGAAATCAGCATTTGCACGGATTTACATTAGTAAACAAATATTAGCATAATTTAGGTAATATTGTGCTACTATTGCTTGTTTAAATAAGGACAACAAACAATGATATATTTCATAACTAATTCCAAGATAAACTTCCATTTCCTTGGAATTCTTGTTTTACATCTTTTATGATATTGAAAACTAATGAAATATATAAACTAACTAATTATAAATTCTTACAAAATATAAGTTGCAATCTAAAAAAATAACTTAATTATCAAGTAGGTAAGTTTCATAAAATCATATACACTCTGCAAGTCCAGTTTAATTAAATTATTAGAATTTAATAATTTACTCTCTTTGAATTTCTCTGAACTCTTAAATATATAGTATTATATGACATGCAGAACAGCCAAGCAATCAAAAGACCTATATTGAAATATGTTTTTTTTAAAAGGATTAATATTTTAATAACAATAATTTTGATAACTTCTTAGAAATATAATTTTTCATAGTCCGATAAATAAATCTTTTATCTTTATTGATTACAAATGTGGTTTGCTTATTAAAACAAAATTAATGTATAATCTAAAAATGTGATCATTAAAAGATACGATGATGTAATGACTAATATATAACTCATTTTAAAATGCAATTTTAATATTGCCATATATAAGTTCAATATAATCATTCTGTTTATTATATTATATTAAGCTCTTGATCCTGTAAAATTTCAAAAATCTACTTTAATGTTTTTGATACAAACTTCAATTGCATTTGAACTTCCTTTTGCAAAACTTCTACATTTTGATGAACTTATTTTAATTTGCATAAATAACTTTCATTATCTTCAAACTTAATCCTATGGATAGATTCAGAAAATAGTCACATCACAAATTCATTCATTTCTTCAGTTTTTTCTCTTCATTGCCCAACTCTTCAATTCCACATATCTTTTCCCATCTCTTATATCATCCAGCAAAGCCAACTTTTTCCATCCTTTCTTCTTGTATTCAATTATCATTCCCTCCAAAACACCTTTCATATAACTATTCTTTCTTCTTAATATATATACAATCCAATTTCTCTTTCTATATCTAATATCCTCAATCAATCTTTTTTCATTTACTAATTTTCAAAACTTCATTTGTCAATTTGCTCAGGCAACTAATTTTTCCCATCCTTCCCTATGATCATATCTCAAAGACTTTCAATCTATTCCTAGGTTTTTTTACTCACTGCCCATGTTTTACAACCATACAATAATGCATTATACAGCATTTAGTTCATCTTTTCCTTAATTCTCTCTTCAAAGGTCCACAAAATATTTTCTATCTATTACATTAGTGTAAACTTTTCAAGAGTCTATATTTTTTATAAATTAAATTATACCTTCATATTTTTTTATGTAGGTAATTAATTAAATGACTACTATTGCTTAACATCAATATTTCAGCAAGAATTTTGTTAATAATAAATATCTGTCTTGGTTAAATAGGAATGTTTATTTAGTTTAGAATGCATGCAGACATCTTTTTCAGTAATATATGTACTTCTTTATGAAACAGGAGATAGTCACAATTTCTAAAGATGATTTTCCATTAAAATTCTATTCAAAATAAATATTATAAATTAATCCAATAATTAGTCATTTAAAAGATCATGAGATGTTTGGATACCAAAAATAACACACTAAGTTTCTACCAGGAACCTTCAGTTCTCAACTCTATCACTATATCACTAAGTTAATTACACAAAGCATTCTATTGATGTCATCAGTAATCACAATCAGATTATTTGGCACTCTTTTCCTGAATGTCTATAAAAAATTAGTAATGGACAACATGTTATCCTATAAAGACATCTTCAATAAAATATGAGCAGAAAAATTTATTAATGATGCAATATAGAACAATATAATTATTTCTGATGGTATAAGCTTACAAAAACTGTAAGATTGTGAAAGAATTCTAAACAAAATCAAGTCATCAACTAACTCTATTATATTAATCAATCTCAATAGATACTGTTGCAATACATTTTTAAATTTTATATTTACTTTCTTTTACTATACAAAGAAATATACACAAACGTCAATACAATTAACACTTCAGCATACATAATTCTTAACCAAAAACAGCAACTTCTTCAGATCTATTAATGGTGAGTTTGGCATTTGATTTATTCAAGGATTCTTCAATAGGGATAATAATACACACTGATTTCAGAGTGACCTGTGATTATTGAATAGATAAAAACCTAAATCATGTGTTAATATATTAAACATTTAATATAAGTAGCTCAAGTATGCTTTAGTTTTTAGTGAATTATATTGTTCCATATCTTTTCATTTGGATTTTCTGAATCATCCCAATTATTTCTTTTAATAATCTTAGACATTTTGATAATTACCATTGTGATCTAAAGCTTTTTTTTTTTTCATGTCTAGTGTTTTCAAAAAATGCATAATAAATGCAACAAGGCCAATAGATATATTTGTGGCATAAATGATATTATTTATGCTATGTAAAACCTCCAACTTTTTCTTTCTGTGTCATTATTATTTAAACCATTAATATACAAAGTATTAATCAGTAATTCATGTCGCATTATCTTAACATTTATAGTATGTACATTTATATATGTGTATGTGTGTTTATGCTAATATATTTACTAAAATCTTATAAACTATTGCTTTCATGATAATTGATAAAAAAAATTAATTATTTTGTTTATTTAAATAATGGTTATATATAAAAAATAAAAAACTAGAGAAAAAGTAAAAAATATATAATGATAAAACATTTTTGTAATAAAAAATAAACTAAAGTATTAGTGAAAGCTATACTCAATACTGCTTAATATTTTTTCTGAAATATTTTTGTTGTTTCAACTGGAACATTTATATTATTTTCTTTAACATGATTCTGTATCTATTCTATAATTTTACCATTACAACTGCAAAAAAAAAAAAAAAATCACTTTATTAACTTACAGTATAAGCAATGAAACTTTTACATTAGACATATTGTAAAATAATCTTACACCCCCCCCCCCCCCAGAAAAAAGGGGTTAAAGATAAAAACAATATCTTTAATTCCTCATTTTTCCCTTCTATCTTTTAAAGAGTAATCTAAGATATATTGACCTAGAGTTCTACTTTTCCTGTAGTTCACTGTCTATTATTAGGGATTGTTGTACTTAAATTTTCCTTAATTTCTTTTTTCATGGTGTTGGATTGAGAATATCTATAATTATCTATCTTCATATTATAAAGACATAGCCACTCTTCTAGTGCCAAGCAATATGACTGTCAGTATGACTAAGTTTCCCTTTGGATAGCTTATACATTGATTAAGTATGTGTGTGTGTTTACAAATACCAGTCCTGCTCCTTTTCTATGAGACTTAATGGACTTTTATCTGTGGCATTAGTTAAATGGGTAAGGGTCCATTATTTTCTTAATGGATTGACTCCCTGGATTAGTTAGTCCTCAATTGAGATAGTGGTGATATGGTTACCTGTTTTACATAGGAGAACTTTCCTAAGTTATTTCCAAGATTTTAATTCTCTCAAGTAGAATATTATGCATATTCTCTCTAAACTCGAATTCTGGGATAAATGGAATTTAAGAATGGAGAAAAGAGATGAGCATAGATGGAGATATTTGATATATGTTTGTATGCTAATACAGCATCTCCTAGGAGTGGTTATGAGTCTAAGAGTTTAGGAATCCTAGATACACTTTCTCATCCACTCTTATGACCTATCAAGTATACTATTATGCAAGACTAGGACACATTCTGTTACATATGGTGCATCCAGCTATGGTGCCATGAATCTTATATTAATATTACAATTCAATAATCTCAATGATAAAATTTATAAAATCTAAACATATTCTGTTACAATTTTTTTTTTTTTTGCGATGTGATAAATTGAACTTGGGTAATGAAAAACTACCAGCGATTAAAATTGAGTAAAATAGTATGTAGTCAACCAGTTAAAAGAATTAAATAGTACAATATAAAAGCAGTAAAGATGAAAAGTTGAGTGAAATAACAGTTTAATTAAAACCTTTTTTTTTTGCCAAATATAGTAAAATATAGCAATAATAGATCCTTCCACGATGTTTCTTAATGTAGGTTGATATACATAAAGGTTAATATCTGAAAATAAAAGCTTAGTAAAATAATTTAAAATAAAAAACTAAAAGGTAATATAAACTCAAAGATAAGGTAGATGATCACTAGAAATAAAATAAAAACTATGCAGTCTGAAACTATTAATAAAGGAAAGGATAAAAATGAGGTACGAAATGATACAGATAGAGGCAAAGTATCCAAGCACCAGAAATAAAACAAGGAGAATGGAAAATAAACACTAACGATGTCTCACTTAATCAAATGAAGATGCTGATGCAGCAAATGTTAGCAAATATAACAACTGATTTATCTAGAAAGATGGACAATATGAAAACTGATTTGGAAAGTATGAAAGCTGAATTAAAAGCAAATAGCAAAACAGAATGCTGTTGTAACTCAAGTACAGACAGATATCAATATTAAATTGTTTCAATTGAAGAAAGCTATTGTTGAAAAGGACTGCAAAGGTGAACAAAGATTTGAGGAATTTGAGAAGAAAACTAAAAGCAAATCAGATACCCAAGTTCATAGAAACAAAACGAACCTATGATAATTTCAAATTTAAAAGAGAACAAAGTCAGAAAGAATACCAGATTGAGATCAATAAATAAGTAAGAAATTTACACATAGAAATGAATCAATCTAAAAAAAACAAAACAGTAAGTTGGAAATTCATGAAAAGTAACTTAATTCAGTAGAGAATGATCATAAATGTATCAACATTAGGCAAGGTCTAATTGAAATGAAGGTAACACAAAATAAAAATGTTGAAAAATTAATTGAAAACCACAATAGTCTGCTAAACCATCTAGAAAGTATTAACACCTCCATAAATCAAAGAATCGAAAATTTAAAATGTGAATATTCTAACAAATTAGAAAAACCAAAAGAAAAACAAATCCAACACACCCAATTCTTTTTCAAAAACCTATGCTTATGCTCATCAAATTACCCATAGATCAAGAAAAAGAGTGAATGGAGGCATATCACATAATGATAAAAATAAGAAAAAAATGAGGCAGAAATAAAATGAAATCAAATTACCAATTCAGAATTGGAAATAAAGTGTTCACCAAAATCTCATACGTTAATAATCTGAAAGAATTCATGTTCCATAAACTCGGTAACATATATGAGAGCCCATTTACCATCATTAAAGGTGCCAGCCCAAATGCATACTGTTAAACAATGGAAATGGAATCAGAGAATCTTACAACACAAGACTATTGAAATTATCATGAAAAAATGTGATTATCTTCTTTTTTCATTTAAGAAAAAAAGATAAAATCTATATAAATATATAGAGTATTAATTTAACTCCCATATAAAAATCTTAATTAGGAATATTAACAGCTATATTAAGTTAGAGAAAGTTAAAAGGGAATGATGCATATAATACAACTTTTGTTTAATAATATGCTTGTAAAATTAGATTTTAGAAGTAACTTATAAAATTATCTTACTACCATAATTGAAGACTAACAACTCTCCCATTTAACTGTTATCAAAATAAAGTCCACTAAGTCTTGAATAAAAGTAATAGAACAGGTACTTTTAAATACACACATATATTTTAACTAATGCATAAGTTACCCAAAGTGAAACTTACATTTATAATCAGATCTTCAATTATTAAAAGAGTTGATATCTCATTATAATATGGAAAAATATAACCATAGATATCTCCTATTTTGTATTATCAAGTATATATATTAAACTCAGATTTTGGAAAAGACTCATGAGGACATAGCCTAACATAATATAACTTTAAACCAACATACCCTAGTCAAAAAAAAATTTTCAGTACTAACTATATTAAATTAAAACGAAGAAAAAATGATGACAAACTTAACAAAACTTCATTTGATAACATACTTCATAAATTAAAATCTTGGAAATAACTTAGGAAAGTGCTCCTAAGCAAACCAGAGAACTATACCACCACTATCTCAATTGAGAACTGACTAACCCAAGGAGTCAATTCATTAAGAAAATAATAGACACTTACCTGTTTAACTAATATCACAGATATAGTTCATTAGGTCTCGTAAAAAAGAAATAGAATTGGTATTTGTAAACACACATATTCTTAATCAATAGGCACTAGAAGAGTGGCTAACTCTTTATAATATGAAGATAGATAATTGTAGGTATCCCAAATCCCACAAATCAGATTAGAAAAAAAAATTAAGGAAAACTTAAATTGACTTAAGTATAACAATTCCTAATGATAGATAATGAACCACATGCAAAATAGAACTCTAAGTCAATATATCTTAGGTTATTCCTTAAAAGATAGAAGGGGAAAATGAATAATTAAAGATATTGTTTTTATCTTTAACCCCTTTTTCTGGGGGGAAATGTAAGATCTGATCTTACATCCCACCAAAAATCATTAAACACCCTTATCTACTCCAATACCAATACCCACAATAGCAACATTTTCTACATATAATATAAAGTTATGTGTATAAAGAAAATGCAACCCAAATAAAATGTATTCTCGAAAAGATGAAAATGTTCACAAACATTTTAGATGAGAAATAGTAAATTGTTTCTATAATTACCTTTATTATAAAAACTTCTCGTTAACTATTGTTTAATTTACACATATTACAACAATATAAGATAAAAGATGATCAAATTTACATGCATGCAATAAAATCACAAAAACATAAAGAAATAAAATAATAAATAATTTTTTTTATTATTAATCCATCACAAATATATGTATAAATTATAACACATGACATAAATAATCAACTCAGATGAACTTGAATTCGCTATTTAAGAGAGTCAAATTAACACTTAAAAGAACAACCTCATTTTGGTGATTAGTAATATATATCTACAAATAACCTTATTTTCAAAAAAAGAGATCAAAAACCCTTGTTGACTAATCAACACATATACTTTGTAAGCCATGATCAAATTTGTCATTTAAAAAGAACACAATAAAACCTTAAATGAAAATATCTCATTGAAAACAGATAAGAGATAAAATAAAAGATGATTTATTTTATATTACAAATCCCAGAAATAGCTTTTAAGTTATTTGATACTTCAAGAATATTTTCAATCTTTAGCCAGAGTTATACCAACTGCAACTTAAGATTCCCAATAGCCAATATCTAGCTATTCAACAAGCTGAAGGAATCTGATTAACTACATATACAGAGACATATATGACCATGAACTGTTAAATGTAAAGTTAGTTCAAGGTAAGAGATTCATTACCCATGAAGCTGGAACTACCAAAACCGAATTTGACCCAAAACAGTATCTATTCGTCTATGCTGAAGATATTACCAATTTTACTATCTGAATGTGAAGCTGCAAACTTAACAACTCAAGGTCATGCTATATGAAAGAAAGAAGTTTAGATCACTATCATGCACATTCTAAAACATTTGAACTCAACCAATTGGATCATGAACTGTAGAAATAAAAACCCACAGAATCCTTTTAGGGCATTTTTCTTTATGGACTCTTGGTTTATTTTAGGTTGACAGCATATGATTAATTTTATGTATCTATGTTTTTTTATTTTTTTCCTTTGCCATAGGTTGATGGGGGTATAAATTCTTGACATAATAGAAAGGGGGAAATACTACTAGTTTAATTTTAAATTGAAATGCAATATACGTTCAGAAATGAACTTACTTGTGGATGAATTTGATCATCATCAGGGTTAGAGGTAAGACTTTATATTTTAACATTAAATACCAATACTTATACATTATGCTGTTATTTGTTGTTTTTTTTGTTGATATTAATCATTTTGTCACTTACTTGTTTTTTTTTTTCAATATATATGATTAAAAACTTCTATCATGAATGGTCTTTTCTATCACTGTAGAAACAAATCATAATAGAAAGGAAGGATCCCAGATCAGTACCATGTTGAATAATATGAATTAATCAACAAATATGTTGGAGACAATGAATTATGATTTTACTAAAGTCTAAATTAGCAAGCAAGTATATATATAAATAATAACAAGATTTAAATTTTATTTGTTAGTATTGATATTAAATGATTACAGTGGAAAATATAGATTGGATTAATAAATATCAACTGTATTGATCAAAGAATAGTCAGATATCAAAACAAATTAATTGCATTTGTTATAATCTCTATTGAATACATTGTAATAATTGTGAATAAATTTGTTAAACATATGATTTAAATTTAAAATTGGCCATTTGCATTTTTCTTTATTCATTTATCAATTTTATCACATGCTTGCACAATAAAGATACTAATATGAATATTCCCTAAAGTAGAATATTATGCGTATTCTCCCTAAGCTCGAATTCTAGAATAAATAGAATTTAAGGATGGAGAAAAGAGATGAGCATACATGGAGATATGTGATATATGTTCATATGCTAAGTGAGATCAGGGTGGTTACGAGTCTAGGAGTTTAGGAATTCTAGATACACTTTCTCATCCACTCTGATGGCTTATCAAGTATTCTGCTATGAAAGGCAAGGACCCGTTCTGTTACAATATGGTGTAGTTTATTGCTTAGTTTTATTTTTTGATCTAGAATACTTTAATTTTCTTAAGAAGCACAAATTAATTCTGGAGCTAACATTCAATTTACAATAAAGACATCTTCATTGACAGATAAGAGTTTTAGATCATTAGTCCCTGTAAGTTCTCTGCATTATGTGTTATGTATTGATATTGTAAATAAAGTTTATTAGTAAATTAATGTAATATAACCATATGAATAAATTTCTATAGTTATTATTTAACACACTATTTACAAACACCAAGCTCACATTAAATGTCATTAATATATGCTAATGAAAATAGATATGCAATAAAAAAACAACTTGCAGAGTCCTAGGATGTCCTTAGTCTATAGTTTGTTGTGGTAGCAAAAAAAATTGTAGATTCATAATATATGATAGTTGTAGATATTTTGTGTGTATAAAAAATCCAATAAATGGTAACACCAGTAAACAAGAACTGTTAAATTTGTGGTGTATGTGGAAAGCAATTCACCAAATTAGACTTTTTTATGGACTATAGAGATTATAAAGTGATTTCTAAGAAATGTTAATTTTTTTATTTGGATATATTTTCTGTTGGAAAATGAATAAACTTGTCTAATAAGGTTAATTTGAGTGTATTTTATTTAATAAAACTTATTGCTGCTATCTGGCTGGTATTGTTAAAAATACTAACACAACAGAATAGCACAGTGACAGTGGAAAAACCTGTGCAAACAAAAAGAATTGCATAAAATGACAGTTGAGACCTCTATAGAAAATAACATAACAGCTTGATTAAAAGGAGTGGATAATGTATTCAACATTAGTACAACTGTACACAATTAACCAAGATGGTACTACTAAATAATAATATTAATGAATTTGACATTAATAACATGTTGGATTGAAAAATTTATGTTGAACATGTCAAAAGATATGTTTATTAATAAAATTGACAATGAAAAAGTTGAAGTTGTGACACATATAGTTCTCAGAAAGATGTCTTGCAAGCGATAAACCAGCTTTGTGATCACAAATATCCTTAAATACCATATCAGGAGTTAAAGGATATGTTAACTGCTTATTTTAAACCAGTGACATCTAATGAATGACACACTTTAGATTCAGAAATAGTAGTTACCTGAAGAAAAATATCAAGACTATGATATAGCATAGAATGTAATTTAAATGCCAAACTAGATCATATGCTTTTGGGTCAATTAGTAGATAGAATGACAATACATTTATGAAAATTCTACTAAGGACCCAAATTATAAGCATGTGATTGAAAAATGTATAGCACTAAAACTTGTACTGGAAACACTACAGAATTTCAAGCTATCTTACAGATAAAATCACCTACAGCTGTAAACAAAACAGTAATGATCAGACTGAACTATAGGAGTACTAAATATGTTTAACTATGTTATTGTCATGGTGAGAAAGATGATGTGAAGAAAAATTGTAAATATAAAAGAGAAAAATGTCATGTTTATAAATTAATTGAACACTTATCATGTGTGTGGGGGATTAAAATATTAAAACAAGTTTGGACTGTAAATCAGGGGAAGGGAGCATAAAAAGTAAAAATAATATTAAGAAATAGATTTATACTGATAATGACCATATCTTGGTGGTCTTTAATATCTGTAAACAAAAAATAATAATATGGAAGCAGATAGTGGAGCTGGCTTATCCTTTATGCCATTGATGTTCAAGAAAACCTACTTACAGATTATAAATGGTAATAAAATAGAAATTAATATGCAGCAAAATTATGGCATCAGTTAAAGTTAACTCCCAAATTAAATTTCTACTGATAGATATAGAATTATTAGACAATAGTCCTATATTGGATATACACTATTGGGAATTCATATTAACATTATTAAGAGTGCAACTGAAGCCAGAGGTCCATAATAAATAACCAAGTTGTTCAAGTCATGACCTGCAGAGCTAATAACAGACCTGGTTGATATTGAACTTGTAATAAATTCCCAGCCAATTTGTGTGTAAACCTCACAAAGTTCTATTTGATTAAAGTCCAAAGTAGAAGAAACTATTAATGATTTGGTGAATAAAGTCATTTTAATATAGATGAAAAAATTGTCATGTGCTATGGCAGTCATAGTTATAATTAAATCAGATAGGACCATTTGTCTATGCAGAGATATATTAATAAGAAAGCATACCCCATTGGAAGTTTTTCCTAACTTAGCAAAAAGTAGTGCAAGGTTAAACACTTCTAAACACATTTGGGCTACATCTGAAATGATTTCTAGGACACAGTATTTATCAAATGATGAAATATCCAAATCCAGAAAAATCAAAGTGATAAAAAAAGGTCATAAGACCAAAGAATGTAAAAGAATTACAGGCATTTTTAGGACTACTTAATTTTTTTGAAAGTTTCTGAAAGTCACATATGGTAACATCTTTGTACCCATTTCTTTAAAAAGAACAGCAGTGGAGATGGTATGAAATGCAGGATAAAATCTTTCATAAAATGAAAGATTTGTTAACTTCCCAGTCA
This sequence comes from Epiperipatus broadwayi, assembly GCA_028023455.1. Taxonomy (NCBI): domain Eukaryota; kingdom Metazoa; phylum Onychophora; class Udeonychophora; order Euonychophora; family Peripatidae; genus Epiperipatus; species Epiperipatus broadwayi. Next base: position 6,778,653 of record JAQFVV010006262.1, read on the forward strand.
ACTCCTTGTACCCTACTCCAATGATCAGGAGGTGCCAATAACAACAGATATTTCAGAATATGGAGTACGGGCTGTCATTTTATACCAACACTAACAATTTCTGAAAAAACTAGTTAGCTTGACAAGGAAGCATTGACCATAGTCTCCGCTATTAAAAAAGTCCACCATTTTATGTGTATAGACATGAATTTAAAATGTAGACGGACTTATTTAAAAAATGTAAAGCAAGTGCATCTTTTGTTGGGTTAATCTATTAACTGCTTATGACTAAGAATTCATTTTTAAGCTGGGTAAAGAGCTTACCATACAGATGCTATATCAGTTTACCAAGATACAAACAAGCGTGAACGTAAGTTTTCTTAGATAAATTATATAGATTCTATGAAATCTAAAATGCTGAATAGTTACAAAATGGATTAAAAATGACTCTGAATACAAGATTTTAGAGAAATGGATGGCCAAAAAGTCAATCTAATTACATAGTAAGACAGATTTGAAACTTCATCAATATGTAATGGTTGTATACTTATGATTGACCATGAACTTATACCAATAGAAGGTTGAAAGCAAGTGCTTGGATTACTTTATAAATATCTAGGAGTAGTCAAGATGAAAGAATTAGTAAGGTCATATGTGTTAGCTAATAAGAGCAAAGAAATGTCAATCTACAATAAACCTGCTTCTGAATAGATTGGAATTCTGACAAAAGTTTACATAACTCTACCAAACACTATATATGGACTTTCCGTCACATCTTTTTGATCATCATAGACTTGTATTCCGATTAGATAGAATATAAACAAGTAAAAATACCAGTATAAGAGTATTAAAGAAAATTTTCACAAATCATGGGTACCCTGAAACTATTCATTGATAATGAAATTGGTTTTATGTCATAACAGTTTAACATTTTTTTGTTTGACAAGGGAATATGTCAAATTTTAGTGCCCCTTTACTGCCCTGAATCAAATGATCTAGACTAAAAGAAAGTTCAAGTTAAATAAAATTACTTATAAAGGATATCAATGAAGCATCAACAGTGTTTTTTTAATGTTTCACATCTTGTATGTCAACAAGAAGACCCTGGTGGTAATGTTAATGTAGAGAAATCTTTGCATGCATATTTGTGTTATTACCAAGTAAAAATGTGATTGGAGAAAATTTTATCATCCATGAAATTTTTAATGTCAGATAATAATTAATATGAATACAGGACATTTTAAGAAAAAAATGTTTTCTGGGAGTGGTGTTTAGATTAATGAATTAATTCAATTGGACAATAGGAAGCAATTAAAAACCATTCTAATCATTTATGTACTCACTAGATGGACTTTATCAGGATTAAAAAATGCCTAAATAAAATCAGTCAGTGACAGAGTCAAAACTTTTGTTCAAGAAGAGGAATGCACTAACACATTTTCAATTGGTCAAAGTGATGAAATACCCATTGATAACCAAACAGAAATAATAGACTTAACTGTAACTGATAATCAAACAAATGTATCAGTGACAGATTTCTCTCCTAAAAGATGAAAAAAGATCAATATCACAGCTGAGATGATTAAAAGTACGTAGAAATCCTGTAAAACTAGAAAACTACATTTGTGATTAAAAGGATTATTTTTTAGAGGGGAGAAATGTGCATTTATGTATTAAATGTGTATTTATGTATTGTAAATAAAATTTACTAGTAAGTTAGTGTAAACATATTCAGGCAGTGCATGAATTAATTCCCCTAGTTATTCATTAACACTAGAAAATTTACATATGTCACTCACACATTTGAATGCCATTAATGTTATATATGCTAATGAGGGTAGATTTATGCAGGATCAGACTAATATAAATATCTTGCAGAGATCTATAATGTGGGTATTTGACCAACAATAAGTAAGTTTTCCTAGGTTGTCTTTAGTCTATAGCTTGCAGTGGCAGCAAGAAAATTGTAGAATCATAATGTGTTGCATATTGTGCATGTATAAAAACCCCAATAAGTGGTAACACCAGTAAGCAAGAACTAGTTAAATTTGAGGTGCATGTAAAGTAAATCACATGATCACCATTTCTTATGCTTACACAAGTGCAAACTCTCCATATAGTAGTAGTTCCATTAAGTGCAGCCATAATAATCAATGGATGCAAGAAGATTTGTGTGTAAAATCCCTATCTAGGGTTTACTCAGTCAATATCCCCAGATTAGTTTCTAGCTTATAGTTTTCATCAGTAAAGAGCCTTGGATCTGAAAACACTGCACCTAGATTTTAGGTTCTAATGCAATCCTCCTTCCAGCAGTCATCTTTTATCCTTTTGGTTAACTATAAAGCTGTAAATCCAAAATGAAAAGACAATAATATTCAATCCAAGTTCATTCACTTGTATAATCATACAAATCTGAATCCAGTTCAGTATTTACATATTTTAGTGTCTTTGGTTCTTTAATAACCATAGTCACCATTATCCTATGGATAGGATTGATATTAGTTTATTAAACATCACATGATCACCATTTCTTATGCTTATACAAGCTGTATCCATTGACTGTGGCTTACACTGGGTAGTACTGCTGTTTAGAAATTTTATAACTGTTTTAAGAAATAAATCACCAACCAAATCAGAAATCTATTATGGATTGTAGAGATTATAAAGTAATTTTAAAGAACTGTTAATTCTTTTATTTGTGTTTTCTTTTGACAAGTGAATAAATTTGTTTGCAAAGTTTAATTTGCATGGAATTTTATCTAATAAACCTTACTGATGCTATCCAGCTAGTATTGTTAAAAATACCTCCAGAAACATGGCAGTTCTTATTCAGGCAAAAGAAATTGCTAGACAAAAAAAGTCTGCATCATTACCTTAAAATTTTAAATCATATTATCTAGTGAAACTAACTAGATGTGTAAATAGTCTGGAAATAACTATATATGCTATATTTGTACAATTTTAACTACAAATTAACTGTAAAAACTTTATACTGTTATCAACTTAAATCTCACATGACTGCTTTTTACTTTCTCTGTTTTATACCATAGAAACATCAGTCTTCATTCACCTTTGTATAAATATTGAGTAGTTATTGGACACTAGATGATAATTTCATCAAACCAATTTCTGGCTATTGATCTTTATCCAAGCAAAAAAAAAACATTAATTAAAAAACAAACCAACAATGGTTTTAAATATGTAACAATCTTCTATTAAACACTAAGTTCTATTTTATTTTAAAGGAGATAAAAAATTGATCGGATACTAAGATTGATTAGCCTTTGAAACAAATCCATAAATATCACATTCATGTTTGTTTCTAATTAAAATGTTTTTTTCCACAGCTTATATAGAAAATTCTAATAAATAAATAAAACAAATTTTTTTAAAAAAAAGTAACAACATTTAAATTGATAAGCAAGAATGGTATATTACAGTACACGAGTTATCAGAACGGAAAAAAACCAACAATTTTATTAATTAAGTTTTATCAAAGTATTTATTGATAGCTTATAAAGAAGTCTGGCTTATATAATGAAACGATTGGATCCAAACTCGATCCAAGTTTCATGCCTTATTTAGCACTAACCTGAGATCAAACCTGTCTACCTTTTTAATAGTAAATTTGTTTAACGGACAGTTTATATTCATACATACACCAAGCCTATTTTCTTTCTTTAGCCTTGCTATATTCATTTAATAATGAACGTTTTAATTTTACTTTAATTTCTATAATAAGGTTTAAATAATGTTAATTCTAATAAAATAAGATTTATTTATTACATATTTTTGTGTGTGGATATTACATATATGCGCGTATTTTAAATATTAATAGTAAAGTCCGTTAAATAGATTTGCTTAAAAATTACTTTTATATTTTTCTATTAAATTTTAGTGATTAAAAGTCACATTCTTTTGGATAAATCTGGAAAGTCACGTAGGTTACTCAACAAAGGGACTTATCTTAAATTAATTTTATTTTATCGTAGTAATCCATTTGCGAATTAAAAATGGATTCTTAACAAAAGACTTAAAAGATTTATCAGAAGAGTGTATCTTAGCATCACAATAGAGCATATTAATTTTAAATGAATGGACAGAACAATGCCTGAAGCTATGGAAAGATAGAATATCCGGGAGCAATGCTAAAATAGTATAAATACTCCCCAAAAAGAGTGATAGGAATCAGATTACTATAGTGAACGAGTTGCAGTTTGAATCTATGTCGGTATATTTTATGATTTAATGTACGCAAAAATGTAGGCTAAGGTCGGGGTGCATAGATGTATCCCGAGCCTTTCCCGGTAACATCAGTATGCTACCGTAAAACCATCTAATACCTTCTGAAATTATAAAGAGAACTATTGGTGAATGAACTTTGCTGAATAATAAAAAAATAGCTAGCTATTTCATCGATGGAAAGGTGCCTCATTTCACTCTCCAAAAGAACTTGCAAGCAGTTGAAGCTTACACTTGAGAGGACTTGTTGGAAGGTAATATTACTGCCAAAAGAATTCTTTCTAAAATATATAATTCACTTTTCTTGTTTTAAATCGCTTTCGTAACATCAGTAATTAAATATTGCCACCCTCTCCTAGATAAACATGTTTTGTAATATACGTAATACTTATATATCTTTTGTAATTTTACTTTTGTCATTGCTCTCTATAAGATTAATTCAACTTTCCTAGTTTCTCTTAAAAATGCCTTTTATATCATATTTCTTTTCTTATGGCGGTTTCCTATTATTGATTAATTTACGATTTAAAATATTTAAGTATTTATGTGCCAATAAATCTAATTCGGTGAATTGAAACCTTCCTTAAATATTTTCAATCGGCCCGTGATTGATTGGTCGATTTAATACTCTCCCAAATGAACGAGTATTTGTTTAGCTCATTTTTATTCACCGAATTGGAATTACTTTATTAAATGTAATCCAATAATACATATACTTCATAATTGTGATCTGTCAATAAAATGAATATTGTATGTGTTTATTTTGTTATTAGAGCACTAAGTCGAGTTTGTGCGAAGGAAATGAATATTTATGCAATAGATTTTAATATGCTTTGACGAGATATTAAAGAGGGTTTTAAATGAAATTTGCATTTGGGAGTCTCTAAATAAAAGGGAGTAATTACTTTTATTGTTATTTAGTATGACATTATAGTCGTGATTGATTTATTCCAATTTGATTTTGAAGGGGTTCAAGTCGCTATGCTTGGACAATTATTTTAGTATTTAATTTAAGTAATGGATTGAATAAAGCGTCTATTCCATTAATATAGGCATTGCTGGCATAAGCAAATTATTCTAAGTTCAATGAATTCGCTATTATTTTAATAATGTATTTTAGGAAATCTAAGCTATTAATGCAGATTTCCATTCTTCAGATTTCATAATCGGACAGTAAGGCTCAATGGTGAAAAGTCCGACCTCATTTCTCCTTATGTCCGAGAGTTCTCTCCAGGTTGCCATCTGAAATGCAGAGTGACCATTTTGTTCTCCAAATATAATGGCAAAATTTGCATCAATCTTATCAATGTTTTTATTCCTGCTATGTCAGTACTGTTTTCGTTCTCAAGATCTATCTATTTCTTTTAAAGTTGCCTCTTAAATCGTGGCGAAGTGAAGTAAGTAAAAATCAAAGTGATTTATTGTTCAGTTATCTCTTTTAATGTTGATAACCTGCTTGATTTAAAGCGATTCCCTTTTTAACAGCGAATTCCTAAACGTACACAATATTTTACCAACCCATGTTTTAATTATTGATTTATTTGTTAGTCGTTTCACGTTAAAGCATTATATAATTAAAAGACCATATTGTAAACATATAAATCAAATATTCATTTGTGAAAGATATTATTTGGTGTTTATAAAATATTAATTTTATTAATAATAAATTAGTGCATCTAATAGCAATGAGTTACATAGATCTTCCCCGCCTATACTGAACGAAGCATTTAATTAATGTTGAATAATGTTTTCCAAATATTAGAAACTAGTAAAGAAAGTAGCTTTATTATGTTTACCAATTGTGTAATTATATTAAACAGTATTGTAAAACAAACCTGTAGTCTATATTGCTTTTATTATTATTAACCCCAGATATTGTATTGCTGATTTGATGGCTTAAACACACATACTTATTAAATTCTTATCCTAGTTAGACAATTTATTGATGAGTTTGCTTATTCATTTATATATAAATTCCATTAGTAAAGTAAAGATCTGTGACGACAGTAGTTTTAAATAATTTATCCGGGTTTCTCATGTAAATCTCCGTGAGCTAGCGGGCCGTACAAAAGGAGTTTGTGCATAATAATAATACTATGTACTGTGTAGATATGATAAAGGAGTTCAAAAAGAGGTAAAATGTGAGTGGTATCGAAACTGACTGGTACAATAAGAAGTAGAAATTTCTCAAATAATTAAGCAATGTTTTTAGAATTATTGTCGCTAATGATCATTACTATTTATTTTATGAAACATAATAAAATAAAATAAATATATGGCTGGCTATCATATAACATTTAAAAATTCCAGTGCCGGGTTAAATACAATTCCATTTAATTGATTAGGCTGAGATTTTTTTTTTACTCATTTGGGAATTACTCAGGAAATGGTAGCACTTGGGCCTAATACTCTACTACAGTACTAATTTGTATGAAGAATAATATATATACTATATTTTTGATACAATACTTGATGATTTCTAACAGACATCTATCTGTACACTATATTCAGCAAATTTGAAGATAGATTTAAAGTTAATCTAACTGAAATTTCCTGAGATCATTATAATTAACTGTAAGGAAATAATCAAAAGATATTTAAAATTATATTCATATAAACCAATTATCAACTAAATGAAATAAACAAATGAATTAAATTATACATAGAACATATTTGGCAGGGCTTGATTTGATATTTAAAACTAAGTCTTTGTTCTAATAGTTTGACATCAAATGATGATTACACAAGCAAAAAATAAAATAAAATAAGGAAGCTTTTGTTTCAATAGTTTGATAAAAGATTAAGATGATACAAGCATTGAGATTAAGTAAACATGATCCTGTGCTATAATACTGATTTTTCAGAAAAAAAATACAAGTGTTATATATATATACACACACATTCTCTTAAATAATTTGTTATATGGATATGCAGTATCTTCAAATATAACGTAATACATAAATCTATATCTACATATTCATTTAATTTCCTTAAATTAGAATAAGTTAACAATTAAATGTGTCAGTTGACTGATTATTTTTAAATCAACAATTCTAATTGCTGTCAAATAATTTCCAGGAAGGGTCCATCTCATTATGGCATGGGTTAAACACTCAATAATAGTTTTGTTTTTGTAACCTTTATTGGCTATCCTGTGGATAATTCATTTAATTAAAATTAAACTGTCAGCAAAATTTTATTTATTTCTGGTAATAAAATATAACTATCTTATGTAATCCCTCCCTTTAGTTTTTTTTTTTTTAGGACTTATTGTATATATTTAAGATTAAATAAAAATTAAGAAATCATTCTTTAAATGTATTTATTGCTACTTAACAATAAAATAGGATGATCTTTAATCCCATGTATAATAATCATGCTTATATATTTATAAAGTACTGCTACATACCTATTATAAAACAAACACATATAATATATAAATTAAAATATAATATTTTAATCCTTAACTGTTATTCCAGTGTAATATAAAAAATATTGTTTGTGTTTATTTCCACTTTTCCTTTCAACTTTATACATATACATGCATAAACACTACTATGTGTTGTATGCCATGAAACATAATCATTTCATATCCTTCCTCATGGGGAAAAGGAAAAGAGAAATGAGATACCTACTTAACAATATTTTCCATAATTTACATGTATAATTAACACAAAGTTGATAACTGTACTCATCATTTTTTTAGAGATTTGATAGGCTGGCACCTAATAGAATGAACAGTGACCTGAAATTCTGAGATAGATAAAGAATTCAGCCACTGGCTATAAGTATTCAATGCACCTCATTTTAGTTACTATAAGCTATCACAACCCTTGATATGAAATAATAATGCAAAAAATCTTTGCAAAGCCCTGCTCCTTTCAGTCTTAGGGACTGAAAAATACAAAACTATGCCTTGCTCCTTTTCTTGAAGAGGCTTGGGTGTGCAGTTCTCATAGGTTCTTAAACGTTCAGCAATTTAACTTTTCAAATAACACTTTAAACATAATATTTGAATACTGTTGGTCTAATTGAATACAAAATCTTGACTTTAAAATAAAACTTGCAGGCTACTTGTCTATTGTCAAAAGTCTAAGACTAGAGTACAATAATCTAGAACTAGAATAAGCATCAGAAAATCAATCAATAAAATCAAAATGCTGAATGACCAACAAAAGAAAACCCCTCTATATATATCCAAGATGTACAGTAGAACTGCCCTGGAGCGTAACAAAAATACCAAAATTTGTTATCTTATCAAGGCTGCAATCAAATCCATCCGAACATCCAAAGGAATTCAACAAAATTTTAATTAATTTTCTATTGTTAACTATCCTGTAGACATTCGGATTAAAACTTTGATTTCATAAAAAAAGACTTTTGCTAATTAAAAACTACCTTAAGTGGACATCTGCTGTATTTCTAGATAAGCTACTAGAACATATTAATTAAACTATTATTTCTTACCAACCCTCATTTATTTTAAACAGAAAATATGTGGCATGATTTTAAAATCTAAAAACAAAATTATTTTACTTTTAATTTTCAATGTTTAAATCTACTTATGGGACGAATATATCTTTTTATAAATAGATTTAAACAGAAATAATTTTAAACAACAAACTATTATTTTACCTAAGGTTTTGAAAATAAATATATCACAGTGTGTGCACAATTACGACCTATATAACCTACTTTTTAAACAAATATCTTTTACATGTACATATACATAATTTACACTATTTATTTATACTGGGATTTAGAAACACAAATATATATATATATATAACATGAGCATTGTACTTGTGGTTTAAAATTGGGCAGGATTTTCAGCATATAAGCACATTGCAGACACATTACGATACACTGGGGTTTAAACTAAGGTATGAGGGTAGGAAAGAGGTGAGAAAAGGTGAAACAAAGATCTGCAAAGCAAATCCTACTGTTTCACATTCCCTCAGTAACAGAACAAAAAAAATGTAAAAAAAGATTTTACAACATACATATATATATTTACAGTATAATTATTGATCCGATTCATGTCTCTTTATTTGGTCTAAAAAAACTATACACGTTTGAAAAAAACAAATATACATACAAAAGAATTTAGCCTGATAACAAAATTTATTTTAGAAGTAACTCCGTTTAGTGAAGTTACCTCTGGGCACCATGCCATCAGTTAAAAACATCCATAGACTGTTAGCTTCCCCAAAAATTAATTAGCTATTCCATTTAACTATGGGAATTCATTATAACATTCGAATTATCATTTATTATTATTAAATTTCATACAATAACCTATTATATGTAGGTCATTTGCATACAAAATTATTTTATGCTACATTACACTTTGAGCCAGTAATACTTTATTTTGACAGTAAACTACAAGATTTGAAATATACATCGGTTGTCACAATATTACATCTGGGACATTATTCAACAATTTACGCCATTCATTCATAGCGTATTTAAGAGAAACAATAAAACACAAATGGCTCATGTTGCACTATAGCAAGTTTGGACAGGTTTAGATTATATACGTAATTAAATGCCCAAGTCAAACAAAATATATGAAAATACATACGCAATATATACAACATTATTAATAATATAGAGTTCGAAAATACTATATATGTTAAAATATAAGGAATTTGGGTGTTTAAATAATGAACAAAATGCTATATTGAGCTACAGGAGTGTAGTATGTTTAAATAAAGGGAGCTACAGGGATGTGGGTGTTTAAACAATCGAGACCCCAGGTTTGGGCAAGCCATGGACCCGGGAAAAAAATACTATGTAACGGTCAGATTCATTTATCTCACTAACACTCTGCAGAATTCAAACCCCAAACATGAAACCAAACACTCTAGGAGGGGTTGCCTTCTAGATATCCTAGGTTCAAATCTAGAGTCTAAACTTCACAGCACCATCTATGTGATAACACATCTGATGCTACTAATAATATCACCTTTTAACCAGTGCCAGTGATCAGGGAGAAAACAAAGACACTCTATACTACAATGTAGCTTGGGTTTGCTAACTAAATGTCTATGGATGGCACAAAAGAGATGTATAAAATATATAGACCGAGACAGTAATATAGATCAAGAAAATAAAGAATCAAAAGTTAGTAAATTTAAAAGAATTATTAAACTATCAAAATATATATACTACACCCACTATCTGCATATGTTAGACAGCAACATTTACTAAGATTGTGTTTTAAAACAATATTAATTAAATTTTACATTTATAGGTTGTTAATGCATTCTCCGTACCTCAGGCTAGTATAATAGCATTACGATAATGTGACTAAGAAAGTTTACGAAGATATGCGAGGTGTTTTAAGTAAATATCAGAAATAATTGAATATAAGGGTTTGACGACAGTAAAGTTTAATATGTTTCTTGAATTTGAGAATAGAATGGACTGGTGCTCATTAAGCTATAGGGTGGGGATGTGATTAAGGCATGCATATTCATAATTAAATTCATATTGGGAGGTCGGTGGTGCTAGTAAGGAATTTCTGTAAAGGATGGAGGGTGTGGCATGTTGAAACCACTGGAACTTTGCAAAATAAATAATTAAATAATAAATAAGTGAAATAAAATATGGGAAGGCATCTTGCCCTAAATCCGTAGGAAATGGTGTCACGTGGCAGCCCAAGTCTGGACTTATCCAAATACTTAGCAACTGGGTGACAACTGCGTAAAAATCTCAGGTGTGACAATTCGAGTACACACTCTGATTGGAAACCACAGAAAGTGAAGGGGAAACGGTCTTAGCTGTTTAAAGCCCTTTGGAGGAGCAAAACGGTCTCAAACACTCAATACACCTACTAGCAACACTCGAATAAAGTATATAAAATATTTTAAAAGGGGTCATGTAGTTTGATAAAGCACATAATCATTTCCCCAAATATTTATTTTAAGAAAGAAAGTCTGCACATTCTCGACCTCAAAATTATAAGCTTGGAAATGAAGCAAAACAATGAAACATATTTAAAGTGGGAGCATGCATGATTGCAGGGTTTTAAAAGAAAATATAAGTTAATTACGCAATCATGCATTTGTTAAATATTTACTCATTGACCTCCCACATATTCTAATATTATGTTAAAAACCAATAAACATGTGGATTTTAACAGCAAAATCATTAAATAATGGAATAATGGTAAGATAGCCCTCGAATGAGCGATTCAACGAGATAATAAAATGGGACAAAATTTATAATTTAAAATGCCTTAATGGCGGCATCTTGATTTAAATAAAAAGGAATAATTCACTCGGTCAATGGTTATACTGGCACACCATCATAATAAAAGAAAAACAGATTAAAATACAAAATATTAATCCAAGTACACCTGGGTCTCTTTTTACGTGGACTTATTTAACATGATTTTGAAGTTATGCGATTCATGTTTCACCGGAAGTCGAACTCCGACAATGCGCTATTACTTTAAATAATAAATTTTGTGCACTTACGTTATATTGAAAGTAATAGCACATTATTGGAATTCGACTTTCATCTTAGTAATTTCAATATTTTCAGTGCTTTATAATAGTAAGATTTTATGCAATAATGAAATTAAAATCATGATTTCCACATTTTATGTACACATTAAATTTTACAAGATTATAATGTAAATTTGTTCAAACATTGTGCGTGTTAATTTTGCATTTTAAATCACAGTCTGTTTTTGCTTTTTAAAAAAGAACGTAATCAATTATTAATCATTTAGTGTCCGCAAGTTTATTTTTAAAAGGTGAGTAATAGCAGTGAAACGAAATTTGATTTTTAAATGGAATTGAAAATTAAAAAATTAAAGACAAAAATAAAAGTTTAGATACAGAAGAAAATGTAGAAAAAGATAATGAAACAGAAGTGGAACCTGTTCCTTTCACTTCAAAAATGATTCGAGAAGGTTTTCAACTTTCTAATCAGTTGGCAAATTATTTTCTTACTAATGACACTAATCACGAACGTGCTCTTAAATTCCAATGAGAGCTAAATGGTTGTATGTCTGGATATCGTGAGCTTCATAAACAATTAATAAAATCATCATCTCAAAGATTAATTACTAATTACATTGTCACTAGAAAACCATTAACACAACAACATGAGAGTGAAGTTGGCGCTAGTTGTAGTTCCTCTTGTGAAGAATCTTTACCAGTTTGCAAACAAACCTGTTTATTGGCAAATAGCATTAACTCTTTGCCCGCCTCTTACGAGGCTCCTCGTCGACATCTGACATCACTCTAACTCAGCCAGTTTTTATACGAAAATATTCGTTAAACACGTATTGAATTCGTTTTTAAAAGTTCTGTAAGATGGTGCCATCTTCCGATTTATTTTACAAGTAAAAAATAGAAAAAAAACGCATTTAAACCTAAACAAAGAAGGAACATTATTTGTGATTGGTTCTTAGCATGCTCTCAGCCGAAAAAGACATTCTGATTGGCTGGAAAGAACAAAGAAACTGCCTGATCAAAGAAAATAAAGAAAAACGCTGAGATTTTCATTTCGAATACGATTTAAATTATTATAAAAGAATATTTTGAGAAATTAAAATTATTTTCAGAGAGAATAATAAAAAAACAAAATTATTTTCAAAAAATATTGAAGATTTAAGTAAAAATATTGAAGATGTAGTAAAAAGAAATATTTACTTTTCTATAACGTAAAAGTCGATCTTTTTGTTTATATTATAGCTTTTATGTTGCCGATATTGAATATTTTAGAATAAATAAATAGCAATTTATTTTTGAAAGAACTTTCGTTCTCTTCATAACCTGAAAAATTAATAATATACTTTTTATAAACGTATCTGAGTTGAATTTAATATTATAGGCGAATATGTTTTAACAATAGGCTTTGTCTTCAGTTTGTGAGTTGGCCAATTAAAAGATTTGATTTTTATCTGATACAACCAATAATAAAATTAGCGGTTAAAAGGTTAATAATTAAAATGTGTATAAAAAATGTAAATTACTGTACTGTAAATTATGCAAAAAAATATATTATTTTGAATAAAATTAAATATTATAGTTAAAAAAAAGTTTGTCTTGTATCAATTTTTTTCAAATTTGAAATTTTTTATTAGTCATATTTTATTTCCTTATTTTTTTTTTGCGCGAATTTTAAAGTAATTTTATGTTGGTGCTTTGCTTTTATGCGAATTTTGAAAAATCACAGACCGCACCCCCCCCCTTTTCAATGTAAGTTACGTCTATTTTTGCACGATTTCATTTGCACGAGTTTTCTGAGGAACCTATCTATCGCGTAAAATGAGACCCAAGTGTATAGAAATAGAACACACTAATTAAATTACAGCATTTAAAGAAATAAAACAGAATTATAAGGTAAAGCAAAATAAATACAATTGAATTAGCTAGCTATAGCTTAGTAATAGGAATATACAAGAGCTCTTAGGTTAATTTTGAGTTACGTCATCAGAAGTAGGCATTTGAAGGCAAATTTCAGGTGGAGGCTTTTTCCAGCTTGATGGTAGCAGCACTCATAAGAATTTGGCAACAAATTATGGTCAAAAGTTCACATTTTAGCAGCGGTGGTAGTCTTTAGGGCTTCTTACGTGAAGGTATCAGATGGCATGGTGCAGTGGTCGGCCATTTCCGAAAGGAAAATAGCCTTCTTGCCAACTCTACTCGGTCATTTTAAGATCTCCGTTAAATCTGGGGTGTGCAGTTCTCATAGATTCTTAAATGTTCAGCAATTTAACTTTTCAAAGTACACTTTACACGCAATATTTGAATACTGTTGGTCTAATTGAATACAAAATCTTGACTTTAAAATAAAACTTGCAGGCTACTTGCCTATAGTCAAAAGTCTAAGACTAGAGTACAATAATCTAGAACTAGAATAAGCATCAGAAAATCAATCAATAAAATCAAAATGCTGAAATGACCAAACAGAAGAAAACCCCTCTATATATATCCAAGCTGTACAATAGAACTGCCCTGGAGTGTAACAAAAATACCAAAATTTGCTATCTTATCAAGCTGCAATCAAATCCATCCGAATGTCCAAAGGAATTCAATAAAATTTTAATTAATTTTCTATTGTTAACTATCCTGTAGACATTCGGATTAAAACTTTGATTTCATAAAAAAAAAGACTTTCCTAATTAAAAACTACCTTAAGTGGACATCTGCTGTATTTCTAGATAAGCTGCTAGAACATATTAATTAAACTATTGTTTCTTACCAACCGTCATTTATTTTAAACAGAAAATATGTGGCATGATTTTAAAATCTAAAAACAAAATTATTTTACTTTTAATTTTCAATGTTTAAATCTACTTATGGGACGAATATAATTTTATTTTAAACTAAAACAAATATTACGAATGTAATATCTTTTTATAAATAGATTTAAACAGAAATAATTTTAAACAACAAACTATTATTTTACCCAAGGTTTTGAAAATAAATATATCACAGTGTGTGCACAATTACGACCTACATAACCTACTTTTTAAACAAATATCTTTTATGTGTACATATAGATAATTTACACTATTTATTTATACTGGGAATTAGAAACACAAATATATATAACATGAGCGTTGTACTCGTGTTTTAAAATTGAGCAGGATTTTCAGCATATAAGTGCATTGTAGACACACTACGATATACTGGGGTTTAAACTAAGGCATGAGGGTAGAAAAGAGGTGAGAAAAGATGAAACGAAGATCTGCAAAGCAAATCTTACTGTTTCAATATATACTTTAAACGTCAATTAAAGATTAATATATCTGATTTTTTAATTAAACACACACACATTGAGTTATTCACATTTCTCTTTCCCATAAGTAATATCTTTATAAATATATTAAATAACCTCCACACTTCCACATATTCTTTTTAAAGTCGTATAAATAAAAACACAATAAAGGACAAATAGCCCCCAGGATGCATCTTGTGCTGAACAGCACTCATTAGTTGGCCCAGGTCACCATCTTTCAAATATATATTATATGAAGAGTATTTATCAATAATAAATTGTTACATTTTGATTTACAAGGGTTAAACTCATTTCATTCACATCTTTGACACCATATTAATAATTCTAAATATTTAATTCTCTTTCCTCTGTTTAATGTAATTCTTAAAAATTCGGAATATACTAATAAGAACAATCAACAAATTTTACACTAATTTAAAAAAAGGTAAAATTATAAATAATGCACTAAAAACATGAATAAAGCATTCCATATGTTCCTAGAATTGAAAAAAAAAAACTAAAAAATATATGTGCTGACATAGTCAGCTTTAGATTGCCTTCATAAATAAACAACTTATTAAATAATTCAAAAGATAAAATGCCAGCAGAGCATGCCCCTCAAGTATTTACAGTGAATCTCAGGTGAGTAGATCTATGAGGATCAACCAGTATGCATACTTACACAACAGAGCAAAAGAGAATAATGAATATAAATCAATTTTCCTCGATCATGAGCTTGCCATGGGTCATACTGTCAGTCCCACTAATGTGAGGATAATTTGTGCCAAAAGAGAAGATAGAAAAAAATATATAAGGAGGCTTGGGCAATTGCAAAGGATCCAAATGCAATCAAAAGAAAGATTCATGCATTCCATTGTTGAAAAAATGAAACATTTAATGCAGCATTTACATATTAAGCCTCATTCACATAATAAATTATGTCCATGCATAGGCATAATTTTCAACTGCTAAATTAATATAGCACTATGATTCTGGCAGTGGTCTGCTGAAATCGTGCTTAGTGCATTATAAAAGTCTTAAATTTCAACTTTTACCTTTTATAATACTCGATTACAATGAGTTTATACGAATTATATCATATTAATATTAACTCTTAAAAATCAAAAATATTAACCTTCTACCAAAACTTGTAGACATCCACCTGTTCTATTAAACTTTCTTCTTCTGGGAGTCAAGTATAAATAAGAGTAGCTATATTAATTTTAAATGTTGACAAATCTTTAGCCAGCAATGCTGTCCTCCATTCTATTGTTCAAGAGTTTGTAGCAAGTAAAATGTATACATACTATATATCCATATTTAGAATACTTACACATAAGACAGGTCATTTTAAAATCACATTATCTCTTCTCCTTCTGTAGTAGATAGGGATATACCTAAATAGAGCTGATAATCTTTGCCAGCTGAAAATTCTGTCTCAAAACCAATTCCAAACTATCTCATTAGTGGTTGTCCTGTCTCAAGAAAATATCGCAACTAAAGATTGCCTTACTAAGCCTGTTCACATCACTGTTCTCTTAATTTTTAACAATTTGGCTGAGAAAAAAATGGTATGAATGTAGTTAAAAGATGGAAATATGTTTGCACAAACACATTATCTATCATAGTTAACATATGACTATGACTGATGGCTTGAGAGATTCATATTGACTGAGCTCTATGTTAATTTAAATAATTGAAGAAGGAAAAGAGGGAGACTAAAAAGACTTTATCAGAAACAATACTTAACTTATAGTAAACCAACATTTTATCCTGCAAGACAACAGAAGTATTCTTGGAGTGGTACTGTTTATTTGTTATTCACAATTAACACATATCAGAAGGTCACTGTACTCTCTGACAAATATGGAGTCCATTGATAGCCTGAATACAGGATCTTACAAACATATGTATATGCATATTAAAAATATGTTTTATACAGTTTACTATCATTTTTAAAATTTTTATTATCCCAGTGAAGACATGAAAGAAATGTCATGTTTATGGAAGTCTTTAGTATATATAGATAAATTTTAAAGTCTATGACTTTAAAAGAATTAGCAATAATTCATTATAATGATTTAGAAATTTGCTATTATTAAGTCAATAAATATCAAATTTAACAGTAACATTTAGAATGTAATTTATTTTTATCCTCTTTCACAATAATTCAATATCAATGAAATACCTATGATCACAAGAGTTTACCATTTTTATGTTTATAGAAAAGACTGCATTCAGAAAATGAGATTCAATGGATGATTTCTATCCTTAATTTATTTATCTATGGTTAATTGCTTTCTTCAATTTGGTCAATTGAAAAACTTTTGTGATAATTCCTGATTCTAATTGATAACTATTATCAGTTAATTATATAATTCCATTCCAAAAGAATCTTTTCTTATTATATTATGCATTTAGATGCAGTACCCTTTATTAATTCATTTGCAAGTAGTATGATTGTTATAACATATTGTCAGTATTTTATTTAAAAAACAAAAACAAAACAACAATGAAAATTAATTTAGTATGTTATCTTACCTAAGTAGATACTAGAATAACTTTGTGACACACTTTCATCTAAGTAGATAACTCCTAAACTATAAAGTGGAGCTGCTCCAAAACCAGTTAATAATTGACTTAGTAAAAAAATATAAAAATAGAAAGAAAGATTACTGGATTGTTTATGACAAATATCACTGGAATTGATGCCAACTGCTACAAAAAAAAAAAATAATAATTAAATTTTATTAAAAAAGTAAATAATATTTAGCAACTAAAAAATGAGTTTAAATATACAACTCTTTCTATAAAACATAGATTATTTCATGTGTTAAAAGATTGATGTTTTATAACAATCAGTAAATAAATACTCAAACTTATATTTAAATATTTTGGTGAAATATTTAAAAAGATAAGCAAAAAAATTAGTTGTTACTAAAAAAAAAATCATATTTTTTAACTATTATCAATTCATTGCAGGATATTTTTTCTGAGCTTAATCAAATTTCACCAATCTTTAGCCTCTTTTCTTCACATTGCTTCAATAAACTTTCTTATTTCATTCATCCATCTCACATGTATTTCTTTCTCAGTCTTTTATAATCTCTTGGGATCCAGTTTAAGACTAAGTATACATCTATTATCATTTCTTCCAGCAATATATCCAGCCTAGTTCCATTTCAATGGCTTAATTCTTTCAGTGAAGTCAGAAATATCTCTTTATTTTCTCATTCAGATGTTGTGGAAGTCTCTGTATTGCTCTTCTATTAAGTGTCTTAGATCCATAAGTAAGAAGTGGTAAAACACATTTATTAAAAATTTTTCTTTTAAACATGTGGGCATATTTTCTTTTAATTTGGGATTAGTTCATTCAAAAGCACTCCATTCAAGTTTAATTCTATGATTAATTTCATACATTATCTTTTTAAAAATCCATTGAACATTACTTTAATGTTATTGTTTTTGCAAATAACATTCCTTGCTTTAATTTAATAATTATTGCAACATTTGCTAAAGCTCTGAACATTATTTACAAAAACAATAACATTACCTGAAAAATATAGATAATTTAAATAATCTCTATTTACTTTTAATCCCTTAGATTCCCATTATAATGCACAAAATACTTCTTATAAAACTGCTGGAAAGCTTTGGAGATATGAAATCATTCTGTTATACACACTTCTCAATGTTAATCTCTTAGTGTCACTAAGTAATCTAATAATTGTTGTTGCATTTTGATAAATATTCTTTGGAATGTGATAATATCCTGAGTCTATAACTTGATGATTCAATGTTTTAATCACTATAGAAATGATTATAGAATCAAAGGCGTTTACATAATCTATGAATCCCAAGCATAATAGCAATTCATATTCATTGGTTCTTTTCATAAATTCTCTCAATACTTAGGTCTGAACCTCTGTGTTAAAATCACTTTTAAATCCAGCTTGTTCTTTTGGTTGGTTAAAATCCAAAGTTCCCTATACATGAATAATAATTATATTGGTAAAATTTTATACAGAACTGATAAAAGATGGATAGGTCTGTAATTTCTAATATTTTTATCACCTTCATAAATATCAATATTAGTACTATATTGTTTCAGTCATCTGGTGTGTCTATTAGAGATTTGGCATATAACTTTGCCAACATTTTTTTCTATTTTATCATATGCTTCTTTTAAGATATCAATTATAATTACATCGTCTTCAAAGATTTAATTTTATATATTTCACTTCTTCATTTAAAATGTTGGACAATTCAGATGTAGTAATTGTAGGAGTATTTTTCTTGTTGTTTGTTCATATATAATTCCTTGTAGAACACTTTTATACATTTCATCATCTCATTTCTCTTTTTATTAATAGTTTCATCTTTTCTTTTTATTGTAGAAAATATGTTTTTTACCAATAAAAAGTGTTTTTGACTTTTGAGACTTTTATTCTTTTCTACAGATTTGTTTGTTAATTCCCTTTCTTATATCATTATTTGCTCTTTTTCATACCATTTTATAAAACTCTAGATATTTAATTCTTAACAGATCACTTTTACATATTTTTATATTCCTGATTTCAATAGAAAATTTATTAATAATTTGTTGCTTTTCCTACCAACTATCTTTGTGGCAGGTGTTAATAATGTATCAGTTATTTCCTATTGATTTCATTCAAATCTGAACTATCTTCAAAATCTACTAATATCTTAAAATGATTTCAATTTCTAATTTAAATTCAGTGGAATGTTTCTGAATGTTAGGAATATCAACCATGACTGTTTTCTTAATAATTTTTGTCTCTGTAGTTTTGCCTTAACATGTATCTAACATCTCATGAATCGATGATCACCTTCCTGCATAAATCTATTAAGAATGCTACAATCTTGAAATAAATTTTCTGTTAGTCAAAATACATTTCTTTTTAGTATTTGTCTCAAAGAAATAATGCACAATATACAGATTTTTCTTTTTCTGTGAGTTCCACAACTCTGTGTTCTCTCTCATTTCTATCACTATAATCAAATTTATCTAAGGAATTTTCATTTTTTAATTGTTTACCACTTCTAATATTAAACTTTTTCATGGCAATGTTAAGATGTTTGGTCTGATCAAAAATATTTTTTATATCTATATAAAAATTCCCTACTTATTCATCACAATGAAAACTTTTATGGACATGCTCCTGAATTATCTGACATTTGATATCTTCCATTAAGTTGAATAAAATGTTTTACTACCATGCTTAATAGACCATCAATTTCCACAAAGTTTTTTTTCCACTTCTTATTTATAATTCCATTTCACTTGTGCTTCTGATATTTGTATTTTTATAGTAAAACATATATCTACTTTTTAAATTAATTGTTTCTTCGCTTTTTTTCTAGCTTTACAAAGTCTGATAATGTCTCATTTTATGTTAGACAATACTTCTTCCAATTCATTTGAAAGTGATCTGCAGTTGTAAGAACTTAACTAAAGGATCATCATTAATGGCAACCTGGTTATGCAATCAGGGGATTCTTAATATGTTTTACATTCAGTTGCCAAATTTCTGCTTTGGCTAGTGACTTTAGGGTCATAATTTAGTTTTGTCTATCATGATTGCAAATATGTATTCAAAAAAAAGTTCATTTTGCTTTTTAAAAACCTCGATATTTCAATACATGCTATATATCTTTTTTCTCTTAAAAAACTTTAAATATAAGAATTAAATAAAAGAAATAATAATACATCAAAATACTATATTATTAAAGCATATTCAATGGGAGAAAATTTAAGAAAATGTAAAGGGAAGAACCATTTTAAACAAGTTAAGCATGCCAAGAAATTGTAGTAAATCTTATTTCATTTTTCTTATTTACTTAATTTATGCTATCACAAGATGTTTTATCCTAACTTGTCACAATTACTGATATTTTTCAGTAATAATGATAAAAATGCTATTATTTGTTAAATATTGCATAAACTAATGAGTACATTACTCACTATAAAATTAGTTTTTTCAGCAATTGATTTAAAAATTCTGTTATTTGTTAAGTCTTGCATAAAATAATGAATATATATATATTCATTATAAAATTGGAGTTTCAAGATATGATCATGAAATTTCTAAAATAAATATTCTTATACTTTCCAACATCCTATTTAGGTATTTATTTGTAACTTCTGCTTTTTAATTATTTATCCAGCTATAAGCTTATTAAAAAAATTACATATTTGTTGTGTTTAACGGTGAAATAAATATAACTTTTGTAAATATTACTCCAGAAGTAGATATATATATATTAAACTTAAATGTGTAAATAGAAATATTTAGAAATTCAAACTTTAATAATATGTAGAATGGAAATAATTATAACATTTTGAAAGACAATAAAGAGGCATGTTGAATTAAATGAGAAGCAGAGATCAAAAGGAACTGATAAGAAAACAGGCAGGACTATATAAACTTTGTAGGAGAGGAACATGTGTCTTTGCTGTTATTTCCTGATTGAGATCAGAGCAAAGATATTTTATTTTGCTGATCAGGACCTATGAGGGAGAAGAAACCCAGATTATCGGATCTGAAGGTTCAAAAGTCCGACTAGGATAAATATAACAGATCCTCCCAATCTTTTATTATTTAGTATACCTTCAGGGCTCTATGTAGGGATACATTAAACTGATGTAAACATTTAATTCAATTGATTAAATAAATCTTAATAGTTAGTAATTTTCATATTGGTTGTTTATTTGTGAAACTAAGCCAATTCACTTTAGTAATTTATTGTATGTTGTTTGTCCCTGTTGTCTCTCTCATGGGTCAGATACATTACAATTTTTTTCTGTACATTCTTGTAAGTCTTGCCAAAAAAAATCTTGTTTTTTATACAATTGCCTTATCTTAATATTGTAAAGGTTAGAATATAGTTCTAAAATTATGAAGCTAAATAACTTGTAATAAGAGAGTTGAAAGCAATGGCAAACCATCACAAAGCTATTTAAGTATTATTACTTGATTATAGTTATTCCATTGCTGAAAATAGAACTTACATGATAGAACAAGTAGCATAAAAATAAATATTCTATTTTTAGCACAGTCCTTTAATTTTTTTTATATCTCTAATATGCCTATATTGTAATGCACATTCCTTTACTATCTCTGAAGCTTTACTTAATTATTTATTATATCCCCAAAATAGTTTTGAATAATTTGCAGAAATATTTTCTCTTATAGAATCACTTTTTTATTTCCTAAATATTCTAATGCCAAGCCTCTAAAGTTCCAATATTTACATCAATTATCAATACCCATTCTGAAAATATAATAAAAAATTAGGTAAAGCCCTAAAATTAATAAATAAAATACCTTAATTTTAGTTCTCAAAATATTTTATTCATATAAATAATAAAAACAATTTTTATAAATTGGATGGTATAAAAAACAAGATTAAAAAAAAGTAAATAGCATAGGTTCAAATGAAATGATGTCAATAATCTCATGACTGTAAAAGAGTTGTCATGCTAACTCATTAATATATCTTCTGTCTTTAAAGTCTCTATTTCTTTGCAATTAAAACACAGTATCTATCTCATTTCTAAACTACAGATCAGTTACCTTCTCAAACTTAAATTTAGTTCTTACCATTAAAGCAAATTGTTCTATTCTTAACTTAGAATTATTTTCTATTTTATACTAACTTCATAGATTCTGGATAATTTTTTGCTTTCATGAGATTTTTGACATCTTATGAAATTTTATAAACAATTTAAATGATCTTTTCCTAATCAAATTATTAGCTTTCTATATTTTTATGTCTCATTTCATATTACCCATTTAATATAAACTGGGAAAATAAATCTAAGGCTATTTTAGTCAGTCTATTATTTCATATTAAGTTCATTTTTTATATTTCCACAAAAGTATATTATAAATAGTTTGATAATCACTTTCTAGATTAATGGGATTTTTTTTATTTTTTTATTATAGTCTTATCTTAATTGATTTTTTTTAATTTTAGTAAGTCTTTGACTTAGTTTATAAAAAATTTATTTAATCATAGCTATCCCTTTTAAGTTTTTTTTTCAATGTCAAGTCCTATCTCATATGCATTATTCTGCACTATTTCATTTTTATCTATTTATTTCTCTCTTTCTTACTCTCATTTTCTTTCAAGATTTTACCTTGACAATGGCAGATGCTAGTTCATCAAAATATCGGTATATAATAGAAAATAATACATGGTTTTATGCAAAAAAATAATTTATATATATATATTGTAGTAACTGGCCAAGTCAGATATTATAAACTTATTAAAATAAATTTATAATGGGGGAAGAATTATTGCTTTTGTATAATAACAACTATTCATTTATTTAAAGATTTTCATTCCTGAAATGATAATATGAAAATTCTAAACATTTTAAAATAATAAGAATGTGAATATTTATAGTTTGCTAACAGTAGTTGTAAAAGAAAGAGAAAAAGCATAAATAATAAAATTATTTTTTTTCACTCTTTCCTTAATAATGTATTGATTAGTTTAACTTTTTTTAAAATAATAATAATAAGAGGTAAATAAATTAGAATTTTCTCAGATTTTCAAAAGAAAGAAAAAAAACAAAGTTTTTAAATTTGTATTAAGAAATACTGTTTTAATTAATTATTTTTTTCTTTTCTCTTTATCTCTCTAAAACAAAAGGCAATGTTGTTCAAATGAAAGTGTAAGTAAATTATTATATTGTTTTTTGACAGTTAAGAAAAAGTAAGAGGAATTCCAATAATTATGATTACAATTTTTTTAAATTAGAAGAAAAAAAAAGAAAACTATAAAAGTATAATCATTTGGTCAAGGTTTTACTGTCATGTCTAAGATAATTGTAATTGGATGAATACAAAATTATTCCAAAATATAATATTGGGGGAAACCGGTTGAAGCATTAGATTTCAGTGGCTGGTCTAGTCAGCATGGATTTGAAAAAAAACTTTGTGCTAACTTTTATCTAGAAGCAGAGCACCATCAAACTTTATGATGTAGCCTGTTCACTTGAAAAAAATGCAAAAGAAAAAACACTTGGAAGAATCTGCAACAAGCTTTGTATTCCATTTAAAAGCAGAACTGTTTCAATCTTTGTAAGCCTGATTGCAAATTATATTTAAATATGGATAAATTTGGCCTGTACTAACCTAAAATTATATTACAAAATTGATAAGTTTAACTGTGTTTAATTATTCTGCATCATCAAAATGGAAATTTGAAACTGCAGAAGGAAAAAGATAATGAAAGAACTATTGTTTAATCTGAAAAATATGATTGCCCCAGTCTGCATTAGCCTGAATGAAACCTGATCTGTAAATTATTATATTGGAAAATGAATAAATTCAGTCTGTATTAACTTAAAAATTATTCTAAAATGGATAAATTAAGTGTGTTTACCTCCACTACATCATCACAATAAAAATTTGAAATTATAGAAGAAAAACATTAATGGAAGAACTTTTGTTTAATCTGACCATTTAGAGAAACCAGAAGAAAAAGTTGACTTGGAAAGAAATTTAAAATTATAAATTCAAAAGGACTCAAAAGAATGAAACCATGGTAATATAAAGCTTTGTAGTGTGCCTATCTACATTTACAAAAAAATATATAATTTTTAGTATAAGTAATAATGAAATTTTTTATTTAAGTTTGTTTTGTTGAAATGTTTTTTATTGATTGTATTTTCTCTCCAAAATTTGTAAAAATGGTTATGATATCTTCCCATTTTCCAAGAAAAATGGAAAGGTTATACATAATCTTAAACTTTTAACTTTTTTTATGAATTGTTGGTTTTTCAATTTAAATCATTGACAAGGAAAATAATTTGTTTAAAGTAAAGGCTAATTAATTTAATTTAGTAAGAGTCAACTACAATTTAATATTATTTGCTATATAAAATTATATATTTTTTAATAAAAATGTAAATGACTTTGAATTATCACATGATCATATCATTTCTGAATTTATTAGTTAATTTTGTTAAATAATTGTTTAAAAAATAAGAACATTAATGTCTTTATTCCTCCAGATATCTGTTTTATAAATTGGCAGTGTGTGACTTATTTTAAGATTTGAAAATTATCTCAATAAAATTATTTCAATTAAGATAGATCAGCATATACATTTATATTTTCTCTTGTTCATAGTCACAGTTCATAGCTTCTTTTAATCCTGAGATATCTCAAGCCATAACAATTTATTTATATATGGGGGTTTGTGTTTGAACATACAGATAATTCTCTGGATGAAAAAAGGTGAACATCACTTTTAAAATTCATTCACTGAACTTTATTTTCCTTATAGAATTTACAAATTAGTTTATAGTTGGCCTGTACACTCATGGTGCATATGGCCAGAGCATTGATGATGGTTTGCATATATCAGAATCCCAAACATTATTTTTATTATGATTGAGATTAGCACTTAAGTATGTCCATGCAGATGATTGTTTTATATTAGGCCCTAAGTTGTCATTAGCTAGATAAGTAGTCCACCTTTTGATATAGAATCTCTATTAGGTACAATCCTAAGGACTGACTTGATTATTTTTATGTAATGCTGGTGATGTAACTATAATTATTAGTATAACTTTATTTTTATTAAATGCTGATTTTCTAATTTTTTCTATTCATTGATAACATTCATTCATTGGCAATGTTAACTGAGACTATGAAGTTTGGAAATGATGATTTGCCATTTCCCCCTATACCTCCTCTTCCACATCATTGCAATATATATAGTAAACCAAATGTTACTGCAGCTAAACTAGTAATTATATTGGAATCATAAAAGAAAACACAGACTTGTGGAGTTCAGAAAAACTGTATATTATACATTTTTTCTTTGAAAAAAATCCTAAATGGAATCAGATTTGCAAGCATCAAATGAAATTACAATAGAATTGGATTATATTTTGATTAACAGAAAATATGTATTTCAAGATTGTAATATTCTTAATAGATTCAACATAAGAGGTCATCAATTAGTCAGATGTGAGATATATTATTAATACAAAACTAGACAAAATGAAAACTATTAAGAAAGACACTTTTAACAGTTACTATTTCTAACCTTAAACATTCCAATGAATTTAAATTAAAACTTGTAAATCGTTTAACAAACTTTGAATATGAGTCAGATTTGATTGAAATCAATAAAATAACTAACACTCTTTACTAAAAACTTCAAGAGATACCAGGTATAAAAAAGCAGCAATTTGCCAATAAATTTTCCAATGAGACAAAGATATGTATGAAGAAAATTAAAAAATATGATTTTTTCCCAACAAACATAAGAAGAAATGAATATCTAGAGATTTGTAAAGTGATACAAAAAAGTTAATGATTATAAAAAAATGTAATTGTGAATTGACAAAAAAAAATATAAAAGGGAATAAAAATCTCAAAAGTGTAAAGCAACATATTATTGTTGGAAGGAAATTTGTTTCAGTAATAAAAAATGAGATGAAACTATTAGTAAGAAATAATATACAATGTGTGGAAGAGTTCTATAAAGAATTATATATGTAAACAAAGAAAGTAAATGACCTTCCCTCAGGTTATGATTTAAAACCACTCTAAATGTTAAATAAAGGAACAAGAATATAATGAATTCACCTATTCCCAATAGCAATTTAAAATCATCAACTATTGCAAAAAAATATCTGTAACATGTAAACTTAATATGAATGTTTTTTTTAATATTCCTGTTGTGATTGATACGAATACTGCCTCCTTATTGTAGTAGCAGGTATGTGAAAAACTGCACCAAGAATGGTAAAACATAGGAAACTTTAATGAGCTGTATTGACTGAACTATGCCATGTATCATCTTTTGTATTATTAAAGTTATTATTATATATTATTTTCATTAGCAAACCATCCCATGACAATGGATCATGTAGAAAAAAATGTTAAGAAAAGAAAATAGTGAGGATTTTTTATAGTATAGTTTTACCTCAATAATTACAGCAAGAATTGAGAAATCACAATGTGTTATTTGTTGTGAATCTGAACAAACTAAAATACCATTTTGATAGCAAGCATTCGAGCTTTGCTGGCAAGGATACCAACTATTTTAGAGGCAAAGCTGATGGACACAATAAAGTCAGATTTGATACTGGTGGAAAATATTACAAACAAAACATAGCAGCCATTGAAGCTTCATATTTGTTTTCTATTCTATCATGTCAGATGCATGATGGCACTATTTCTAGGTCAATTCTTAAAAATATACCATTTCAGTGGCTTCTCCCAACCTAAAAGATTTCTTTCTACCATAAAACACAGAAAGAGTCCTTGAGGTTGGGTGGTGGCCTCAGCCAACCTAAGAGGCTTCTTTTTACGATAAAAACACAGTCCCCGGCAGCTAGCTGCTCTGGCTTTTTTCTATGCTAAAAGCACAGACAAATGCCTTTATTGGCTGCCATAGTTGGTTGTGTTATTAACTTTATCATAATGCTAGAATGTCTATTTTTCTATACTTTCATGTAAGAGTGTGTGGATTTTAGCCTGTCATAATTATTTAAAATTTCATTACAAAGATATTTTTTTCAAGTACTCTAACCTACTATTATGTTGTAACTTTATTAACAATGTCATGAAGGTTCCATTACGAATGTATAACCCTCAAAAATTGCTTTTAAGGGTGCAGCAGAGCAGTATTTTGACGATCACATGAAAAGTAACATTTTCGTGAGAATTCATCCGTGACAAGTTACTTTTTATGTATATGCACAAACAAAAACAACCCAGTGTCTGACTATTAATTACTGTCCAAAAAACAAAGAAAATTAGTCAGGTATTATTTTTACATTTACTATTTAAATAATATTACTTTTTATATCTACACACTAACATAAACAACCCAGTTTCTGATTAATTGCTATCAAAAAATAAGCAAATTAGTCTGGTTTGATTTTTAAATTTAGTATTTGAATTACAATACTTTTTATATATATACAATAACAAAAAGAACCCACTTTCTTATTAATTACTGTCCAAAAAATGCAAATTAATCGCGTATCATTTTTAAATTTAGTATTTAAATAACGGTACTTTTTATATATACACACTAACAAAAAGAACACACTTTCTGATTCCTTAGTATCAAAAAAAAAGCAAATTAATCAGGTATCATTTGTAAATTGAGTATTTCAATGACAGTCCTTTTTATATATACACACTAACAAAAAGAATTCACTTTCTGATTAATTACTGTCCAAAAAAAAAAGCAAATTACTTGGGTATGATTTTTAAATTTAGTGTGAATTTTTAAATGTTGTGGGTAAATTGAATAATGTAGAATTGCGTATTACTTTTTATTAAAAAAAGACCTTAACTTTTTATATATACATACAAAGAAAAACAACTCACTTTCTGATTAATTATTGTCAATACCAAAAAAAAAAAAAAAAGAAGTCGGGTATCTCTTTTAAATTTAATATTTAAATGATGGTACTTTTTATATATACACGTTAACAAAAAAAAAAAAAAATACCGTAACTTTTTATAGATACACACAAACAAAAACAACCATTTTATGATTAATTACTGTCCAAAAAATGTAAATTGTTTGGATATCATTTTAAAATTTAATGTGAATTTTTAAATTTTTTTTTTTTTAAATAGTAATATTATTTACTATTAGTTCCTCTAATTTCCTATTACAAAACTAAAGCTGATCTTTATATAAAATCACAGGCCTGGCCTGGAATCGTAATATGTATGTGTTTTTGATTAGCATCAATGCCATCAAATGGCTGACACGATAGAATAGAAAACTACCGCACTTACAATCTCCAGAGCTATAAAACCCCACACCATTGCTGATGATTTACTATTGCCAGTGGCCAAAGACATTAATTGAATTATGATCAGAGATGAATTTGTTATGAAATTGAGTGCAATTTCCTTATATAATGACACTGTTCGCAGAAGAATAGATATGTCTGCTGATATTCTTGATCAGGTAATCCAGGAAATTAAATCTGCACCACTTCCAGCATTTAGTATCCAGATTAATGAATCTACCTGTTGCAAATTTTTCACAGTTACTAGTTTATGTGAGGTATATTAATAATGGTGGCTTTAAAGATGAGTTTCTTTTTTGCAAACCTCTTGAAATATTAATTACTGCACATGATGTATTTGACACAGTTGGATCATTTCTGAAGGAACATAAGATCTCATGGGAAAAAGTTTGTGATTGATGTCGATCTAGATTTCAACATTTGGTACTTAATGAGTTACCAAAAGTCATTGGAACTCACTATATGATTCATCAATAAATATTAGCAACAAAGATGCTGCCACAAGAGTTACAAGAAGTACTGGTATTGTAAGTTGTGTCAATTTTATAAAAGCGAGCCTTTAAATAGTCGACTGTTTTTGCAACTGTGCAACAAGTTGGATGCTCTGAACAATGCTCTGCTATTTCACACTGAAATAAGATGGTTGTTGAGAGGAAAAGTTTTGAAACATGTTTTTGAGCTTCATGATGAACTCAAAATGTTTTTTAATCAAAAGGCAAGACTGCAGTTCGAAGTACTTTTTGGTGACAAAAATAAA